>CM076584.1:115163758-115624497 GCA_034641835.2 Pinus albicaulis | reverse complement strand
TCCATCATTGTTGGCCAGATAAATCGTTCTTGCGAACAAGACCGATCTCCCTAGTGTCAGAAGACAATCTAGCAACAAACGAACAACTAAGTTTGTCTTTCTCTAGATATATTCGTTTTACAATTAAATTCTATGAAGGTGTCGATCCTACCTTAGATCCAAATGCTTATTTGTGGTCGTAGTGCTTCCGTCGCATCAATAATCCTTCGTCGCAACAAGAGCTCTTTTGTCGCAAGAAAGTATCATCTTTCTTTGATATGCAATCACAAACAAGAAAATATCAATAGCACCTGTATAAAAAATAATCATAAAACATATCTATCATAGTGATCAAGGAATCTATGAAATAAACGATCAAACGACAGCTTATTGAAATAAACAATCAAACGACAATTTATTGAGAAAAACAAAACTTGATTGTATTAATCTTAAAATATATAGAAGAACCTTACAACCTTTGCCTTGATGTTCGAAAGGCCTTCCCGGGGTCCGAAGCAGGAATCTCCTCTACTTTGATAAGTCTTACACTCTTCCTTCGTGAGCACAAAGAGGTATGTGATCTTTCCTCTCAAAAAGCTCAACAGAAGAAGTCTTAAATCTCAAACAAAGACTTCCACTCAAAAATCTTCTCAAAACTTAACCTTGAGGCTACCCAATGCCTCCTTTTATAGAGCAGATGAGGAGGTTAGATTCCACCTTAAAGGGATAACCCTCCTTCCTCAAAGGGACTTGCTCCCACATCAAGGGATTAGTTCCTTAAGGTGTGGGATACATGCACCTTACTAAAGCGTACTCATCCCCAAAAAATCTCATCCAGAACCTTCCAGAATTGACCAAAATTCAAATTTTTAATCTTTTCTTTCGCGCTTTTCGACTTTACAGGGGTACCGCAGGCATTACACTGGAAAAATGCGTTCTAGAACGCAGTTTCTCTTCACATTACCTGCGTATCCAAGCTAAAAACGCATGCAGGCTTCATGTTACCTGCGTACCCAAGGATTTTTTGAGTTTTAAGGGTTTTTCCTCCATTTTCAGGGCTTGGAATGAGGAACAAAGGTTGTAAGACTTGCAAAGGAGGCATGTATGAGTGTTTAATGAGCTCATACGCCAATGACTTCAGTATAATTTTTAGTGTAAATGATTGCCCCTAAAGTGCGAAGTCTGAAATAGATGAAGATGAAGTCTGTCATATTTGAAGAGTGAAGTACTTTATCATTTCAAGGATCATCCTGTGGACACCCCGGTCGGAACCTGTAAAAACATTCAATGCAAAATATATATATATGTAAACATAGCATCGCTGAGGTAGGAATTCCCATACTCAGATCAAAAACTAACTAGAACTAACTTAAATTGTTCTGATACAGGAATGATTTTGAATACATCACAGCATAGACATGTGTAGACACAGTATGTACGTAGCCATCTATTTATGAATAGTCCACTGTATAAATGATAACAAAATTCCTCACAGCCTGGATGGTAGAAACTAGATCCAGGGTCTTGATTTCCGCTTCTCGAACCAGTACGATTCTATCCATGTGATTAAATGTGTTAAAGTCGAACATGGTAGAAACCACTTGATTACCAGTCAATGATGTGAACTGTTAACAAGTGTGAGAGTAACCACCAGTAATGTCAATGGCTCTCAAAGTACTCAGTACAATCCATGAAATGTGAATGAATGAGCTAAAGTCGAAAATGTCACGGAATCATTCGATCGAAGGTCAATGATGCAACCTGTCGTCGAAGGCGAGAAACGTGCCATTGAGGCATGTAGATTTCAAGGTACTGACGATTTCTGGATCAACTTCCTAGATAATGAGCTGTAGTTGATAGAAAGTGATCCGTCGTAGGCAAGCCCACAACACGAAATCATAGATCAAGTTTTAAAGAAATATATCGCAAGGATCGATCAGGATGGTCAAATGGATGACAAGCGTATATTTTGGCAAGATGAATGGTTTATTCTTGAATCGTCCTCTTGAACATAATCTATTAATCGGGCAGATGGCTTGGTGACAATTGACCTAAAGCTAATACCTTAAACCTACCAAGACTTCTCAATGTGGTTTGGATTAATCCCGTTAGGAAAAGGATTTTCCAACCTTGTGACAAAAAGTGTCGGTTCAAGAGTGGTGTAATTCAAGAGTGGTTAACGATTTTCTGAATAATCAAGATGTAACAAACAGGTTCGTTTTTCTCTCTTTTCCCCCACCATTTCTGGCAAGTACCTCTTTATTTTTGACAAGCTTGAGGAGGATAACATTTGCTTGTTTATAAGCTCATCCTTCGGATGAGTCCAACTTAGTTTAAGATTTGAACCCTAAGAAGGAGTGGTTCGTTCCTGTTGAAAATTAAACAGGTCCTTTACTGTTAAGTTTTAACGAGTCCAGTATAGGAGAAACTCGGTGTTTTTCAATTTTAGGGAGTTAGAAGAAAAAACTTAAGAAAACTCCATGGGTGTACTTTTTCATAAATTTAGTTTCTCGAGCCCGAAAAAGGATAAAATAATGCGGGAGAGAACTCTATTGACCGTAATTAGTCAACGTATACCTTTTTCGTAAATAGTCCATTTCAGTCCATAAAAGGGGTAAACTTATACTGAAGGGACGATCATTCATTTACTTTAACGAGTTCGAATAATCAAGTACTTGGAAATCTTGTCATGTTTAGAGAGTTTGAAAAGGGCTTAAAAGAGAACTCCAGGGTTCCGCTTTTTCAGTAAGTTTTAACGAGTTCGAAAAAGGGATAAAAATGTACTCATGGTTTTCACTTTTTCGTAAGTTTTAATGAGTTCGAAAAAGGGATAAAAATGTACTCCTACGGCCGACTTTCAATTTAATTTACGAGCAGGAAAAGACGGAAAGAACTCGGCATTTTCATGTGTTTTACGAGAATGAAAGATAGCAAAATAATCTCGGGATTTTCATGAGTTTAACGAGTCTGGAAAATAACCGAAATTGACTCAAGATAGGTTTCATTTTTACAAAAGCTTGAAATAGGGAAAAAACTATGCTTCAGAGTGGTTTCATTTTTACACAAGCTTGAAACAAAGAGAAAAATGTGCTTGATGCCCCCTAAGCGTAACTGCTAGAGCGCATGCCCCCCCAGCTTCATTTCATTCAACTAAGTACACTGCTGGTAATTAATAGCTGGATGGAATGAAGGTTCATTTATGAGATCATATGAAAGACCCGACCTAAAAACTAACCTAAATATATGACTTAAAATTTATGAGGTCTATTCAAAGACTCGACTCAATTAGGGGAGGATTTGTTTCATTTTTTAACGAGCTCGACACAGGAAAAGAACTATGCTCATGGCAACGTGTTTCATTTTTTAACGAGGTTGACACAGTAAAAGGAACTATCCTCATAAACTACTTATTTCTAATCTACCTACATAACCTACTGATTCATTTTTTAATGAGGTTGACACAGGAAAAGAACTGTCCTCATACCTAATTCATTTTTTAATGAGGTTGACTCAATAGAAGGAACTATCCTCTGACCAACTGATTCATTTTTTAACGAGGTTGACACAGGAAAAGAACCGTCCTCAGAAACTATTTATTCTAATCTACCAATCTACTCTCTACAATCTACCTACTGATTCATTTTTTAATGAGGTTGACACAGGAAAAGAACTATCCTCATGGAAGCTTGTTTCATTTTTTAAACGAGCTTGACACAAGAAAAGGAACTATGCTCTCAACTAACTGATTCATTTTTTAACGAGGTTGACACAGTAAAAGGAACTATCCTCACACCTGATTCATTTTTTAATGAGGTTGACACAGTAAAAGGAACTCTCCTCGGACCACTGATTCATTTTTTAACGAGGTTGACACAGTAAAAGGAACTCTCCTCATACTAACTGATTCATTTTTTAACGAGGTTGACACAGTAAAAGGAACTTTCTTCACTCTCACTCATTCATTTTTTAACGAGGTTGACACAGTACAAGGAACTCTCCTCACCCACTGATTCATTTTTTAATGAGGTTGACACAGTAAAAGGAACTTTCCTCGCACATTACTTCTAATCTACAGCCAGTTGGAGGTTTTCTCAACACAACTAACATTTACAGCCATGGTTGGTTGGTTGACTTCTTTCTTATCTTGCTTCTTCTTCTTCTTCTTCTTCCCTTTCTTCTTCTTCGCCACCTGGTTACTAGCATCAAGGCTTTTACCAGGCGAAGAGGAAGAAATGGAGGAAGAAATATTAGACGACGAAGGTAAAGGGTCAACAGAAGGTTGGTGATGTTGAGATGGTGAACTCTGTTGAGGTGAAGCATCCGGTTGAGGTGGAACAATTGGAGTATGGGGCCAGCGAAGTTGAAAATAACCATATCGGTAAGCCTATTGTAAATCCAGGTAATGAAAATGTAGCCATATAAGGAGGACCAACATTTCCAAAGCAAGGAAAAGTACTAGGATTCTCGTTAAGAGGGGTTCCATGGTTGGTAAATTCCGGAACAGTTGCCATTATATTCAACTTCAGTGAATTTTATTAACAATTTAAAACTAAAATTAACAATTAACAATTTACACCTAACAATTAAAATTCACAATTCACACCTATGGTCTCAAAACAAACAAATTAACACGCGCTATCAAATCTAGGAGTCAAACCACACACAAATAGTAACTTCCCGTACTAAAAACACTAGTTGGTGATGAAATCCAACATCGTAGAATTTAATACAGAAAGGGCGGTTGGAACAGTTACCCCGACAACCTGCTTAATGAAATAGACTGGCACAAGTTTCTTCACAAAACCATCTCATGTGAAGAGAACCCCCCAGAGAGTCCAAGTGAGTCTAGTCGACGTCTGCTCCAGGTACAGTGGGATCTTCCCTCCACCATCACCTTAGGAAAGAACCCTATAGATTATTACCACTAAGGTTACCAACAGAAACAAATATACCTGGGAGAATAGTCTATGATCCGACACACACGCAAGGGCAGAGTAACAAAGCTCAATCCCCTTGAAGGCTCCTTGACATAATCCAAGGTTTACCGACAAGTGACCCCAGGCTCCTCGACAATGGTCTATCCGAGGTTTACCGTTTTTAATACGTGTATATCTTCTATCGTTCCCAATGAGAAAGGATTGATTACCTCACTGGTTCAGATATGATCTCATGCTTGACTCCTTTAGGAGGAGCTTCCCAGAGCATAGATGTAACAATTGGAATTTTTCCTACCGCAAGATCGACTACTTGTTTGTTTTACTGTCTTGGAGAGTTAACTAAAATCTATTCCAAGACACTAGCCTAAGCTAGATTGGTGGAAAGAGCCCTAAAAATGTAAAAATTACTAGATGAATTTTAATTAAGCGCTGTGTTATTTAGGCTGTTATTACTCAAAAGGGGTAAATGGATATGAAACCAATGGTGTTATGACCCGAACCAAAACTGAATGCAATCGAATATGATAATGTAATCTTTTCAATTCGATGAATCCTAAATAAAATAGGGAGAGAGTTTCCATCACTTCCAACAATGCAAAGATTGATAAATAAGAGAAAATATAACAAATTCTCTAATGCACTAATTTCATCAAAAAAAAAACTAATGCAAATCAATCCCAAAATAATTTTTTATATTTTTGTTTTTTTTTTTTAAACAAACATAAAAACATCTAAATTCAAATCAAAGAAAACTGATCTAAATCTACGATTGATTTTTCAGAATGTAAACTATGCAATTGTAATCTATGCACAATTCACATGAAAAGTATGCAAATGTAATCTATGCACATTTTTCATTCATATTCTAAAAATGAGAATTCTAATTATGCAAATGTGATCTATGCAAGAGAATTCTCAAACACAAGATGATTCTAATGTAATCTAAGAACCAATCAAGTGGAAGTCAAGAAAATCGGGTGAGAGTTCCAAAGATCAAAAAACACTCAAAGGCGATTAACACTCATACACAATTTAGCAAAATTGTGAAAATACTGAGACAAACCTCCAAGCAATGACCAAAGGAAATCAAGTTAAGAATTTCTCAAAAAAGATACTCAAAACACCCAATTAACTTAATGGAGATTGATGAGATGAAGATTTGTTGAAAGAAATTCAGAAACAAGACTTTTTTGATAGAAAAATACAGATCTAGGTAGATGCTAAGAATCCTAAATTAAATCTAAACTAAACTGAAAAAGGAAATCTAAGTTTTTCAAGACTTTTAACAAGGTCCGCAGGTCCCAGAAATAACAGGTGCGGTCCCGCACTGGTTACTTAAAGAAAGTGTGGAGATGCCCGCACTGTGTGTGAAGACAAAGTGCGGTCCCCTGAAAACTTCAAGAAAAAACATAAAAGATTTCAAAATTTAAAAAAAAAAAAAAAAAAAAAACTAAGCTACCCAGGTAGATATCCATCAATTAAAAACCAGGAAAAAATTTTCCTCAAATCAAAATAAAAGAGAACCAAAAACAACAAGTTCTTCCCCAGTATGGTCGCCAATTTGTTGGCCGGATAAATCGTTCTTGCGGACAAGACCGATCTCCCTAGTGTCAGAAGACAATCTAGCAACAAACGAACAACTAAGTTTGTCTTTCTCTAGATATATTCGTTTTACAATTAAATGTTATGAAGGTGTCAATCCTACCTTATATCCAAATGCTTATTTGTGGTCGTAGTGCTTCCGTCGCATCAATAATCCTTCGTCGGAACAAGAGCTCTTTTGTCGCAAGAAAGTATCATCTTTCGTTGATATGCAATCACAAACAAGAAAATATCAATAGCACCTGTATAAAAAATAATCATAAAACATATCTATCATAGTGATCAAGGAATCTATGAAATAAACGATCAAACGACAGCTTATTGAAATAAACAATCGAATGACAATTTATTGAGAAAAACAAAACTTGATTGTATTAATCTTAAAATATACAGAAGAACCTTACAACCTTTGCCTTGATGTTCGAAAGGCCTTCCCGGGGTCCGAAGCAGGAATCTCCTCTACTTTGATAAGTCTTACACTCTTCCTTCAGGAGCACAAAGAGGTATGTGATCTTTCCTCTCAAAAGCTCAGCAAAAAGAAGTCTAAATCTCAAACAACACTTCCACTCAAAAATCTTCTTCAAAAAACTTAACCTTTGAGGCTACCCAATGCCTCCTTTTATAGAGCAGATGAGGAGGTTAGGATTCCACCTTTAAAGGGATAGAACCCTCCTTCAAAGGGATAGGTTCCTCACATCAAGGGATTAGTTCCTTAAGGTGTGGGATACATGCACCTTACTAAAGCGTACTCATCCCCAAAAAATCTCATCCAGAACCTTCTAGAATTGACCAAAATTCAACTTTTTCAGTTTTCTTTTGCGCTTTTTTGACTTTACAGGGGTACCGCAGGCATTACACTGGAAAAATGTGTTCTAGAACGCAGTTTATCTTCACATTACCTGCGTACCCTAGCTAAAAACGCATGCAGGCTTCATGTTACCTGCGTTCCCAAGGATTTTTTGAGTTTTAAGGGTTTTTCCTCCAGTTTCAGGGCTTGGAATGAGGAACAAAGGTTGTAAGACTTGCAAAGGAGGCATGTATGAGTGTTACTGAGCTCATACAGTTAGCAAAAGGTCAAGGTGACAGTTTTCAGTGTAACAATAAGGATGGAGAGTTTCCTTTATAATTCTTGTAAAATACTTGGTGCATGTCCCTTAAAGAAAACAAACTCTGAGGTTCTAACCATTCATACCAGACCCTATATTTTCACTCTAATGTTTCCATGAACATTTTCATTAGGCAGTCTTCATGCCATTCAACTTTAAATTTCCACACATGTATATGAAAGTTGATGAGATGTAGCAAGGGGTCATCAGCGTTTTCACCCTGAAAGGTAGGCAGGTTTTTTAACCAGTCTATTTCAGGAATTTTGTGTGGGTATCCAGGGATATTCTCCCTACTCATTGGGGCATATCTTCTTTGTATGCATGGAAGCATGTTTGTAAATCATAAATAGGTCACTGTATCTTCTCAACCAGTTCAGATTCTTCTACCAGTGGAGTCATTTGGCCTTCTAGGAGTTATGGAGTGTGGAGTCGCCAGGTGGATGTATATGAATGTTTGAAGCAGGGTGTTGTCCACCATCAGCAATTGAATGCCAATCTAACCAGAGATCTTGGGTCTTTTGAGTGCCGAAGAATGTTTAAGGTGAAATGCGCTCAAGTTCCCTAGCAGAGTCGCCATTATGTTGGGGTTCCCATGTTTTGGCCAGATTGGCAAGACCAAAAGATGAGACAACATCATAACCACTTTGGAGCCCTAGGATCTAGCCCTCCTGGACCTGGAGAGGGATCTCTCTAATAAGACAAAGAATGATATATCCTTGAAAGCTCAGAATGAGATGTTAGACTAGGTATGAAGCGCAAAGGGGGGTTTTAAATGATTTGGTTGGTTGGTTGCTGGGTTGGTCATGAGATCATAGACTGAGAAAGTAATGGGAGGAAAGGAACAAAACAACAGGATATTTCAGCAAAGAGGATAGGTCAAGAAAGTGCCATCCATTGGGCTATGGAGTCATGAAAGGAGAATTACTTGTAACAACTAGCCAAGGCTTTCAGAGGGCAAGTCATATACACTAAAGGATCTTTTTAGATAGATGATTGGATGGAAAATTAAGGATTGAAAGTGAAAGAAGGAAAACAACTCAATTTTCTATCTATAGATCAGGTCAGAGATCATTTAACTCCAGACCTTCTTGGACATACTCAAAGGCAGCTCTCAATGAAGGGAAAAAGGGGTAGCTTGTAGATCAGACCAGAGGTCATTTAACTCCAGGTTATCTTTAGCATGCTCTAGAGGAAAACATAGATAAGCTTAACAAAGCCGGGGTTTGTAGATCAGAGAAGGACTTTGAACCTTCAATGCTTTGACACCAGCAAGAGATCTTAGAAAGGCCAGCTGGTCACACAAGGATCCTAGTGGACAGGGCTAACTCTAATCCCCAATGTTCCCAAATATTCCAGCATAAACCCAACAAGAACAAATAAGCAACAAAAAACATTAAAGGCAAGGAGAGTAGAAACATAGGGTACCTAACAAGGGTAAATCCTATGCCAATATTCTGATGCAAGCCCACAGAAAATGAAACAGTATGAAAATGTAATAAACAATGTTAGAAAAACATCACCAATAGTAATAGACTAGGATCAAAAGAAATGTGCTTTGATTAATCGATGCAAAACCAGTCACATACACTGAGTTCAAGGGCTGCATACAATCCAAACTTCTCCTCCCAGCCAACTACATAACAACTACTCTACTAATCCCTCCCAAGACTGTTCTAATAGTCAAACTGAATCCCTCTAACAGAAATCAGCAACAACCGAACAAAAACATTTACAATATGTTCCCGAGAATTCTTATATGAGAATGAATAATAGCAAGGGTAGATGTTCATTTAATTTGACTCCTTAAGACAGAGTAGAGGAAGTGCTCGAGCCCACTCTGCTTAATGGCACCTGCATCGCTGTAATTACTCATGGTATGGCCTGAGAGCCTCTGTTAGGTCAATTTTGACCTCAGATGTGTCCTTGAAGTCCTTTTTGGCTGTTAGGCCCTTTTTTATATCTTCTGGAATAAGTGAACTGGATGGAAGGATCTGCAGGCCACTCCATACTCCATAATTGCTACCTGACAGTCTTTTAAGAAGATTCCGTCAGTGTCCTTAACTTTCCTAGGCTCGAGGGGGCATGGAGGACGTTGTAGGAATGGTGTACTTCTGAGAGAAGAGTGTTCTGTGGATCTATAGCACTGATATGACTTGTTTCATATGCATTTGGTCTTCACACTGCGCTCTCATCCTTTGATCACGGGATTAAGTGTTAAATATTCAATTATGGGCAATAACACCTTAATCTCTGCTGCTGATACACTTTTGCTGCTGTGACGGCCTCTCTGTTCTTTCAGCCACAGTGGATGTGACTATAGAGACAGAGTGAAATATCACTCTGTAAACCTTACACAATGAACAAACTTGTCAAACAACCCATGGCGGTGGCGAAAGAATCGCTATGGAGGCCTGTGGAGGAACGGTGGCGCAACTGCGGAAACGACAGATGCAATGGAAAGTGGTGGAGACATGCAGTGAAACGGTTGAAATGGTCAACTTGCAATGAACTTTAACATGGAAGTATTAAATTTCGAATGGCGGGTGTAATGATATAAGGTTTTAATATAAAACATTATAATTCGGGCCCTTTGAATTGAAATACAAAGGAAATGCATGTAAAACATGTGAAACGGTTTGATGCAGTGGGACCCGACATGAGCGGAGGGCGATGAAATTTGGACCGTTGATCTCAGGAGGAGATCAATGGAAAAGGTCAAAAGATGAAGTTATTAAAGCCTCCGATGAAGAAAAGTGATGGGGGGAGCGATTAGATCACAACCGTCGGATATGAAGAAATGGACGGCCATGATCGAATCGACGGATCGCAATCGGGGGCCAGGGGGGTGAAACCATTTAAACTTTGTGATTAGTGATGGTGCGATTGAGCGCCAACTGTCCAATCTTGGTCAGATCGACGGTGGAGATTCAATCGGCAGGGAGAAATAAGGGCCAACGAGGTGAAGCGGGAGAAATCTAGGCCGTTGGATCATATGAAATGGACGGCTCAGATCAGATTGGGGAGTTACAATCGGAAGGGATGGAGGAGGGGATGCGATGCGACTGGCACAATGTAATGGAGCGCCAGCCGTCCGATCCAGGTAGAGATCGACGGTTCAACTTTAATCGGAGGGGCGGAATGGGAAGGGCGACGAGCGCGCAGCGATTAGCGTTGGGTCGTCAGATCCAATGGAATGGATGACGGAGATTGTAATCAGGAGATCGCAATCACAATGGGCAGAAAGTGGCAGCAATTAACAATCGCGATTGTGATCGGAATGGGGAACGCGATTGAGTGTTGGGACGTTAGATCTATTCAGATCAAAGGTGGAGATTTTTTCCGCAGTGTGTAGAACAAAAACAAAATCGCATCGGAGTTTTTCGTTAAAACATAGAAATTCGCTCGCCGACGGTTGCGATTGCGATAAGCGCTCAAGGCATTAGTGCCTGGTTCCAGCGCAGGGTTACGTGGGGAAGTGGTTTGTGGGGCTTAGCCGAAAGGGGCTTAGGCTTATTATAAGGTAGAAAGTGGGTTTTTACCCCCTTTTAATGTAATTTGAGGCTAGGGAAGGGTAACGATAGGGGGAAAAAGGGGAAATTTGACCCAACAAGGGGTGTGGGTAGAATTTGAAGGGGGTTTTGGGAGGATTTATAGGGTAAGTGGGGAATTTAGAAGGGGAAGGAAAGAGGATGAAAACAAAGGCTTAGAGGGAATGAAATAAGAGGGAAAATGAGGCCTTTGGGCATTTCCTCACAAACAGAGAGGCTTTATAATGGGAATCAGCAGAGGGGATTTTATCAAAGGACAAAAGCACAAGGAGGCTTCAAGGATTATGTGTTTTCAGAGGAAATGCATTCCTTGAAGGCTCAAAAACATTTTAGCCCCCTGTTTGCTTGTCAAAAAATTTATAGGGGGCTAACATGTATGAGATCTGGTTGTCTTTTGTGAATAAGGTGTGATCTTGGTTATCCACTTCCACCATGTTTATGGTAGTTCCCTATAACTCTTCTATTATTCCCTCATCCTCATCAAGGAAATTTTCTTGGAATGGAGGTATGATTTGTTTATCAGAATCCCTTAGTCTATTGGGAGGAGTGTTTCTCCTAAATTTTTGGTTCTGGTTTTGAGACTGGTTTCTATTCTGATTATTTGCTTGGACAGCCAATTTCTCCATCATTATTTCTATCCTACCCACGTTTTTGGCTAGATCTTCTAATTTGGAATCAAATGTAGAATCTGTGGTGTCTTCCCTATAGGTTATCTTCTTTTCAACCCTCATCCTGGCTCTTTTGGCAATTAAGTTTTCCTCCACACTCACTGCCCCTTTCTGCATATCCTCTAATGTGTTATAGTCTCTCTCCCTTAGCTGGTAAGCCATCTCAGGATCAAATCCATCAGGGAAATTCATGAGGGCTAACCCTTGAGTAGGTTTCATGTGGTCTGGTAAAGCGTTGTAAATACTATTGTACCTAGCACAATATTATTGGACCCCTTCCCCCCAATTTCTCTTAATGTTCTCATATTCAGACAAGGTTTGGTGAGGGTTCTTCCTGACTTCCCACTTGTTTAGAAATAATTGATGAAAGGTAGGGAGGCCATGGATGATATGCGGAGCTAGATTTTTAAACCATTTCCTAACTTCTCCCCCAAGACTCTGAGCAAACAGCTTGAGATTTATGGTCTCATCAGCTATCTCATTTCTATCACAATAGTCATTCATTTTGTCTATGTGTTGTGAGGCGGTGATTGAACCTGTGGCTTCATATAATGGAATAGAGGTCTGATATCCTTGGGGTAAAGCAACTAATTGGGCAGGTAGGACTAGGGAGTCGTATTAGGTTGCCATGGCAGGATTCTGTGGAAGTAAAGGAGTAGCTCGAGCAGTAGGTATATGGATGGCCAAAATGCTTGGACCTACCACAGACTGTTGAGAAGAATTAGGGTGAGAGAGACCCAAGTTATGAATGAAGTGGATATCAGGAGGTGTTGATGGAGGGGTTTCTCTATCACTAATATGTTGACCACTATGTGGTGGTGAACTTGGAGGTTCAAATTCTGTCTGATCTGCACCATTGAATGACTTAGTTCTTGGTAAATTACTTGGTAAATCTAAATCAACTTGAGTATCTGATAGAGCTGCAAGGTTTTCAGGTGTTGAGTTAGCTCTATGAATGGGTCTGACAATAGTTGGATCCCTAGATGTGAGAGACTTTCAAAGAATTATTTCTGGATTGTCAACTATTTCAGGAGGGTTTGGATCAGGATAAGCTTTGGTATGGATTCTTCTTGAAGCCAATATGTTAAGTTTCAGATCCAAAAAAAGAGAAAGCTAGCCAGATATGAAAATCTTCAAGAGGCAATCTAGTCTTAAACTAAGAAACTTAATCCTCAGAGTTTCCTTTAGTATGGATGATGTTGTGATGAAACTGGTCTCCCAATGGAGTCTTGTGAAAACAGAGATAATCAACAGGCCTATTGATCAACAGTGGAGTCTTTTGGTCATTTAGGAACTGTGGAGTCGCCAGGTGGAGGGCTTAAAATGTTTTGAAGCAGGTTGCTATCCACCATCAGAAATCTATACCAAATCAAGGCTAATTGGTCTTCTTTGAGTTCTTAGAAATGTTTTAGGGAGTGTTTTACTCAAAGGTCTCGAATGGAGTCGCCATTATGTTGGGGTTCCTGTGATTTGGCATATTTGGCAATACCAGATGACAAGACAACATCAAACCACTTTGGGATCTCAGGATCTAGCCCTTCTGGATTCAGAGAGGGATCTATCTATAAAGGTAAAGGAATTTATATCTTTGATGTTCAATTTAAGGTGTTAGGCTAGTTATAGAGCACAAGGGTTTTTGTTTTTTTTGTTTGGTTGGGAATATGAAAGAAGGGTTTAGTGTAAGGTAAAGGAATGAGTAGTGAGTGATTTTGGCAATGGGGATATAAACCTGTAAATAAATATTTGAGGGTTTAAAGGCGATTTAAGGCTTTTAGAAGCTAAATGGAGGGTTAAAAGATGAAAATAAGGCTTTATGAAAATGGAGGGAAATAAGTGAAAATAGGCAGTTTCAGTGGCCTGTGGAACAACTTTCTTCAGTGAATCAGCATGGCTTTAAGATGGAAACAGCAGTGAAAATTCAAAGGGATGAAGAATGATCATAAGACTTCAAAGATGATGGATTTTCAAAAGGAAATATATCTTTTGAAGGCTCAGAAACATATTTAGCCACCTGTTTGCTTTGACAAAATATTATAGGTGGCTAACAGGTAGTTCGAGACTATATTGTCTCAAGCCTCCATGGGAAGGTGGCTCCATATGATATGTGGAAGGCCTTGAAAGATATGTATCAGAATAGTAGAGACCATAGGAAGCTAGTGTTGAAATACAAGCTTAGGAAGAGTAAAAATGGAGAAGGGTGACACGATCCAAAAATACTTGAACAAGTTCACTCAATGTCAAGATGAGCTTGGAAGTGTTGAGATCTATGTTTCCTTGGATGATTTGGTGACCCTATATCTTTTAGGCCTTCTCAAGAGCTAAAATAGCTACGAAGAATCTATTAATGGGAGGGATAATCTTCCATATTGGGAGCGACTATGGTCCAATTTGGCACAAGAAGAAATTCGGCGGAGCACCAGAGATGGATCCTCATCAAAAACTGATGATGCGGAGAACTATGCCTTGGCTAGCAAGGAGAATAAAGGAAAAGGAAATGAATCCCTTTCCAAATCTAAGACTAGAAAGGCATGCAAGAAGAGAGACTTGTCAAAGGTAAAATATTTCAATTGTCATGAGCATGGAATCTATGCCACAAACTATCCACAAAATAAGAATGACAAAAAGGCCTCAGGAGGATCAGCAGGTGAATAATTGGCTTCATAGTTTTAGTTAGAATTCACCCTCATCACATGCATGGTTTCATTGGTGATTGGATGTGTGTGGTACTTGGATAGTGGAGCCTCATTCCACATGACCGACAACAAAGAATTCTTCAACAACTTGTAGGAGAAGGATTTCTAGATGCACATCGAGATGGGTATGACAAGAGGTAAAGCGCTACCGGAATTGGTACAATTACTTTCCAGAGAGAGTCAGGTAAACCCCTCACACTAAAATATTCCATGCATGTACCTATTTTAAATGAGAATTTGGTTTTTGTTGCTATGTTGGAAGATCTTCGATATGATGTGATTTTCAGTGAAGGAAAGGACTTCCTTTGTCACAAATCCATGGGACGGGTGGAAAATATTGCAGTTTGAGTGAAGAAGCCCTAAAAATTGTTGGGAATATTGAGCGGGGGGGTCAATCAGTATTTCTTTTCAATTGTTATTTTTACCAGTTAGATCAATTTTATTAGAACACAAAATGAACAATAGATATACATATTTTTATTAATCTCTTCTTTACAATAAATCCAATACAATAGTGTAGGGCTCCAACCCTAGATGAAGACACTAATATTCAATCCTTCCACACACCAACCTATACCTTTCCAAGCACCAACTTGGACTTCATGAGGCTCTAACCTCTAGGGAACTGGCCCTATCTTCCAAGGCTCCAACCTTGTCATTTTGAGGATCCAACCTCTAGGGCTCCAACCCTATCTTTAGTATGTGCTCCAACATAGTTTCTTGAAGAATACTATCCTCTAGGGCTCCAACCCTATCTCCCAAGGAACCAACCTTGTCTCTACGAGGCTCCAAAATCTTATTCTAACCCTAAGCTTCACTTCGTCAAACTTTGTTTGGTTATTATTCACAACTCCTAATGTCTTCTTCAGCGAGCCCTATCAATCTTCAGCAATGCCATCACTTAGTCTCCACGTCACTTCATCAACTGCCATCATGTATGACATCATCAAGTGTGGTCATTCATGTATAGTCCTTCAATAGTGTAGCATCCATCAAGGGTAAGGACATGATTCGAGTTCTAGGCTTCTTCATCAAGAGCAAGGATACATAAGGTTATGACATCACAAGAATATTTTCCATCCCAATAATGCTAGATTTACATCAATGACAATATTGATTAACAATATCCCCCTTTTTCATTGATGGAAATATTCTTTCCCTTCTAATTTTCTCTCCCCCTTTCACATCAATGGCAAACGGGGTGCTCAATTACCCCCCCTATAGATCTTCCTTTTTTACTTCATCAATAGTAATTCTTCATAGTTATGTTACTCCCCCTATCATGGTGTTCTTCCTTCTGTCAATGTGGTCCATGACAGATGTGGCTACATTTCTTCAATGGAGTTTCTCTCGAGAGATGATCTATCAAAGGATGATTGTCCATGTGTGACTCATTAAGGATTTCATAGGGCCCATTCACAGATAGCTTCTACAAGAATGCTTAAGAATAATAAGCTCAAGAGTCACAAATATCCCCCTAATTGTATGGTTCTTTTTGGCAAAATCTCACCATCAAATACTTGGAATATCAAGGATGACTTCATCAAGTCAACAACATGTGTTTTTGGCTAGAGTGTTCAAGAGATTTTCGGACCCAATTTGCTTCCTTCTCCATACTTATGTAACATTCTTCTCTGGCTTGGTTGTCATGGTT
Organism: Pinus albicaulis; assembly: GCA_034641835.2. Lineage (NCBI taxonomy): Eukaryota > Viridiplantae > Streptophyta > Pinopsida > Pinales > Pinaceae > Pinus > Pinus albicaulis. Next base: position 115,608,310 of record CM076584.1, on the reverse strand, counting down.
TTAGGGACTCCAGTAAAGTTACACTCACATGCCACATGTCCAATGTTATGGAAATTGAAGTAGTCCATCTTGTTCACAAATGAGTAATCATGACTTCTTTTTGCAAAATTGTTTCTAGAATATTGACGAGGACCATTATATTTGTCTTTCTGATATGCCCTACAATATTTTTCCATGTGCCCAGAGTTTGTACAAGAATAGAAATAACCAAGAAATATAGTTTGGTACCTACGAGATGAATATTTACTTGATGTAATTCTAAAGTATTTTTTCCTTGGGATTCTTTGATGATATTCATTGCCTTTGTATTCTTTATATCATATCTAAGTCTCATTGTCGTAGGTTTTCTTCTAATGTCATCTTGACTCTTTCCTTTGTTGTAATTGGGAATGTCATTTCTTCCTAGCTTCCTCACATCCTTGTTGTTTGAAGCATTATCTTTCTTTCTTGAGGGTTCACCTGCATAGCCAAGACCTGATTTATCAAAAGGATATCTTTCATGACTTAGGATGTCATCTAAGGTTTGAGAGATTTTCAAGTTCTTATTCAGCAAAGGCAAACTTCCTTTTTAAGAGTGACAAATTCTCCTTTCATTTTTTCACAATCTTCATCTTTCATGAATAGTTTATTATTCATTTCTTCCATCATCCTTGTTGCTTTGTGTGCTTTGATTTTAAGGGAGATGATATTTGATTTAATTATGAAAATTTATTCATTCTCATTTGCTAGACTTCTCTCCTTTTCTTCTTTGATTCTTGTAGCTTCACATGTTTTGGTGTTGAGAAGATTGATGTCTAATTTTAGTTTAAAGATGTCTTCATCCTTTTCTTCTAGTTGGAATATCATGGTGTTTCTCTCCTTTTCTGCTTCATCAAAATTTCCTTCTATGAATGCCAAAGTTTCCATCACCTTCTCATATCCTTTCTCTTTCTTCCTTGCTTCTTCTAGTTGAGATATAAGAGAGGATACCTCTTCCTTGCATTGACCAATCTTTGCTTCAAGATTGTTAAAGTTCTTAATTTTGTGTTCAAGGTGGCTTGAAAAAGTTTCTTCCCTTTTCTTTTCCTTATCCAATTGATTTTTCATAGCTATGAATTTTTCATGATGCTTTCTTTTGGTTTGATGAAATTCCTCCTTAATTTTTGTGAGCTCCTCATCTCTTTCTTGTACTTAAATCTTGACAAAGTTAAATTCCTTCCTTCTCTTGTATTGGTTACCAACTTGCATTTTCTTCTTAAGTTCTTCATTTTCTTATTTCAACATCTTAATCTCTTCCATGGAAGCCATAAGTTTAGCTAGGAGATATTTTTCAAAGTATTCTTTGTTCTCTTCATTTTCTAGGTCTTCTTTAGCCTTGTTTTCATATCTCGTATCTTTAGTTTCCTTGATTGGTTCTGGTTTTTTTTCTTGTTTTCCATCATCATCTTGACTACAGATCATTGTTAATTCTCCTTTTTAGTGAAGATGATGAAGTTTATCCCATATCCCTTTTTATGACGAACATTTTTCAAAATTGGCCTTCATAGAATCATGTAGCCCATTCAAGATTTCTTTCATTGCTCTTGTATTACACTCCTTGGATTCTCCTTCCATCATGCTATTAGTACTCACTGATTTCCAGAATTCAACCCCTTGAGTCTTTAAGAAATTACTCATTCTTGCCTCCCATATATCGAAGTTTTCATTGTACAATGGAGCTTTCACAAATTGATTGACTTCAATTTTGATGGTTGAGGAAGACACATATTTAGGATGATTGGATACTTTCTTCCTTGGCTTCACCAATTGTGTTCTAATGATCTGTTGGCCACCTATAAAATTGGTTCTATCAAAAGGTGGCCAAAACATTGTTCAGTCTTCAAGAAACACTTTCATGGTAAAAATGTTATCTCTTGAAGCCTTTGGAAGATCTCATGCTCAGGTCTAAAGGTTTGCACTGTTGATTCCCTTCAGAACTCAAAATATTATGCTGAAAATTCTATGAGAGAACTGCTGCAAAATCCCCTTTTCTCCCCTTCCTTCACTCAGAAACTAACCTTCATTTTACTCTCTTTTTCCCCATCATTTTCCTCTGTTTTCCCTTTTTTCTCATCTCTTCTTCATAAAATTTCCTTTGCAGAGTTTAGAAATCCTTTTTAAACTGTAGCGAAAACCCCAAAACCCTTTGAAAACCATAAAAAATCATGAAAAAACCCATTTTTTGTATTAAGGGTTTAAGCCCCTTTGGACCAAGTCTCAACCACTTCCCCACCGTATGCCATGGTGCTAAGACCAAGTGCTAAAACCTTTCAGAGCTAATCACATCACAAAAATCCAAAGCACGTAGGTCTTCTGCCATGTTTCAAAGTTCCGATGCGATTGGCTTTGTATGGAAAACCCCGATGCGATCAAGCCTTTGTATTTTAAAGAACCTCGATCATATTATTTTGTTATATATATGTATCTCGTGGGCCCGCCTTTAGCGCCTAATAACCATTGAATAAACCGTCCCGATCCATTTTTCCCCTTGTAAAATACAAAAACACATTTTTCAAAAGTTTGATTTAAAAAACCAAAATCACATGTTTAAATATAAAAATGGTTAGAATGAAAGACCAATCGCACAATCGCATCGGAGAATTTCAAAATGGGTTGATTAAAAAGACCTGCATCAAAATTCTGATGCGATTGGGTTATATATGTATAAACCCCACTCCCTTCATTTTATGTTCCATATAACCTACGCCCGGGACTAAGAGTTTAAGTCTCGAGGTGCCAATCGCATCACACAAATTGATGGGTTGATTGAAAAGCCCATGCCCGACCTTCCGATTGCGATTGGCCCTTTTTTCATATATAAAACCCTAGGCATATTATCCTTTATATAAACCTTCAGCCCCGCAATCAGGCGCCAGCTGTCATATATATATATATATATATATATATATATATATATATATATATATATTCCGCCCGAGTTACCAAAACTTTGTATTATGTTAAAAATTGGGTTTTTTATAAAGTATAAGGGTTTCCGCCGGTGCAAAAAATCAAAGGATATTAACAGTTGATCTAAAGCCGATCAAACGGGCCACACAAAATCGTAAAGTTTCAATCGCGTTCTTTTGTTTGTCCCCCCGATCGCCCATCCCTCTGATTCATTTCCCGCCATTGATTTGGTCCTCAGATCAACGGTCATCGCTCAATCGCATCGCAAATTTTCAATCGCATACATTTGTTTGTCCTACCAATTGTAATCTTCCGATTGGATCTGGACCTTCCACGTGTCTAGATCGGACGGCCCAGATCTAATCTCACTTCATACTATCGCCCTCCACCTTTCACCAAAGGGTTTTCAAAACCGATCTCCACCGTCGATCATCGCGCGATCAACGGTTCTGTTCAATTCTTCCTTCCACTCCTTTTAAACCTCCTCTCGGCTAATCTCCACCATTGGATGATGCCATCCAATGGCTCTGCTCTCATCCCATGCCTCTAAAGCAGTAAACCCAAAAACGTAGGATTTTATGATATATTTGTTGAATTTTGCAAGTAATGAAGGTTTTCCATTATGTTGAAAGAAAGGGTCGAGGGTTGGGAATGACAATTCCCATACCATTGCTTTATCAAGGGAAAGTCATTTGCAGGGTTTAAGATCCATATTTCCCTTGCGCAACCTACACATCAACAAGACACTGTATTTTTTCACTGTTAAAAGAGTATCGGTTTTTGCCAGAACAGAAGATCGAAAACACTGAACTAAAGTGAATTAAATGTGTTTTTAGGAAAAGACGAAGACAACTTTCGATTCAAGAAAGATTCCACCACCTTAAGCAGAGGCTAATCGAACCCTCTCCAGCTTCTAAAGGCACCTACAGCCTCACAGGAATCAAAGACAGCCGAACAATTAATACTAATCAAGGATCTTATCTCCAAATTGTCGGAAAAACTATTTTAAATATTAAGAACTGCCCATAAGCAAATCTTTTCGATCATTAGACCTTAGGGAGCAGCAACAGAGTTACTTCAACATGACACAGAGCCTCAAAGAACAACAAAGGCTCCCACCGAGCTTAATCCTAAGCGTAAATCAATTAATGCAGATAAACACCTGTGAATTTCTTCATTGAGGACCTCAAAGGCCGAAGAGTCATCAATCTGTATTAATTGACCTAGGAGATCTTTTTAATCAAATCCCACCTCCTCATTCTTATATAAATAATTATGTAGAAGGTGAGAAAATTTTGGTCTCTAGACATCTGAATGCATGTAATAGTTTCTAAAGTTACTGATGCCCTGTTTACAACTTGAAGATACATAAGATGATATGAGAAGTTTGAAGTTGTAGAGACCCATCGGGCTTGCTGATTGTAACTGGTTTGAACATCAAATACAAGCTGTTGATTCATGGGATCCTGATTTGTGTTAATGGTGATGTCTTCCTCACTATCAATTGTTATTTTCTTTAATGTTTTCACTCTGTTCATTTTCTCTGATAAGGAGCAGCAAACATAGAGCTAGGACTTACTCTTTAAAGTACCCTACTCTTACTGAAAGCTTTATTTTCTATGTTTTCTTCATTTTAAAGTTCTCTTTACTGAGTGTATTAAAGCAGGTTGGTTTAAAAGTACTCACCTGATCTAGATTTCTTTTTAAAATGAGTATTTTTTGTGTTTTCCTTTAGAGTATATTAAAGCAGGTTGGTTTAAAAGCACTTTCCTGATCTAAATTGCTCTTTGTGACTGTTATCTTTGTTTTCTTATTGAATATGTTGAAAGTGGGATAGTTTAGAAGTACTCACCTAATCTTAAGCTATTCTAATTGATTTAAAAATGTTTTTAACTGAAAGTAATTCAATGCATGGAAGTTTAAAAGCACTTACCTGATATTAGAATACTTTTAAGTTTCGTTTTCTCTATGAACATGCCAAAGAAAGATAGTTTTAAAGCATTTACTTGATCTCAGGCTGTTCACTGTTCTTCATTTGTTTTATTCTCCATTTCTTATCTGTTTCATTCCATAAATCACCTTAAGAGATCCTTTGACATAAGTGACTTTCTCCATGGATCCTTCTTGAACCTTGCTTTCCAATTAAAATCCTCCTATGACTCCATAGCCCAATGGGTTAAAACTGTCTTTGCCTTTCAGTCAGTCGAATCATTCCTTCACTTGAAGACATCTTCACCCTTTATGTTGAACTGCCTTCACCTTCATCATGTCTTCGCCCAACCAAAAACAAAAAAACAAAACCCAAGTCCTTCATACCTAGCCTAATATCAAAATTTCAGCTTTTAAAGATCACATCTTTAAACTCATTCATAGAGAGATCCCTCTCTAGATTCAGGTGGGCTAGATCCTTGAATCCCAAAGCGGTTTGATGTTATCCCTGCAGTTGGAATTTTGCCAATCTTGCTAATTACAGGGTGTTAACATAATGGCGACTCCGCTGGGGAATTTTTGAGTTCATAGTTGCTTGGCCAGCTTTTATAAACTCTTTAAGTTTTCCATACAACCACAGAAACTCAGAGAACCCAAAATGTTTTAGATTGGTTTCAAATTAACATGGTAGTGGACCATTAAACCTTCTACCTCCAAAAGAGCTAAAAAATTCCACTTGGCGACTCCACCATCCTTAACAGACCTTAAGACTCCACTGGGAAGAACCTTTGTCATTGTAATATTATTCAAACTCAGCTAGAGGCTGTAGGATTAAAATTTGTGTAAACAGATTAGTTGAACCTTTAAATATTGTTATACCTAGTTGAACTTTCCCTGTTTATTTTGGTCTGAAAAAACACATCATAGTGGCTCCTAAAAAGATTCATACTAGAGCCTATCCTGACCCAGATCCACCTGAGATAGTTGACAACCCAGAAAGTATTCTTAGGAACTCTCCTAGGATTAAATTATCAACTATTGTCAGATCACCCTTGAGAGCTAATTTAGTCCCTGTAAATCTTTTAGCTCTACAACAATCACAAGTTGACTTAGTAAATCCCTTTAGAACTAGGTCTCTTGGTGATTTAGATAAGTTATATTATGAGTCTTCACTTTCTTCTCCTGAAACAAGTGAACGTCCTGGTAGCAGAGAAACAACACCTCCTGATTTACATTTTCTTCACAACTTAGGTGTATCTCATCCAATATCAACTCAGCAATCTGTTCCTGGTCCATTCACTTCTGATCACCCTACATCCACTGTTAAAACCACTCCACTTCAGCCCACTGTCCCTCTTTTCAATCCACCTCTTGTGAATCCACCCCCGCCACATATCATGGCAGCATGGTATGCTCCCTTAGTCCTTCCTGTACCATTAGTCAATCTTCCACAGGACTATCAGTCCAAAATTCCATTATATGATGAATGATGAATGAATGACTACATGTGGATAAGATGAATGACTACTTTGACAGAAATGAAATTGATAATGATTCTGTCAAGCTTAGATTATTTTCTCAGAGCTTAGGGGGAGAAGCAAGAAAATGGTTCAAAGGCTTAACCCCCCATAGTATTAATGATCTCCAAGCCTTCCATCAAACATTCTTAAACAAATGGGAAGTAAAGAAAAACCCTCTCCAAGTCCTCTCTGACTATAAGAATCTCCATAGAGACACTGGGGAAAGTGTGCAAGCTTATTGCACTAGATTAAATAGTGTGTATAATGCACTTTCCCCAGAACTAAAACCTCCACAAGGCTCAGCTTTAAACAAGTTTCCTGAAGGGTTTGACCCTGAGATGGCCTATCAGCTGAAAGAGAGAGAGATTTTGCAGCTCTTGAAGATATGCAAAAGGGTGCTCTTTCTGTGGAAGTCAACTTGATGGAGAAGAGAGCAAGAATGAGAATTGAAAAGAGAGTATCCTTTAGAGAGGAAAATTCCCCTTCTACTTCCAACTCAAATATGGAAATAATGATGGAGGAGATGACGAAGAAAATGAGCATCCTTGAGAGAGCACAAGAAAGTCAAAACCAAACTGCTCCTCAAAACAAAAACTAGAACCAGAATCATAATTTTAGAGGGAAACAACCTCCAAACAGACCTAGGGAAGATGATCAATAGATCACTCCTCCCTTTCATCAAAAATATATAAGTGAGGTTGAGGAAACAAATGAGATAACAGAGGAAGATGATATCAACATGTTGGGAGTAGATAATGATGACTTTGAGATTCATTATGATAGGAAATAAGGTTTTCATACCCCTTATGATGAAAACAAAGATGATAATGAAAGTTATTTTCAAGACATGGAAAAAGTCATCATAGAGTCTCAAAAAGAAAATGACCTTAGAAGCAAAACCAGTCAACAAACTCCCGACACCAAAACATCTGACAAACCTTCACAAAACATCACTACAACTAAGCCTAAAATTGTCAAACAAAAGGATAAAATAGTAGCTGTGAATTCTAATAGAGATAGAGAGAAAGGCACTCAAAACAATGAAAAATAGAGTGTGGACATTAGTAGTACTACCACTTAAGCTAGTACTCCTGTTAAGACCATTTTGTCAAAAATGAGTAGAACAAATCAACAAGCTGATGTTGCTGATAGACTGGCAGCTAGTAAGGCTGAGACAAGTTCATCGAAGAACTAGATTCCTTTCAGCCTAGAGCAGGAAATTTCAAAGATCAGAATCTCTGTTCCCCTGACTGAGTTATATGTCGAGAACGTATATAGGACCCAAATTTTTAAGGCTTTAAATATTGAGGATAATAATGACACAGTCAATCTTAGTGATGACCAGCTAGAGCTCATTTTTGGTCCTAAGATTGAAGGTATATATCAAGAGGGACCTGTACCTCCCTTTTATGTGAGTTTAAATGTTCATGAAAAGATCCTTCATAATGCTATGCATGACTCTGGAGCCTCACACAACCTTATGACAAAGGTGATAATGGAAAGGCTAGGATTAGAAATAACCAGACCTTACAAGGATTTATATTCTTTTGATCCTAACAGAGTGAAGTGCCTTGGCCTGATTAAAGACATTTGTGTGAGTTTGACCCAAATCCCAGCCAAGTGCATGGTGATGGATGTTGTGGTGGCTAATGTGCCTCCTAAGTATGGCATGTTGTTTTCAATATCATGAGGTGACAAGTTGCAAGGTACCATATAGATGGATGGGACATATGCCACTATCCCTGTTTTTAGCCAGCTCAGAAGACTGTACAGAGAGTCACACATGAAATTCATGTTCAGTAGCCCAGAAAAGCTTGAAAATTCTCCCATTTATTCTGTCCATGCTGACCTAGATTCGTTTATCTTTTACAATAATGAATCCTCAAATAAGCCAGAGCTAGAAGACAGCGACTCAGCTAAACAGTTAGAGACCCCAAATCTAGAAATAAATGCAGTTCTAGATATGGAAGAAAACAAGAGAGAAAATTCTGAGCAGTGTGCTGAAACAACAGACCAGAGTGAACAAAGCCAAGATGGTAAACAATAGACTACCCCTCACGCTCAACTCCACGAAAGTCTTGAGGAATCAAAACAAATATAACTAAGTGCCAAGATTTCACAACAACCCGTAAGCACGTTGGTTGAAGAAGACAATAACCAAGACGAAACCGAAAATAGTCCTCTGTGGAGTATGTATTTTGATGGGTCATGCACTAAGAACAATGCTGGTGTAGGTTTCTGGATTACCAACACTGAAAACAACCACACAGAAAGCATTTCTTGCAAATTAAACTTTCAGTGTTCCAATAACATAGCAGAATATGAATCCCTTCTCTTAGGATTACATCTATTAAAAAAGTTAGGAGCCACAAGAATTAATGTGTATGGGGATTCAGAATTAGTCATTAAGAAAGTCAATGGGGAGTATAACACAAATCATCCCAGACTTAGAGCTTACCGAAACGATGTCATGGACCTTTTGGAAACTTTTGAGGAGTCCAAATTGATTTTTGTCCTAAGAAAAAGAAATATTGCCGCCCACAATTTAGCCTTTGCAGCTAGAACATGCTTAATGCCATTTGAAACCAAAGACTATACAACTCAAATTAAGTTTAGACCAGCCGTGCCAGATAATGAAAAATATTGGCAGGTCTTTGAGGGCGAAAAAAAGATAGAGGATTTCCTGCTTGGCAGGAAAGAGTTTGAATCATCCATTTCAAATTCTAAATCCGATCAAAATTTCCTAAACGAAGAACCCCCTGAAGAAGAAAATCCATCCAGACCCGTAAAAATCAACATGTTAACTAAAAAACTTGAAACTCATACTAAAGAATACAAGGACATAGAAAATGAAGATATTGATGTGTTGTCATCAAAGGACAAAAACATACCTAAGTGGCTAGCACCATTAGAAGACCTCTTTGATTTTAACGACGTAGAAAAGAAGCCCACCGTAGAAAACACAAAGTCTGAGGTCGAGGAATGCAACATAGGCATCGAGGATCAGCCTAAAAAGATTAAATTAGCTAGGTCCTTTCCACTAGACATAAAAAGGAAATACATCGACTTGTTTAAAGATTTTGTCGATGTATTTTCCCGGAGCTATGAAGACTTAAAATCCTACGATACAGAAATCATCCAGCACAAGATCCCTTTGAAAGAAAACCAAAAAGCCTTTAAGAAAAAACTTCGTCGAATTAATCCAATACAACCACCTCTAGTAGAAAAGGAAATCAAGAAAATGTATGAGGCAGGAATCATTGTGCCTGTGAGGTTTTCATATTGGGTTTCTAACCTTGTAGCCGTGAGGAAAAAGATAGGAGAAATTAGACTATGCATTGATTTCAGAAACCTTAACAGAGCCTCCCTAAAAGACAATTACCCTTTACCCAAAATGGAACACATTCTACAAAGGGTAGTTAGTTCAAACAGGATTTCTCTGTTAGATGGTTTTTCATGGTATAACCAAGTTTTAGTACTCCCAGAAGACCAACTCAAGACATCTTTCACCACTCCTTGGGGCACGTTCATGTATGTGAAAATGACTTTTGGATTAATGAATGTTGGGGCCACTTTCCAAAGGGCCATGGACATTGCATTTTCAAAGGAGATAGGGCACTTCATTGTAATTTACCTTGATGACATAACAATTTATTCTAAATCTGATGAAGAGCACCTGAAACATTTAAGAAAGGTCCTTGAAAAGTGCAGAAGGTTTGGGTTATCTTTAAATCCAAAAAAGACAGTGTTTGGCCTTCAAGAAGGTAAACTCCTTGGCCATATCATATCAGAAGAAGGGATTAAAATAGGTCCAAAAAGAGTTGAGGGAATACTACAGATTATCCAACCAAGGAACATAAAAGAATTGCAATCCTTTATTGGAAAGATTAACTTCTTGAGGTTTATTCCCAACTTATCAAAGCTCCTTAGAAACATGACTAATATGCTCAAGAAATAATTAGGAGTGAAGTGGACTGTAGAAGCCAAAAAATCCTTTGAATTGGTAAAACATGCACTCACCCGGGCACCAGTCCTAATTAGCCTGGACTTTTCAAAAAATTTCCTTATTTTTTCCTTTGCTTCAGAGCATACGGTGGCTGCAGTCCTGTTGCAAAAAAACCCAAAGGGACAGGAACAACCCATTGCTTTTTTCAGCAAGGCTTTAAGGGATGCACCCTTGAAATATAAAATAATGGAAAAACATGCTTATGCTTTGGTAAAGGCCTTAAAGGACTTCAGGGTGTATATTCTACATTCCCACATCATTGGCTATGTACCTAATATAGTGGTAAAAGAAATCTTGTCACAAGACCCAGATGGAAAGAGAGGCAAATGGATTGCTGCTATATTAGAGTATGATTTGGAAATCAAACCCACCAAACTTATTAAAAGTCAGGGCTTAGCTCAATTAATGGTTGAATCTAATCTAAAATCCCTTGACATTAACATGGTATATGCCTTGGATGAACATGAATAATTACCTGCTCCCACTGTCGAAGAGCAGTTTCAAAACTCACCTTGGTACACTGATATCTTGTATGTGCTTACAAATCTTAATGCTCCTCCTGATTTATCAAAAACAAAGGCAAGGTTTTTAAAGTTGAAATCTAGGAACTATTGCATTTTAAATGAATGTTTATATTGGAAAAATGCTAATGGTTTATTGCTTAAATGTTTGCCTGAGGTTGATGCAGAAAGGATCAAACATGAACTCCATGAAGGAGAGTGTGGAGGTCATCTTTACTAGAAAACCACAGCCAATAAAATCCTTAGAGCTGGCTATTACTAGCCCACCCTCTTCCAATATGTCCATAAAATGATAGTTTCCTGTCACAAATGCCAAATTTTTGAGGGAAAAATAAAACTTCTTCCTTTACCATTACAACCTATCACTGTTGAAGCTCCTTTTCAATAGTGGGGCCTAAATTTCATAGGAGAAATCCAACCTGCTTCATCTGCCCAACACAAATGGATTCTCACAGCCACTGACTACTTCACAAAGTGGATAGAGGCCACCCCTTATAGGAATGCCACAGATTCTGTCATTATAAAATTTCTTGAAGATCATATCCTGTCTAGATTTGGCTGTCCTAGGAAGATTATTACTGATAATGCTGCTACTTTTGGTTCCAAAAAGATGATTGATTTTTGTCACAGGTATCAGATTACACTTGGTCATTCTACTGCTTACTACCCTCAAGGTAATGGGCTAGCAGAATCATCAAATAAAAGTTTGGTGACCATCATCAAGAAGCTGCTTGAAGAGAATAAAAACTCATGGCATAACAAGTTGGTGCATGCTCTGTGGGTAGACAGATTGACCACAAAAAAGTTCATTGGAATGTCCCCTTACCAGCTTGTTTATGGAGCAGATGCAGTGTTTCCTTCCAGCCTAGGTGTACCCGTAATAAAATTAATCCAAGAAATACAGTCAGAAGAGGATAGCATGATAAGGAGGATTAATCAGACAATACATCTCCAGCAGACAAGGGAAGAGGTCTACAACAGAGGTCAGAAAGTGCAAGAAAACATAAAGAAGTTGTTTGACAAAAGAGAAAAGGCTTGTGACTTCACATTGGAGACAAGGTACTCAAGTGGGACTCCAGAAGAGAAGATAAGGGTAAACATGGAAAATTTGATAGTTTGTGGCAAGGTCCTTATATTATTCAGTCCACCATTGGTCCAAATGCCTTTTTCTGCAAGAGTTAGATGGCACAGATCTATTTGGAGGCCTTGTCAATGGCAGGGTCCTTAAGCATTAATACTGCTGAATTCAATTTTAAAGCTTTCATTTCCATTGTAAATATCATTGCTTTGTTCAGTTTCACAAAAAATAAAAATACAAAAACAATAAAAGATAGAACAAGAGGGCAGATTGTAAAAATAATAAAGGTACAGCCCCATACCAACAAAAAGAGAAATAAATTCTGAAAGTGCGCAAGCTTAAATGCCACTCCTGAAAAACACACTCCTAGTTAGTTAAACAACCTAATATTGACTAATTAGTTTTAAATTTACTGCTGATAGGATAGTGAATTCGATTTGACAAACTGTTTAATCTTGGCTTATCAGTAGATAGATTAGGATAGAAATTAAAGTGTTAGTATGAATCCTTTGTCGAAGTGTACGAAAAAGGAACACTTTAGCTACGCATAAATAATAGCCCTAACAACAAAAGAGGCTGCCAATATCTTCAGATCTGCGGTTAGTTGAACAAGAAAAGAGCTGCAAAAAACCAGATCTATGCATGGAAAGACATTAAGCAGTAAAAACAAGGGTTTGCTCCATATACCAATAGACAAGACAAGAAAAATTTTTGAAAGAATTTTTATATTAATTGGGCACCTGGGAGGAAAACAAGAAGGCGTATCCAATTCTCCTCAGTGGGATGGGTTCTTGGAAGTCCTCGGCACTTCAGATCTAAGATTTCTCTCTCTTGTTGGTGTAGAAAACCCACACAAAGAATGGAACTCAAAGGGAGCTCACACAGCAAATGGCAGAAAATGGTGACCAAGTGTATAGATCTAGAGTGATTTAATAGGCAACAAAAGGTGAAGAATGGTAGGAAAAACCCTCCTATTTATAACAAAATATTGGGTCATTCTAGATCTTGGTGCATGGGTTAACCAGATCTAGATCCACTTTTTATGGAATATTTTATTATATTTGTTGGAGGGAAAAGGTATTTGACTTGGGTCAAATCCCTTAATTTGTCAAAAATAAATAAATAAATGATTTGTTTATCTTTTTAAGAAAGCGGTTGGAAGATAATCAAATAAATAATGATTTATTTAATTATTTAAGGAAATGGTTGAAGGATAATTAAATAAATAATGATTTATTTAATTATTTGTGGGTGATTTGGTCATATTTAACAAGGAATATTATCTAAATAAGATTTAAATAATTATTCCTAGAAAATAATAAGATAAATAAAGGTTTATCTAATTAATTTCTTTTTTTTTGGGTTAAACATGACTGGGAATAATAATTAAATTATGGTTTAATTAATTATTCCATGAGGAAAATTAAACAAAATAGGTTTGTTTAATATTTCCTTTTGGGGTTTCTTGTTTAGACCATAAACAACCTAATACATGTTGTTTATTAAGTTATTTTACATAGTGAAAGAAATTTTACTTAGGGTAAAATTAGTCTTACATGGTGTACTTGGGTCCATCTAATGATAATAGGTTAGATGACCAAAAAATGGTGTAACAGATTTCCCCCCAGCATGTGAGTGTCAGGAGCAAATCGTATGACCGAAGTACGTTGTAAGAACTCAATCACTAGACAACAAAAGGGAAGTCAGAGAGAGAAATCCAAGGTAGATAGTGTGCTGAAGAACTAGACCCTGAGGAGACGAGACTCGCAGGTGCAACAAGTCTCTTTTTATGAGAGGGTACTTGTGTTGAAGGCGGCGGGGGAGGCATACCTATGCCCGCCGAGACAAAGTACAAAAGAATAGTGTGTCCAGTAAACAAGGGACCGAACCATAAAGTACAGCCGGCATAATCATGAGCCAGATAAAAATACAATGAGGAATCCCACATACATGCGGTGCCTGGGATAATAGCCAGGACTGATACAATAATATCGGAGTACATGAGATACAAATACAACCCAAATGCCCCCTGTAAATGGGGAAGGGCTCACAAAATCTGACTGATACATGAAAATCAAAGAGGCGCTGCAAGTGCCTAAGGCCAACATCATCAAATATCTGGAGCTGCATCGAAGGCTGCAAGGAGGAGGTCATCCGGGCATGTGGGGGGCTACCTGCAGGGCCACCCCCTCATGAGGGTTGAGACATCTCACACACACCTGGGAATCATCAAGAGCCGCTGTTGTATCACTGAACCATCAAGTATACGGATCTCGGTCATGCTGAAAGGAGCTAGAGTGGAGAAACAATCAAGTCAAAGGGAAATGAGAGATCCCTTTGCCTGATCCGAGGCACCGAACAAGAGTGGAAGCTGGAACCAAGGTACACCGCCCTCTAGACCTGGCTTCTGGAATGAATGAGCGGATGTCGACAAAAGGAGGTCCACCACAGGTGAGGCAATGAGAAATCCTCAACTAAGGCGCGAGAGAAAATAGTAGAGCGACGAACAGACTGACACTAATGATGATAGGGAAATGGAAAGGACTGAGTAGCGAATGGAAGACTTCCCTTGTTAGAGCATAAAGGGAATGAATGACATGGCAGCTATTGACACAATATCATAAGGGATAGGGGACAGTGGGACTGAAGGTCATAATGTGTGACACAAGAGAGAGACCAAGCAATGAAGGATGGAGGGCTATGGCGGGGTACAAAGGGACTCAGGATAAACTCCATGAATGCGATGATGACTCAACTTGGATGCGCTAAACAAGGGCGACTCGATGGTGCTGCCACACAGAAAAGGCCCAATGGGGGACCATGAAAACATGAGTACAAGGTGGGAACTCATGACGAAAATCGACACGAACATGGACAAGTATGGAGGCGAAGTGGTGCCCCAAGTACAAGTGTCGTAAGTGAGGAAATTCGATTTAAAGTGGAGGTGAAGTGGCCCTTCTTGGACAAAATAGGTCCTGGCGAAGGATGAAAGTACAAAAAAGATGCTGGCTATCTAACAGAAAATAAAACACGCATCTCAGAAGGGAAATGCTAAGGGTAATATTTCTTAAGATAGAGTGCATTGCGAGGATTAGGAAGAGGATTGCCTTCGAAGACCTCTAAAAAATATGCCCCCTTACCAATATCCTTACTGATGACGTAAGGGCCTAGCCATAATGAGTCGAACTTCCCGTGACCAAGGACATCATGGGCCTAGTCATGTACTAGAACAAGGTCGCCTTCGTGAAAAGGACGAGGCTGGACTTTTCGGTCATATTGAGCTTTGGTGCGTTTCTTGGCCGCTTCTATGGTTTGCAATGCAACACGGCGGTCTTCAAAGGCACGCTCAAGCAGGATAAGTTGTTGTTCTAGAGGTTGAGTGTCAGGGAGAAGTTCAACAGCCAGATGAAGGGAAGGGATTTCACACTCGATCGGTAAGACAACCTCCTCTCCAAAAACGAGGTGAGGAGGGTGTTGAGCCTCAAAATTGTGCTTTCTTTCACCTCATTTTACCTCATTTTCCCTTGTCCATTGCTATCCTAGACCCAATTGATCAATGAATATAGTTAAAATTACTTTTAGAATGATTTACATGACTGAATTGCTAATTTTTGTGATTTTTTCCATTGTAAAGAATTTTGACCGGAACTAGCTGCAGAATGCAGACATTCCATAGCTAACCGGCGATTCTGCAGCTGCCTTCACGTTTGATTATGTTCCAGGTGGCCTCTCAAGGAAAACCGCATATGGGCATAATCCACGTCATGTCTACATGGTTCGTTGCTCATCATGGAGGAAGAAACGAATTCTGGGTACAGTTTTGGAACGTGGGAACACATTTAGGAAAGCAGACTTCTATTAGGACTGTCTCAGTCCAGATGTATTTTTCCTCTTCACGCAGCCACTTCAAGAGTCCTAATGTGATTCCGATAAGGAAAGACAGTGTTCCTGAATTGTTGCAAGTCTTGTTATGTGCATTTGCTTTATAAACACTTGGGAAACCGAGATTTGATGTTAGATTTTATGCTAGATTTTGTTTAGACTCTGTGCTACATTTCTGAGGACGCAGAGTGTTATGTTCAAGTTCTTTCATCTTTAATGAAGCAGACAGTGTTGTTGTGAAGGCGTTGATTTAATTTGGAGTTGAATTCCGTCAGGTGGTAGAGGGCCCCTGCCTCTTGCACGGATTTATTTTTCGTAAATTAGATAAGTCTTCTAGCTGCCTTTATGTTTTGAATTTGAATTAATAGTTGTTTTAATTAGCTACTGTAGTTGTACTCATTCTAACTCTTCCAAAAGAAGAAGCTCTTCCAAAAGACTATAATGATGAATGGGAAATGACTAAAGTATTGTAGGATTAGAAGTTGAATTCATAGTTGTTTTTAATTAGCTACTGTAGTTGTACTCATTCTAATTCTTCCATAAGAAGAAGCTCTTCCAACAAATTATAATTATGAATGGGAAATGGCTATAGTACTGTAGGACTTAGTTGTAGTTTTTGTTGTTCATCATCACAGTTACACTTGTTCCAATCACTCTTCCACAAGAAGAAACTCTTCCAAAAAATTCTTAAGAAGTTCAAGACATGACCGTGATAATGAATGATTTAGTTGTGTGTTTGTACTAAATATCATCTCTGTTCTTGCTCTTAAACGCTTGCCCAAGACATCATAATGACGAGTAGGATATGGATATGATATCTTAGTTTTTCATTTGCTTTCAGTCCTTTATGTTTGCATTTGCACTCAATTATACAGTCAGAATTGTTCTAGCTCTTCCAAAAGAAGGAATTATTCCAAACTATCAATAATGATGAACAAACAGATTGTGTAATTTCAACGAGTAATGCATGATAGCATAGTTAGGATGCTCCGGAGTTTCATTGCACTTAATTCATGATTCAGTTATTTTATTTTGAGTTTGATAATGACTTGTAGTTTAGCATTGTTTTAGATTAGTGGCATCTTAAGTTCATTCTTAGATTAACTCATTGCACTTGCACTCCACATCCAGATTGTCATCCACTGCACATTAGATTAACTTCAGTTGTTAGGATTAACAAAACAGCCTTCATTATTCACAAACCTCTTCTTGTCCTAAAATCCATAATTGACCTATAACCATATGAACAGAAGACAACATTATTTTAAGGCCTAAAATACCTCTGCAATTTCCTCATCATTTCGTAAACAGAGCTCTCCCTCAAAAGACTACTTTGAAAAAGAAATCAATAACTCTTGAGTAAAGGTTTTGTGACATTCAATTAAATTGCAGAATAGAACTAGGAACTAGTCTTAGAATAGAAGATCGTAGAATGGTATCAATGTTTTTCCTCCAAATCTGTTTCAAATCTCTAATTAAGGACAAAAATGTTGCATCATTGTAAGATTAGTTGTTTAACTGTTTAGTTAGAGGATTTGCACACTTAGTGATCATTTCTCAAGTTTAGTTTGTGTTTTCAATTGTTTGTTTGAAAGTCATTATCAAGCTTTGCTTTTATTTAGTCATAGTTTAGATTCAGCTTCAGTGTTTCCAATTGCATTTGCCATTTGTTATTCATCAATTAGGTTTAACTCTATTTTTAATCATCAGCTCATTTCCATCAACTTTCTAGGCATTTTCCTTGTGAACATAAAACCACCAAAAGACAAAAACATCATAAATCATCACAAAAGACCAAAAACATCACAAACACTACACACAACGCATTAGAAAACAAACACCTAGGTACATACAGTATACTTCACTTCAGCAGTTTACAAATCCTGGTTGAAAATTAAATGAGCTCAGTTTAGGAGACTAGATTGAGACCAAATAGAGGGTTATGGTTGAGGGGCATGGGTGCCCCCGAGCATGGTGTGGTCATGCCAAAATGTATTTAGAAAAAGGGGAATCTAAACACATTTTAATGATGTGGTGTGCCATTTGTTCTTGTTATGGTTATGCAGTTTGAAAAAGGAAATGGAGAATTACCAATCTCTTTTGGTACTGCATATAGGGATCAAATGGACTTTAAGTTTCTGAGTTGGCATACCTGGTGTCACTATCCCAAAAAGAGGATTTGGAGATAATGAATTGATGCTCTTGTAGAAAAGCTATAGGTTGGTCAACAATAATTTCTAAGAGACTGGGTTGCTGATGTAAGATGAGGGAACGATAAGGGGTATCATCCCTAGAGTGATCTGAAGTGATATGGGACTCTAGAGGTTCTTATAAATGTGGAAGAATACTGGGACTAAAGTCAACACGACCAGATACACTAGGAGAGTGGTGGAGAATTGCTTCTCTTGGTCTCTCAAATGTGGGTGCCCCCTTACCCAAAAATTGGGTTTCAATGTAATGGCCACAAGGTGGATGTGGTATGAACAACTGGGTTCGATGTAAGGGGGAATAGATAACGTCGGGGGTGGGGATTTTTTCCATAATGTCGTCATCGCGATAGAAGACGGGGTGACTGGTGGAAGAAAGACCACCTGACGTGGTGAAGTGACCTGAATCATCATCATGAGAAGAGAGGTTCACATGCGCATCGTCACAAGGGGTGACCGAAGAGTAAGTAGATAAAGGATCTATCGATGTTGAGCCCAAGATGATCGCTGAAGGAAGGCCAAGAGAAACAAGAGGGGAGGAATTAGATGGAATGTTCCCCGAGGGTCTCATCGATGATGATAGGTAAAAAATGTTGGATGAAGGCTCCATCATCTCGACATCAGGAGGGGGAATGTCAATGGGAGCAGTCATATCTGGTAGTTCTGCGGAAGCAGAATGCACAAATAGGGGAGAGGTGGACTCATTGCGCTTGGCCTCGAATTGGTGGACCGCGGCGATAGAGGTGCGGAAGTCCTCGAGGTGGGGACAAAGATAGGTGTAATGGCCATGGATATCACACAAAGCACAGGGGTGGTTGGTGTGAATATTCTTGGGGTTCTTGGCCGCGGTTGCGTAAGGAACAGAGGCTTCTGGGACCACGGACTCAGGGAACGTGACATTAACCATGGGCTTGAGATGAAGCAATTCAGGACAGGTATGGGAGGCGTGACCGACAACATCACACAAAGCACACTGGATGGTATGCTTTGGAGGCTGAGGAGGAGTAGGGTTTGTCGGGGCAGCCTTGTCCTTTGATGCCCCCTTGTGAGCTTTTCCCTTCTTACCCGAAGCGGTCGCAACAGGAGGTGGTTCCTGTTGAGGTGACTGATGCACTGATGTAGCGGGAGAAGTCATGGGGACCGGTTGAACCGGGGTCAAAGCAATATAAGGTTTGGGTTGACCAGGCAAGGTGGAGGCTGGAGGATCAAGGTACCAAACGGGGATCCCAAGGGTCAAGTTAGGAAGAGAGTGGGTGGCCATGACCGGTACCGTGTACACTCCTAGTGGGGGAGCTAGGAATGGCATCTGACGAGAGGGGTAATGGCCAGGTGGGATGGCTCCTAAATGGATAAGGCTTGGAGGAACCATGCCAGGAGGATAAAGAGGCTCATGACTACCAACTGTAGGTGAAGGGCTAGGAGCAGGTTGCGGAGGGCAAGGTTGCTGACTAGTCGAAGCAGGTTGCTTGAGAGCAGCCCGAGACGATTGCATCATGCAAACATTCGATGAGCTGGGGTCAGAGATAGGAGGAGGAGGAAGACCAGGGAAGGTTTCGAGCAAAGAGGAGTCTTTGTAGACGCCAGGAGAGACACTGGTCAAGGAATCGACGGTTTTCTTGTTGGCTACAGAAGAGATGGTCGTCTCAGGTGAGGTCTGAGATTTTGGCTCATGATATGTCAACTGGTCAATGGTGACTATCTTTCCATTATGGGGGAAAGACATCTTGCGGAAAACCGCAGATGGGACAGCGGACATAGCATAGGTGTAGCTTCGCCCCAATAGAATGTTGTAGTCTAGCGGGGCGTCTATGACTTCGACGTCAACGCAAACAGTCTTACCGGCGAGGGTGATAGGACAATTACGAAACAGGCCAATGGGCTGGGAGGCATGACCGTCCCACGCTCGAAGGGTGATTGTGGAAGGGGCCAGCTCGGGGGATCCGAGTTGCTTCCAAACCGAAGCGGACATCACGCAGGTGGATGCCCCCTCATCAATTATACACCGGGACACGTTGGCATTCCGGATTTTGACGGGGATTTGGAAGGCGACGGAAGGAGGAAGAGGAGGATGGTCCGATTGAGTGGCATCGAAAACAATCATTTGGTCATCAGCAGGATCTACAGCGCCCACGGCAGATAGTAGAGCCTTCTTTTGGGAAGGGCACGACTGGAGGAGTTCCAGTGTGGAAATGGCAGCAGGAGATTGTGCCAAATCATCTACTATGCTATACGAATGAGCAGCTCGACCGGAAGCAGCGTTTCGACGTAATGGTCCCTTAGGAATCTGGGTATGAACCTCAACTTTGGGTTGAGGGATATGTAAGGTGCCACTGGATGTCGAAAGAGGCTCTGTAGAACCTGAAGAAGGAGGCTCGGGGGCAGACTGAGCAGGAGGCTTGGGGTACTGGCGAGACCAAGTTTGAAGGTGAAGGTCGAAAGTTGGGAATGGATCAGAGTTCATCATGAGGATCTGGTAATCAGAAGAACTAGAAATGGAAGGTGGAGTGGAGACCCGCCCGTTAGGTGGTTGGGTAGCCACGAATCCTTGCTGAGGGAAAGGATCAGTAAACATAGCTGGTTGAGTAGAGGCCACATTAGGGGGAGCATGAGGGGAGGCATGTTGTCCTCACAATGTGGCTTGAGACTCCCACATCTGCCGCATCTGTGGTAAAAGGGGACAATCGTGGGTGTAATGACCGTAAACACCGCAACACGAACAAGGCTTGTTAGTGCGAAGAGGCTTGTCCGGATTGGGCTGAGTGCCCTGTTGCTGGTTAGCAGTGTTAGGGTCAAAACCTTGAGGATTGGGTCCACGAGTACCAGGGGTAGATTGATTTGGATTGCCTCTCCGCCTTCTTTGAGAAGAAGGGGGATTAGTCGCACCCTGCTGTGCAAATACTTGCCCTGAAGGGGGCTGTAGGTGTTTTTTCTGGGGTTGAGGAGGCAAGGGAGGTGGAAGCGCATATGCTGGAGGAGCTGGCATACCAGGCTGCAGATAAGGGTAATGGTTAGGTTGGGAAAGTTGGGGCACATTGAGGTAAGCAGGAGGTTGGGCAAAGGAGGAGGCATGCCATATCCCCGGATACACACGGAGGGGGAAGAGTGCTAGAGGTGCTGTATCTCAGAGGGAGGTGTTTGGTCTCAATCTAGTCTCCTAAACCGAGCTCATTTAATTGTCAACCAGGATTTGTAAACTGCTGAAGTGAAGTGTACTGTATGTACCTAGGTGCTTGTTTCCTAATGCGTTGTGTGTAGTGTTTATGATGTTTTTGGTCTTTTGTGATGATTTATGATGTTTTTGGTCTTTTGGTGGTTTTATGTTTGCAGGAAAATGCCTAGAAAGCTAATGGAAAGAAGCTGGTGATTAAAAACAGAGTTAAGTCTAATTGATGGAATGACAAATGACAAATGCAATTGGGAATACTGAAGCAAAATTAAATCTAAACTATGACTAAATAAAAGCAAAGCTTGATAAATAATTTTAGACAAATGATTCAAAACACAAACTAAACTTGAGAAATGATCACTAAGTATGCAAATTTTCTAAATAAACAATGAAACAACTAACTTACAATGATGCAATACTTTGTCCTTGATTAGAGATTTGAAACATAATTAGAGGAAAGACATTGTTATCATCATAAGATCTTCTATTCTAGAACTAGCTCCTATCTCTATTCTGCAATTTAATTGAATGTCACAAAACCTTTACTCAAGAGTTATTGATTTCTTTTCAAAGTAGGCTTTTGAGGGAGGAGCTCTGTTTATAAAATGATGAGGAAATTGCAGAGGTACTTCAGGCCTTAGAATGATGTTGTCTTCTGTTCATATGGTTATAGATCAATTAGGGATTTTAGAACAAGAAGAGGTTTGTGAATAAAGAACGATGTCTTGTTAATCCTAACAACTGAAGTAATCTATTGTGCAATGGATGAAAATTTGAATATGAAGTGTAAGTGCAATGAGTTAATCTAAGAATGAACCTAAGATGCCACTAATCTAGAACAATGTTGAACTATAAGTCATCATCAAACTCGAAACAAAGTAATTGAACATGAGTTAAATGCAATGAAACTCCGGAGCATTCTAACTATGCTAACATGCATTATTCTATGAAGTTACACAATCTGTTTGTTCATCATTAGTGATATTTTGGAAGAGTTCCTTCTTTTGGAAGAGGTGGAACAATTCTAACTGTGTAATTGAGTGCAATTGTAAGCAAATAGACTGAAAGCAAATGAAAAACTAAGATATCATATCCATACCCTACTCGTCATTATGATGTCTTGGGCAAGCGTTTAAGAGCAAGAACAGAGATGATACTTAGTACAAACACACAACTAAATCATTCATTATCATGGTCATGTCTTGAACTTCTTAAGAATTTATTGGAATAGTTTCTTCTTGTGGAAGAGTGATTAGAACAAGTGTAACTGTGATAGTGAACAGTAAAAACTAAAACTAAATCCTACAGTACCATAGCTATTCATCATTCATCATTATAATCTTTTGGAAGAGTGTCTTCTTGTGGAAGAGTTAGAATGAATATAACTACAGTAGCTAGTTAAAACAACTATAAATTCAACTCCTAATCCTACAATACTATAGTCATTCAACATTCATCATTATAGTCTTTTGGAAGAGCATCTTCTTGTGGAAGAGTTAGAATGAGTACGACTACATTAGCTAATTAAAACAACTATTAATTCAAATGCAAAACGTAAAGGCAGCTAGGAAACTTATCTAATTTACGCAAAATAAATCCGTGCAAGAGGCAGGGGCCCTCTACCACTTGACGGAATTCAACTCCAAATTAAATCACACTTCAAAACAACACGGTCTGCTCCATTAAAGATGAAATAGTTTGAACATAACACTCTGCGTCTTCAGAAATGTAGCACAGAGTCTAAACAAAATCTAGCATCAAATCTAACATAAAATCTCTAACATAGCTCTCGGTCTCCCAAGCGTTTATAAAGCAAATGCACATAACAATAATTGCAACAATTCAGAAACACTATCTTTCCTTATTGGAATCACGTTAGGACTCTTTGAAGTGGCTGTGTGAAGAGGAAAAGACATCTGGACTGAGACAGTCCTAATAGAAGTCTTCCTTCCTAAATGTGTTCCCCACATTCAAAACCATACCCAGAATTCGTTTCTTCCTCCATGATGAGCAACGAACCATGTAGACATGACGTGGATCATGCCCATATGCGGTTTTTCTCAAGAGGCCACCTGGAACATACTCAAACATGAAGGCAGCTGCAGAATCGCCGGTTAGCTAGGGAATGTCTGCATTCTGCAGCTAGTTCCGGTCAAAATGCTTTACAATGGCAAAAATCACAAAACTTAGCAAGTAAATCATGTAAATCATTCTAGAAGTAATTTTAACTATATTCATTGATCAATTGGGTCTAAGATAGCAATGGACAAGGGAAAATGAGGTAAAATGAAGTGAAGGAAAGCACAATTTTGAGGCTCAACAGGAGGCCGTAGCCCATAGGAGGTTGAGCATACGGATGGGAAAGGGCTCCAACGATACCGTCAGCGGAATGAGATGCCCCTGGGGCATTAGCGCCACCGGGCCTGGGGAGGTCAGGAAGGATGGTATAAACATAACCAGACTGGGCGTAGATCAGGTCATATTTCAAGGCTATTTGGAGGGTGGCTTCTTCGGTTTGAGGGAAATGGGAGGCGACATCTTTGCCAATGGGAGCTAAGAGAGAGCGAAGGAACCAATCCATATAGATCCGATCTTCGAAGGGGGGAGCTCGACATAAGCTGCGTCTTCGTCACCATTCCTGAACATGGGTAGAAAGGCGGGTTGAAGATGTTTGCTTGAATGAAGTCAAGAGCTATGTACCGGTATCGTATCGGAGAGGGAGCTGGAAGTAAGATAAAAAGGCTTGGGCAATGGTCGCAAAGGTGGTATGGGAAGAGGTGGCTTGGTCTACATACCATTTAGAAGCTTCGTCGGTAAGCGTGCGTTGGAACAAACAAAGACGAATGGAGTCATCGGTAATGGAATTGGAGGAACACCACATGTGGAAAGATCGGACATGATTGGTTGGATCTTCTCCAGCAAGGCCTTCGAACTTAGGGATGTCGGAGGGGAGCTTGGTTGGCATAGCAGGCCAACCAAAATCGTGGCGGATAGGGTCGTTGATCAACTGTTTGAAATCGGGGAGGCTGAGGCCTGCAATGTACGGCAGCAAGGGTATGGCCGAGGTAATTCCTGTGGCGGTTCCGCTAGTAGTAGTTCCGGCGTTAGGGCCTAGAGCACCACTAGCGTTAGGCCCTGGACCAGACATAGTGAAGGTGACAGGGGGAGAACCAGAAGGAGAAGGAGAACCCGATGAATCAAGAGAGGAGTCGGAGTGCGGACTCGGAGGAGGACTGGCTTGACGACGGCGGGGCGGAGCAGGTCGATCGACCGGAAACTGAGGGTGAAGGCTAAGAAGTCTCCGGGAAAGGCGCCGTGGGGGCGCAATGATGACGAGAAGAAGGAAACTGACAAGGGCAGAAAAGGTGCAATGACAATTGATTTTAGAGTCTTTTCCAGGCGGTGTTAACCAGGCGCTTCTTCGCTTAGGGTCAGTGTGTGGCGTGCGTTAATTTTAATTTTTAAACCCTTTCCATTTTGAGAGCAAGAAAAAAGTGTGCTGCGTAACTGAAAATAAATCTGCAGAGAAAAGTATATAATGCTGAAATAACAGAAAATTAACAGCTACTTGTGCATCTATCTAACCCAAGAAGGCGGGTCTCTCAAAACTAATCTAAAAAAGGGGAAAAATCTAGGCAAAACAAACGGAAAGGAGGCCAATAGATCTAAGGTCAAAAGGGACAGGGATCTAAAGGATAAAGCTGCTGAGAAGAGGTGCAGAGCACAGCCAAGAGACAGAGGCAAGGTGGCTGGAAAAAGGGAGGAAATCAGCAAAAAGCGGAAAGGAAAGGGAGTAGGTCCTAAAGGGAGGTCCAAACAAAATGACAAGAGGTGATTTGAAAGGAAGAAAGGCTGATTTAAAGGGATCTGAAGAGGAGGTTTCAGATCTGAAAAAGGGAAGGCTGAAACTCTGAAAAACAGACGGCTGAAACAACTAAAACTCTTCCACAAAAAGTGGAGGGCACTAAAGCCCTAGGGGGCTAGGTTCCCACTTAGACTTCTATGGACTTAAAACTGAAGATCCTGAAACTTTCTTATTCGAATTTGAAGTGTTGCGTAGGACTTATGACTACTTACAAGATGCTCAAAAACTGAAATTATTTCCTTCAACTTTGAAGGGAGCAGCATTGAAGTGGTTTATAAGCCTAATCAGTAGTTCTATCAGAACATGGGAAGATATGAAACAAGCATTTCTAGAGAGATACTTGGATTATTGTATGCCGGTTAATCATAAGGAGGAAGTGTTCAAGATGTTACAAAAAGAAGATGAAAACTTAGAAGATTTGTTGGAAAGATTTAATTACAACATAAAAAGGGCAAAAATGGAAAATCTAGATCAAGACACCTTAAAAGCTCTTTTGTTGAAAACAATTAGGGATGAATGGTTGGATATTCTTAACATGATGGGAAAAGGGGATATATCACAACTTACATTACCTGAAATATCTGAGTTATGTATCAGCCTTTCCAGAGGGAAATCTAAAACTGTCAAAGGTCCAAGAGATCCCGCTCTTGCAAGGGCAAGTAAATCTGCTTCTGGGACAGTAAGTAGATCAGAAATTGGACACATGCTTGATGATTTTAAGTCTGAAATCTTAGGGAGTCTTAGTGAACAAATAGACACCCTCAAGATACAAAACAAGCAAAAGGCTGAATCTGATGCCTTGGCAATCTTTTGTCCCAAATGTAGAAAGAAACATGCCCTAAGAGAGTGTCCTTTGGATGTAAAAGTTGTAGAAATCTGTGTCATTTGTTCTGAGAAGCATGAGACCAAGAATTGTCCTTCTCTTCCTGGTCTCAAGGCTATTTTTCAAGAAGAAACTCCTACAGATTCCACAGAGTCTCTTAACTTTGTATCTAGAAGACCTTGGCAGGGACCTCAGACACAAGGATTCCATGATCAAATGTATAATCAACCTCCACGTTGGAATTCTTGGCAGCAACCTTGGCCCAAATTTCAAAATAAATCTCAAGCTTGGGCACAAGGATCACAAAGTCCCTATGGAAGATACTCTCCATACTATCAGTATCCACCATCCTATCCACCATATCCACATTTTTATCCTCAAAATCCTCAACAAAATTTTCCTCAAAATCTTCAACAAAACTTTCAACAAAATCCTCAACAACATCATCAGAACCAACCACATCAAAATCAACCACTTCCATTACCATTCCCTCAAAAATCCAATCAATTGCCAGCTCAGCCCATACCAAACCTCAATAATAAGAACCCTCAGAATACATACATGATAGAAGGACAACAATTTCCAACTTATTTAATTACTCCTCTAGACCTTAGTGATGTTCAACTTAGGTCTGGAAGGATACTTGAGAAGAGGAAACCTTCTGTGATCATACAAGAACAAGATAATTTTGAGGAAGACTCCCTACGGGTTAATAAAAGTCTTGAGGAAGACACATCCTTTCAAGACCAAAACATTGAAAAACTAAAACAAAAAGATCCAATAAATCCAACTCCTGTATTAGAGCAACCATCCACATCTACTTCTATACCTCCCTTCCCGGAAAGATTACAAATTGATAAAGGTGTAGAAAAACAAATCATGGTGCCTAATTATGATTTCTTAGATGAATTGAGAAATGCTTGCATTAAAATTCCATTATTGCAAGCCATCAAGGAAATCCCAATTTTAGCCAAAACAATAAAGGAGTTGAGTATGAAGACAACAAGAAAAAGAATAAGAGAAACCAAGAAAATTCAACTGGTAGGACAAATAGCAGATATTATGATGGGCAAGATTGCTATTCCAAAGTATCTTGACCCAATAAATCCAGTTGTCAAAATTCACATCAACGGAATTGAAATTCAAAACACACTCATTGACTTAGGAGCAGCAATAAATATCATGAGTAGAAAAATCATGGACAAACTGAAACTTCCTAATCTTCTCTTTACACCCACACTATTACAATTAGCAGATAGATCGGTGATCAAACCAGATGGGGTAATAGAAGATATTCCAGTGTCCCTAGATTCTTGGGAATACCCTGTGGATTTCATGATCCTAACTCCCAAGAATAATCTAGGAGGCCATCCTGTTATATTAGGAAGACCTTGGTTGGCTACAGCTGATGCTTTTATTAGTTGTAGGTCCGGTGATATGTATATTTCTGATGGTAGTTCAACAAAGAAATTCACTTTATATCCTCCAGCTAGGACAATTATAGATCTAGATGACACTCAATGGATAGAGGATGAAGAATACTTACAACCACTCTTCACAATTTCAGAAATTAGTGAAGATAATCGAATTTTGAATACTCTAGAAAACTTTGAATCTTCTCCAGAACACAAACATGAATCATTTCAAGAGGGATCCAATATTGAGTTTTTGTCATCTAGGTAGATGTCTCTTCATTCTATGGACAAATTTGGCAGCTCTACAAGTGAAATTTTTCCAGGCAAAACTTTGAACATAAACAAGAACCTAGAAAAATCTCAACAAGAGGAGTTAGTCAAAGTATTACAGAGACATTCTTCTGCATATGCATGGGAATACACTGACATGAAAGGGATAAGTCCCAAGACTTGTACTCATCACATCTATACAGAGGCAAATTGCAAACCAATCAGACAGCCTCAAAGACGGATGAATCCAAATCTTAGGGAAATTGTCAAGGAAGAATTACAAAAATTGTTAAATGTTAATTTTATCTATCCTATTTCAGATAGTCAGTGGGTTTCTCCTTTAGTAATTGTACCTAAGAAAAATGGAAAATGGAGGGTGTGTGTTGACTACCGAGAACTGAATAAAGCTACTCTTAAAGACCATTTTCCCTTACCTTTCATAGATCAAGTATTAGATACATTAGTTGGCAAAAAGTACTTTTCATTCCTAGATGGGTTTAGTGGTTACAATCAAATCCAAGTAGCACTTGAAGATCAAGATAAAACCACATTTACCTGTCCTTGGGGTACCTATGCTTACCGAGTATTGCCATTTGGATTATGCAATGCACCTGCAACATTCCAAAGGGCAGTATTAGGAATTTTTTTCGGATCTAATACATGACTGTGTAGAGGTGTACATGGATGATTTCACAGTTTATGGGAATACATTTGAAGAGGCTTTAGAAAACTTGGAAAAAGTCTTAAAAAGATGTCAAGAAGCAAACCTTTCACTTAGTCATGAAAAATGTTTTATGATTTTTACTG
This sequence comes from Pinus albicaulis, assembly GCA_034641835.2. NCBI lineage: Eukaryota > Viridiplantae > Streptophyta > Pinopsida > Pinales > Pinaceae > Pinus > Pinus albicaulis. The sequence goes on along the minus strand of CM076584.1, from coordinate 115,579,893 downwards.
AAGGTATTGTTTTAGGGCACCACATTTCAGGGGATGGGATTAGAGTTGATGAGGCAAAAGTTGAAGTCATTTCTAACCTATCCATTCCAAGTTTTCAAAGAGATGTTAGAATTTTTCTAGGATTTACAAGGTATTATCGAAGATTTATAGAAAACTTCACTAAAATAGCATCTCCTCTCTTCAAATTACTCACCAAAGATTGTGAATTTAGGTGGACTTCTGATTGCCAGTTAGCTTTTGAAACCCTGAAAACCAAAATTTCTGAAGCACCTATATTAAGGGGACCTAACTGGAAGTTACCTTTTCATATCTCGACAGATGCTTCCGATACAGCTCTAGGAGCAGTATTGGGGCAGAAAGATTTGATTCCCTATGCCATCTATTATACCAATAAAAATTTGACTCCTGCAGAGTTAAACTATACTGTAACTGAAAAAGAGTTTTTAGCTGTTGTTCATGCCATAAACAAATTTAGACACTATATAACAGGCTATGAAACTTTTGTTCACACTGATCATTCTGCAATTAGATATTTAATGAACAAATCAATCACTAATGGCAGAGTTATAAGATGGTTGTTATTATTACAAGAATTCAACATTACTATTCTAGATAGGCCTGGAAAACAAAACACAGTGGCTGATTTCCTATCTAGAATCCAAAATATCAAAGATGACACTCTGGTTGAAGATCAATTTCCTGATGAATATCTTTTTGCAATCTCTACTCAAACTCCATGGTTTATTGATATTGCTAATTATTTAGTTTCAGGAAAATTTCCTTCAATTATGAATGCAAGGGATAAAAGAAAAATCATTAATGATAGTGCAATATATTCATGGGTCACTAATGAGTTGTACAAGACAGGTCCAGATTTGATTATTAGAAGGTGTGTTCATGAAGATGAGATGCCTGAGATTCTCAAGGCATGTCATGACGAACCTTGTGGCGGACACTTTGCAGATAAGAGGACAGCCTATAAGATCCTTAATCTAGGATATTATTGGCCATCCTTGTTTAAAGATGCTGAGTATGTCAAAAGGTGTGATAGTTGCCAAAGGGTAGGGAAACCTTCTCCTTCAGGTGAGATGCCATTACAACCTCAGGTACACATTGAACCTTTTGAAAAATGGGCTTTGGATTTTGTAGGACCTATTAGTCCTCCATCAAGACAAAAGAAATATATATTAGTTTGCACTGATGATGTTACTAAATGGGTAGAAGCTAAACCGTTACTTGTTGCTAATGAATCATCTGTAGTTAATTTTCTTTTTGAGGATATTTTTACTCGTTTTGGTGTCCCAAGGGAAATTGTTACAGATCAAGGAGCTCAATTTACATCAAGGCTAGTGGAGCAAATGATGGAGAAGTATAAAATTAGACATAGAACATCTACTCCTTATCATCCACAAGAAAATGGTCAAGTGGAATCCACTAATAAGGTCATTGAAGGAATCCTAACAAAGACTGTTCATCTACATAGAAGAGATTGGGTAGATAGGCTTCATGAAGCCTTGTGGGCCTATAGAACTACATGGAGAAACACAACAGGCCATACTCCTTATGAGCTTGTTTATGGAAAGCAAGTTTTGTTTCCCATAGAGTTCCAAATTCAAACCTTCAAGATGGCAGTTCAGCTAGGACTTGATCTAACGGAGGCACAAAAGCATAGACTGAGCAAATTAATGAATTGGATGAGATCAGACAAGATGCAGTTCAAAAAACAAGTCTAGTCCAACAGCAAAGGGCTAGATGGCATGACAAGTACATCAAAGAGAAGAAATTCAAAGAAGGTGACTGGGCTCTCTTGTTTGATTCAAAATTCAAGGATTTTCAAGGAAAATTTCAGACACATTGGCTTGGGCCATATGAAATTGTTGAAATTTTTGATAATGAGGCAGTCAAAATCAGAACTATAGATGAAGAAAAGGTCACTTTTCTTGTGAATGGTCATAGACTGAAGCTATACCACAAGCCACTCTCAAGAGAAGAGTTTGTCAAGAAGTTCCAAGAAAGTAATGATGTGAAGTTAATGAAGAAGAGTCTCTCTTCTTCATCAACTTGATTAAATTTTCTGAAGCATTTCTTTTTGAAAAAAAAAATATAAAAAAAAAAATTAAAAATAAAATAAAGGTATAAACATGAAAACCAATCACTGATTGGCATGTTTATACAAAAAAGATAGGGTGAAAATCAGAGTCTCTCTGACACTCCAACTTTTCCCATTTTTGTTTTTACAAGCAGCTGTTACAAAAATCATAAGTTCAGATCCATAGTGCTTATGATCCATTTCATTTCATTTCACTCCATTCACTTATTCATCCATAATCCATTTCATTCCACCATTCATATTTCACTCCATTCTACATTTCATTTATCTCATTCCATCCTCCATCCATCTCATTTTCATGTCAAAATACAAAATTTGATGTCTTGCTGTAAGTGAATAAAACATGTCATGAATTGCAGTACAGTCCTTATGTTGTTTCACTCCATTTCATAAACTTAATCCATTCCATTTCATCATCCACTTCATACATATCATAATCCATCATCCATCTTCATTCATAACATATAACATTTCACCCATATTCCAAAAACACTCCATTTTCATGATCAAAGTGCTCTACAGGAACATTCTGCAGCTCAGTAGACATTCTGCAGCTGATCAGCCTTTCTGCAGCCAGACAGTCTTTCTGCAGCTACAAACCCTGAAGGCATCAATCAGCAGATATTAGAATTGCAACAAAGTGACCCAGTGTATCCATGAATCAAAAGCATCAAGAAGATTATGAAGACTCTTCCAAAGATGAACAGAGAAGAAAAAGACTACAGAAAGATCAAATGAAAGGCATAGGTAACAAGTTTAAATTATAATGGCATTTCATTAAAGTTTAGTATAGTTTTAGTTATGGATTGTTCGAAAATGTTGTTTTAATTGTTTTTATTGATCAATACCAATAAACCCTCCACAGACTTTGGATTAAAATTTCTCATTTCAAATTTCATATCCGATATCATTTAAGCGGTTAAAAAATGGCCGAGGTATTTGAATTCTCCACGTCTCTTAACCAAATCATTCAATGATGATTCCCTCTGCCGTCGTAAAAATCTACGCCGTCTCTTCAATCATTAATACATTCCCTCCACCTCACTCCACTACTTCATTCCGTGACCACTGCCATCACTCCATTCTGTAGCCGGCATTTCATTCCGTAGACAGAGATATTATTATCACCAAGAGCGGAGCCAAAGGATATCAGTTTGAATAGCATTGAGAATTGTAAACTCAGAGCAGAGCAAAAGGGTAAATTCATAGGTATAGCAGCATGAGAATTTGAAGCCATTTGATTCCGTGGGCAGAAAAAATATCACTGTGGGCAGAGTTTGAGCATTTTCACTATAAACACAGAAGTGTAGCAGTGTGGAGTTTGAAGTCTTTTGTCACTAGGAGACAGAGATGTTGCAGTGTTGAAATCAAAACCATTTTCTACCAAGAGACAGAGGTGTTGCAGTTTTGAATTCGAAACCATTTGCTACCAAGAGTTAGAGGTATTGCAGTGAAGAAGTTGAAGTCAGTTGTCACTGTCAAACAGAGACATATCAGTTTAAAGTTCAATTGTCAATAGAGGCATATTAGCCCGAAGTTTTGAAGCTGTTGCCACTATTAATCAGAGGTATGTCATTCCAAGTTTGAAGCCATTTCCATTCAGAACTTAAATCTATTTCAATCCGAAAGTGAAAGTCATTGTTTTTGTGGGTAGAAGAGTGTTAATTTGAACATTGAAGAAGCAATCATGGGTTTCATTGTAAGGACTGAACCAGTGGGTTCAAAATATTTAGAAGGCTACCCTCAATGCAAAGAAATGTTACAACAAATAGGATGGCTTCAATTTTTGGAGAAATTTAATGGCTTCCACAAGGAAATCACTAAAACATTTGCAAGATCATTTCAAGGAACTGAAGTTGAAGTGGGAGATGTCAAATTTACTGTCACTGAAGTTTTCATTGCAGAGGCTACAGGGTTGCTCAGAACTGGAGAGAGATGGTTCAAAAATAGAGAATTCCACAATGACTCCTGGAAACAAATTTTAAAAACACCAGGTATGGATGTTACTGTATTTAAGAAAGGAATTCCCAGTTCTGCATTGAAAAATAAATGGAGAAACATACTACTTCTTCTACAAAAATTTATTACATGTGAGGGTGGATATGGGACATTTTATGTCTACCACATTAGACTAATGATGCATTTTATGGGGGAAGACTTAAACCTACCATATTTCTTGCTTCAAAGTTTGAAGAAGATGGCTTCCTGTGTCCAAAGAAGAGTTCAATTTTTAGAGACAACCCTATATCATCATGGTTTGGTCAAAATTTTGATTGAACATCATCTAGCTAAAACAAATGATACATGGGACGATTTCTTGATAAGAAATCATTTTGAAGAGCCAAAAGAACCCTCACCGGAACCACAGCCTACAAAGAGAAGTAGGAAATGGAGGGCTTCAAAAGTTGAAATTGACAAAACAATCCAAGAGAATAGTGAGGAAATCATTTTAGAGAAGTTGACTCAAATCAAGAGGCAACTTAAGGAAGAGAAGGTAATCAAGAAATCTGCCACAGAGAAAGGAGAGGGATCCTCTCAGCCTAGGAGGAGCCACAGATTAAAGGGAAAACTAAAGAAAACTCAAATCAAACAAACAGGGGTGATTGATATAGAAGATGAGGAAACATCCATGGAAGAAGATGTTGAAGAGGAATTTTATGAAGGAACCCCTAAAATTGACCCTGCTCAACAAGAAATATATGACTATGTGGAAACTTTAGAGAGGAGAGCTTCAGAAAGTAGAGAGAGAACCCCCAATCCTCCATTGTCTGAAATAGATATATTAAGAAGGGATAGGTATGAGTTGGAATTACTCAATAGACACATCAAAAATGAGAATGAAATTCTCAAGGATCAAGTCAAGCTCAAAACTGATATGAACTCAACCTTATCCCTGCATATAGACAAAGTGGAGAAGACCAATGAGAAGTTGAAGACAAGGAACAAAAAGTTAATCATGGCACTCACCAACCTAAGTTTCAAACTTGTTATCAGGAAACCCAGAAGACCTCTAGCTTCCAGACAAAGGAGAAGAAGAGGATTAGATGTCCTTGCAGAAGCCTCTGAGTTCATAGGATAATTTGCATGAGGACATGCAAAGAGACAACAGTGGGGGTATGTTGAGCCTCAAAATTGTGCTTTCTTTCACCTCATTTTACCTCATTTTCCCTTGTCCATTGCTATCCTAGACCCAATTGATCAATGAATATAGTTAAAATTACTTCTAGAATGATTTACATGACTGACTTGCTAAGTTTTGTGATTTTTCCATTGTAAAGCATTTTGACCGGAACTAGCTGCAGAATGCAGACATTCCGTAGCTAACCGGCGATTCTGCAACTGCCTTCACGTTTGAGTATGTTCCAGGTGGCCTCTCAAGGAAAACCGCATATGGGCATAATCCACGTCATGTCTACATGGTTCGTTGCTCATCATGGAGGAAGAAACGAATTCTGGATATGGTTTTGGAACGTGGGAACACATTTAGGAAAGCAGACTTCTATTAGGACTGTCTCAGTCCAGATGTCTTTTTCCTCTTCACGCAGCCACTTCAAGAGTCCTAATGTGATTCCGATAAGGAAAGACAGTGTTCCCGAATTGTTGCAAGTCTTGTTATGTGCATTTGCTTTATAAACACTTGGGAAACCGAGATTTGATGTTAGATTTTATGCTAGATTTTGTTTAGACTCTGTGCTACATTTCTGAAGACGCAAAGTGTTATGTTCAAGTTCTTTCATCTTTAATGAAGCAGACAGTGTTGTTGTGAAGGCGTTGATTTAATTTGGAGTTGAATTCCGTCAGGTGGTAGAGGGCCCCTGCCTCTTGCATGGATTTATTTTGCGTAAATTAGATAAGTCTTCTAGCTGCCTTTACGTTTTGAATTTGAATTAATAGTTGTTTTAATTAGCTACTGTAGTTGTACTCATTCTAACTCTTCCACAAGAAGAAGCTCTTCCAAAACACTATAATGATGAATGGGAAATGACTATAGTATTGTAGGATTAGAAGTTGAATTCATAGTTGTTTTTAATTAGCTACTGTAGTTGTACTCATTCTAATTCTTCCATAAGAAGAAGCTCTTCCAACAAATTATAATGATGAATGGGAAATGGCTATAGTACTGTAGGACTTAGTTGTAGTTTTTGTTGTTCATCATCACAGTTACACTTGTTCCAATCACTCTTCCACAAGAAGAAACTCTTCCAAGAAATTCTTAAGAAGTTCAAGACATGACCGTGATAATGAATGATTCAGTTGTGTGTTTGTACTAAATATCATCTCTGTTCTTGCTCTTAAACGCTTGCCCAAGACATCATAATGACGAGTAGGATATGGATATGATATCTTAGTTTTTCATTTGCTTTCAGTCCTTTATGTTTGCATTTGCACTCAATTATACAGTCAAAATTGTTCTAGCTCTTCCAAAATAAGGAATTATTCCAAAATATCAATAATGATGGACAAACAGATTGTGTAATTTCATAGAGTAATGCATGATAGCATAGTTAGGATGCTCCGGAGTTTCATTGCACTTAATTCATGATTCAGTTATTTTATTTTGAGTTTGATAATGACTTGTAGTTTAGCATTGTTTTAGATTAGTGGCATCTTAAGTTCATTCTTAGATTAAATCATTGCACTTGCACTCCACATCCAGATTGTCATCCACTGCACATTAGATTAACTTCAGTTGTTAGGATTAACAAAACAACCTTCATTATTCACAAACCTCTTCTTGTTCTAAAATCCATAATTGACCTATAACCATATGAACAGAAGACAACATTATTTTAAGGCCTAAAATACCTCTGCAATTTCCTCATCATTTCATAAACAGAGCTCTCCCTCAAAAGACTACTTTGAAAAAGAAATCAATAACTCTTGAGTAAAGGTTTTGTGACATTCAATTAAATTGCAGAATAGAACTAGGAACTAGTCTTAGAATAGAAGATCTTAGAATGGTATCAATGTTTTTCCTCCAAATCTGTTTCAAATATCTAATTAAGGACAAAAATGTTGCATCATTGTAAGATTAGTTGTTTAACTGTTTAGTTAGAGGATTTTCACACTTAGTGATCATTTCTCAAGTTTAGTTTGTGTTTTCAATTGTTTGTTTGAAAGTCATTATAAAGCTTTGCTTTTATTTAGTCATAGTTTAGATTCAGCTTCAGTGTTTCCAATTGCATTTGCCATTTGTTATTCATCAATTAGGTTTAACTATGTTTTTAATCATCAGCTCATTTCCATCAACTTTCTAGGCATTTTCCTTGTGAACATAAAACCACCAAAAGACCAAAAACATCATAAATCATCACAAAAGACCAAAAACATCACAAACACTACACACAACGCATTAGGAAACAAACACCTAGGTACATACAATATACTTCACTTCAACAGTTTACAAATCCTGGTTGACAATTAAATGAGCTCAGTTTAGGAGACTAGATTGAGACCAAACAGAGGGTTATGGTTGAGGGTCATGGGTGCCCCCGAGCATGGTGTGGTCATGCCAAAATGTATTTAGAAAAAGGGGAATCTAAACACATTTTAATGATGTGGTGTGCCATTTGTTCTTGTTATGGTTATGCAGTTTGAGAAAGGAAATGGAGGATTGCCAATCTCTTTTGGTACTGCATATAGGGATCAAATGGACTTTAAGTTTCCGAGTTGGCATACCTGGTGTCACTATCCCAAAAAGAGGATTTGGAGATAATGAACTGATGATCTCGTAGAAAAGCTATAGGTTGGTCAACAATAATGTCTAAGAGACTGGGTTGCTGATGTAAGATGAGGGAACGATAAGGGGTATCATCCATAGAGTGATCTGAAGTGATATGGGACTCTAGAGGTTCTTCTAAATGTGGAAGAATATTGGGACTAAAGTCAACACGACCAGATACACTAGGAGAGTTGTGGAGAATTGCTTCTCTTGGTCTCTCAAATGTGGGTGCCCCCTTACCCAAACAATGGGTTTCAATGTAATGGCCACAAGGTGGATGTGGTGTGAACGCATGGGTTCGATGTAAGGGGGAATAGATAACGTCAGGGGTGGGGATTTTTTCCATAATGTCGTCATCGCGATAGAAGATGGGGTGACTGGTGGAAGAAAGACCACCTGACGTGGTGAAGTGACTGGAATCATCATCATGAGAAGAGAGGTTCACATGCGCATCGTCACAAGGGGTGACCGAAGAGTAAGTAGATAAAGGATCTACCGATGTTGAGCCCAAGATGATCGCTGAAGGAAGGTCAAGCGAAACAACAGGGGATGATTCAGATGGAATGTTCCCTGAGGGTCTCATGGATGATGATAGGTAAAAAATGCTGGACGAAGGCTCCATCATCTCGACATCAGGAGGGGGAATGTCAATGGGAGCAGCCGTATCTGGTAGTTCTGCTGAAGCAGAATGTGCAAATAGGGGAGAGGTGGACTCATTGCGCTTGGCCTCGAATTGGTGGACCGCGGCAATAGAGGTGCAGAAGTCCTTGAGGCGGGGACAAAGATGGGTGTAATGGCCATGGAGATCACACAAAGCACAGGGGTGGTTGGTGTGAATAGTCTTGGGGTTCTTGGCCGCGGTCGCGGAAGGAACAGAGGCTTCTGGGACCGCGGACTCAGGGAACGTGACATTAACCATGGGCTTGAGATGAAGCAATGCAAGACAGGTATGGGAGGCGTGACCGGCAACATCACACAAAGCACACTGGATGGTATGCTTTGGAGGCTGAGGAGGAGCAGGGTTTGTCGGGGCAGCCTTGTCCTTTGATGCCCCCTTGTGAGCTTTGCCCTTCTTACTCGAACCGGTCGCAACAGGAGGTGGTTCCTGTTGAGGTGGCTAAGGCACTGATGCAGCGGGAGAAGGCATGGGGGCCGGTTGAACCGGGGTCAAAGCAATATAAGGTTTGGGTTGACCAGGCAAGGTGGGGGCTGGAGGATCAAGGTACCAAACGGGAATCCCAAGGGTCAAGTTAGGAAGAGAGAGGGTGGCCATGACTGGTACCGTGTACACTCCTGGTGGGGGAGCTAGGAACGGTATCTGACCAGAGGGGTAATGGCCAGGTGGGACGGCTCCGAAATGGCTAAGGCCTGGAGGAACCATGCCAGGGGGATAAAGGGGCTCATGACTACCAACTGTAGGTGAAGGGCTAGGAGCAGGTTGCGGAGGGCAAGGTTGCTGACTAGCCAAAGCAGGTTGCTTGAGAGCAGCCCGAGACGATTGCATCATGCAAACATTCGATGAGCTGGGGTCAGAGATAGGAGGAGGAGGAAGACCAGGGAAGGTTTCGAGCAAAGAGGAGTCTTTGTAGACGCCAGGAGAGACACTGGTCAAGGAATCGACGGTTTTCTTGTTGGCTACAGAAGAGATGGTCGTCTCAGGTGAGGTCTGAGATTTTGGCTCATGATATGTCAACTGGTCAATGGTGACTATCTTTCCATTATGAGGGAAAGACATCTGGTGGAAAACCGCGGATGGGACAGCAGACATAGCATAGGTGTAGCTTCGCCCCAATAGAATGTTGTAGTCTAGCGGGGCGTCGATGACTTTGATGTCAACGCAAACAGTCTTACCGGCAAGGGTGATAGGACAATTACGGAAGAGGCCAATGGGCTGGGAGGCGTGGCCATCCCATGCTCGAAGGGTGATTGTGGAAGGGGCCAGCTCAGGGTATCCGAGTTGCTTCCAAACCAGAGAGGACATCACGCAGGTGAATGCCCCCTCATCAATTATACACCGGGAAACGTTGGCGTTCCGGATTTTGACTGGGATTTGGAAGGCGACGGAAGGAGGAAGAGGAGGATGGTATGATTGAGTGGCGTCAAAAACAATCATTTGGTCATCAGCAGGATCTACAGCGCCCACGGCAGATAGTAGATCCTTCTTTTGGGAAGGGCACGACTAGAGGAGTTCCAGTGTGGAAATGGCAACAGGAGATTGTGCCAAATCATCTACTATGCTATACGAATGAGCAGCTCGACCGGAAGCAGTGTTTCGACGTAATGGTCCCTTAGGAATCTGGGTATGAAACTCAACTTTGGGTTGAGGGATATGTAAGGTGCCACTGGATGTCGAAAGAGGCTCTGCAGAACCTGAAGAAGGAGGCTCGGGGGCAGACTGAGCAGGAGGCTTGGGGTACTGGCGAGACCAAGTTTGAAGGTGAAGGTCGACAGTTGGGAATGGATCAGAGTTCATCATGAGGATCTGGTAATCAGAAGAACTAGAAATGGAAGGTGGAGTGGAGACCCGCCCATTAGGTGGTTGGGTAGCCACGAATCCTTGCTGAGGGAAAGGATCAGTAAACACAGCTGGTTGAGTAGAGGCCACATTAGGGGGAGCATGAGGGGAGGCATGTTGTCCTCACAATGTGGCTTGAGTCTCCCACATCTGCTGCATCTGTGGTAAAAGGGGACAATCGTGGGTGTAATGACCGTAAACACCGCAACACGAACAAGGCTTGTTAGTGTGAAGAGGCCTGTCCGGCTTGGGCTGAGTGCCCTGTTGCTGGTTAGCAGTGTTAGGGTCAAAACCTTGAGGATTGGGTCCATGAGTACCAGGGGCAGATTGATTTGGATTGCCTCTCCACCTTCTTTGAGAAGAAGGGGGATTAGTCGCACCCTGCTATGAAAATACTTGCCCTGAAGGGGGCTGTAGGTGTTTTTGCTGGGGTTGAGGAGGCAAGGGAGGTGGAAGCGCATATGCTGGAGGAGCTGGCATACCAGGCTGCAGATAAGGGTAATGGTTAGGTTGGGCAACATTGAGGTAAGCAGGAGGTTGGGAAAAAGGAGGAGGCATGCCATATCCTGGATACATGCTACCGAGAGGGGGAAGAGTGCTAGAGGTGCTAGCCCCTCCGGGAGGGAGGCCGTAGCCCATAAGAGGTTGAGCATACAGATGGGAAAGGGCTCCAACGATACCGTCAGCGGAATGAGATGCCCCTGGGGCATTAGCGCCACCGGGCCTGGGGAGGTCAGGAAGGACGGTATAAACATAACCAGACTGGGCATAGATCAGGTCATATTTCAAGGCTATTTGGAGGGTGGCTTCTTCGGTTTGAGGGAAATGGGAGGCGACATCTTTGGCAATGGGAGCTAAGAGAGAGCGAAGGAACCAATCCATATAGATCCGATCTTCGAAGGGGGGAGCTCAACATAAGCTGCGTCTTCGTCGCCATTCCTGAACATGGGCAGAAAGGCGGGTTGAAGATGTTTGCTTGAATGAAGTCAAGAGCTATGTACCGGTATCGTATCGGAGAGGGAGCTGGAAGTAAGATAAAAAGGCTTGGGCAATGGTCGTAAAGGTGGTATGGGAAGAGGTGGCTTGGTCTACATACCATTTAGAAGCTTCGCCAGTAAGCATGCGTTGGAACAAACGAAGACGAATGGAGTCATCGGTAATGGAATTGGAGGAACACCACATGTGGAAAGATCGGACATGATTGGTTGGATCTTCTCCAGCAAGGCCTTCGAACTTAGGGATGTCGGAGGGGAGCTTGGTTGGCATAGTAGGCCAACCAACATCGTGGCAGATAGGGTCATTGATCAACTGATTGAAATCGGGAGCGGGAGCTGCCGTATGCCAGTGAGGTGTAGAAGTGAATTTCTGTGGCCGGTTAAGCTAGTAGTGGATTCGGCGTTAGGGCTGGAGCATCACTGACGTTAAGCCCTGGACCAGACATAGTGAAGGTGACAGGGGGAGAACCAGAAAGAAAAGGAGAACCTGATGAATCAGGAGAGGAGGGGAGTGCGGACTCAAAGGAGGACTGGCTCGACGACGGTGGGGCGGAGCAGGCTGACCAACCGGAAACTGAGGGTGAAGGCCAAGAAGTCTCCAGGAAAGGCGCCTTGGGGGCGCAAAGATGACAGGAAGAAGGAAACCGACAAGGGTAGAAAGGGACATAATCAAGAAGGGTCAAGGGCAGACAAGGTGCAGTGACAATTGATTTTAGAGTCTTTTCCAGGCGGTGTTAGCCAGGCGCTTCTTCACTTCGGGTCAGTGTGTGATGTGCGTTAATTTTAATTTTTAAACCCTTTTCATTTTGAGAGCAAGAAAAAGTGTGCTGCGTAACTGAAAAGAAACCTACAGAGAATAGTATATAATGCTGAAATAACAGAAAAATAACAGCTACTTATGCATCTATCTAACCCAAGAAGGCGGGTCTCTCAAAACTAATCTAAAAAAGGGGAAAAATCTAGGCAAAACACACGGAAAGGAGGCCAATAGATCTAAGGTCAAAAGGGACAGGGATCTAAAGGATAAAGCTGCTAAAAAGAGGTGCAGATCACAGCCAAGAGACAGAGGCAAGGCGACTGGAAAGAGGGAGGAAATCAGCAAAAAGCGGAAAGGACAGGGAGGAGGTCCTAAAGAGAGGTCCAAACAAAACGACAAGAGGTGATTTGAAAGGAAGAAAGGCTGATTTAAAGGGATATGAGGAGGAGGTTTCAGATCTGAAAAAGGGAAGGCTGAAACTCTGAAAAACAGACGGCTGAAACAGCTAAAACTCTTCCACAAAAATTGGAGGGTACTGAAGCCCTAGGGGGCTAGATTCCCACTTAGATGAGTAAAAACAGATCAGAACTAGGTCAAAGGAGGCTGAGATAGAGGCTGGAAAACCCTGACAGAAGCTTCAGCAAAACCCAGAAAAATTGGCAGGTCGCAGGTTCTGACCTGTTTTCAGTGCAGGTCGCAGAAAAGAGGCTGAAAAGTGCGACCTGGAGGTCCAGGTCGCAGTTTTTGGGCTGAAAAGTGCGACCTCCCGTTCCGGTTGTCTCGGCGGCAGATTTTTGGAAAAGTTGTCGTCTCAGTTGCGGCTGATGTCGCTTACCTGCGCAATAGGGCCAGAAACACACGGAAGTTAAAAATTTTAATGTTTTAGGGTTTTATGTGAGAAAAACAACATAAAAATAGGAAAAAGAAACAGCTGAAAAGAAACCCTAGGGTCTGAAGTAGCTGGATATGCAGGAATATGAAAAACGACAGCGGTCGTAATTTAAAACCCGTGTGGAGTCGCCATTTGTTAGTATGAATCCTTTGTCGAAGTGTACGAAAAGGGACCACTTTAGCTACGCATAACTAATAGCCCTAACAACAAAAGTGGCTGCCAATATCTTCAGATCTGCGGTTAGTTGAACAAGAAAAGAGCTGCAAAAAACCAGATCTATGCATGGAAAGACATTAAGCAGTAAAAACAAGGGTTTGCTCTATATACCAATAGACAAGACAAGAACAATTTTTGAAAGAATTTTTGTATTAATTGGGCACCTGGGAGGAAAAAAAGAAGGCGTATCCAATTCTCCTCAGTGGGATGGGTTCTTGGAAGTCCTCAGCACTTCAGATCTAATATTTCTCTCTCTTGTTGGTGTAGAAAACCCAATGCAAAGAATAGAGCTCAAAGGGAGCTCACACAGCAAATAATGGAAAAATGTGACCAAGTGTATAGATCCAGAGTGATCTAATAGGCAACAAAAGGTGAAGAATGGTAGAAAAACCCTCCTATTTATAACAAAATATTGGGTCATTCTAGATCTTGGTGCATGGGTTAACCAGATCTAGATCCACTTTTTATAGAATATTTTATTATATTTGTTGGAGGGAAAAGGTATTTGACTTGGGTCAAATCCCTTAATTTGTCAAAAATAAATAAATAAATGATTTATTTATCTTTTTAAGGAAACGGTTAGAAGATAATCAAATAAATAATGATTTATTTAATTATTTAAGGAAGTGGTTGAAAGATAATTAAATAAATAATGATTTATTTAATTATTTGTGGGTGATTTGGTCATATTTAACAAGGAATATTATCTAAATAAGATTTAAATAATTATTCCTAGAAAATAATAAAATAAATAAAGGTTTATCTAATTAATTTCTTTGTTTTTGGGTTAAACATGACTAGGAATAATAATTAAATTATGGTTTAATTAATTATTCCATGAGGAAAATTAAACAAAATAGGTTTTTTTAATATTTCCTTTTGGGGTTTCCTGTTTAGACCATAAACAACCTAATAAATATGGTTTATTAAGTTATTTTACATAGTGAAAGCAATTTTACTTAGGGTAAAATTGGTCTTACATGGTGTACTTGGGTCCATCTAATGATAATAGGTTAGATGACCAAAAAATGGTGTAACATAAAGGTTCAAACATTCTCAAAACCCGAACCTAAGTTTCCAAGAAAGAATTGAATCAAACCATGTTTAAATTCTGAGTAAAAAACAAAGGTAAATCTGTTTCTAATCAACTCAAAATCTGAAACAGTTGAAAAAGGAAAGACAACTCAAAAAGAGGAAAAAACAGAGCTGTAAAAAGGTGAAGGAAGTGCTTTGAATTTTTAGATCTTAAGCCTTCCACTTTTTATTTAAATTTTCTACAAAATAAATATCTATGTGCAGCTTGTTTTTTTTATGCCATAGATCACAGCAAGTCAAACAGCTTAATCTTGACTTGATTTTTTTTAAATTTCTGTTGTAGAATTTATAGAATAAAATCTGTTAGACTGTTTAATCCTAACAGATCAGTAGATTAGGTAGAGAAACATATGAACTCAACTGTTTAATCTGAGTTCATGGAGGAATAAGGAGTAGAATTAGATTAGATTTCCTGTTTTCAAAAGAAACAAATATTGTAAAAGAGTTTTCCAATCCAAATGCACTCTAAATGAAGAAAAAATGTTAGATCAGTAGGATTGAGTAGGTAGAAAGCTTGTTGAATGAAGATCCATTGTTTTTCATAGTTGTTGACATGTTTTTAGAGTAGAGTAAGATCATCCCAGCAAAGGAAGGGCAGCCTAATGGATCAGGCATAGGTCAGCCTCCCAAAGAACATAATGGATCAGGCACAGGTCAGCCTCCCAGAGAAATACAAGTCTGAAAGTTCTTGATGCCTTCAAGAAGGCACCATCCCCAAGTGGAGCCACTGTTGGCCACCTATAAAATTGGTTCTATCAAAAGGTGGCCAAAACATTGTTCAGTCTTCAAGAAACACTTTCATGGCCAAAATGTTATCTCTTGAAGCCTTTGGAAGATCTCATGCTCAGGTCTAAAGGTCTATACTGTTGATTCCCTCCAAAACTCAAAATATTTTGTTGAAAATTCTATGAGATAACTGCTGCAAAATCCCCTTTTATCCCCTTCCTTCACTTAGAAACTAACCTTCATTTTACTCTCTTTTTCCCCATCATTTTCCTCTATTTTCCTTTTTTCCTCATCTCTCCTTCATAAAATTTCCTTTGCAGAGTTTAGAACTCCTTTTTAAACTGTAGCAAAAACCCCAAAACCCTTTGAAAACCATAAAAAATCATGAAAAAACCCATTTTTTTTATCAAGGGTTTAAGCCCCTTTGGGCCAAGTCTCAACCACTTCCCCACCGTATGCCCATGGTGCTAAGACCAAGCACTAAAACCTTTCGGCGCTAATCGCATCGCAAAAATCCAAAGCACGCAGGTCTTCTACCATGTTTCAAAGTTCCGATGCGATTGGCTTTGTATGGAAAACCCCGATGTGATTAAGCCTTTGTATTTTAAAGAACCCCGATCATATTATTTTTCTATATATATGTATCTCGTGGGCCCGCCTTCGGCGCCTAAAAACAATTGAATAAACCGTCCCGATCCATTTTTCCCTTTGTAAAATACAAAAACCCATTTTTCCAAAGTTTGATTTAAAAAACGAAAATCACGTGTTTAAATATAAAAATGGTTAGATTGAAAGACCGATCACACAATCACATCAGAGAATTTCACAATGGGTTGATTAAAAAGACCCGCATCAAACTTTCGATGCGATTGGGTCATATATGTATAAACCCCACTCCCTCCATTTTATGTTCCATATAACCTACGCTCGGAACTAAGAGTTTAAGTCCTGAGGCGCCAATCGCATCGCACAAATCGATGGGTTGATTGAAAAGCCCATGTCCGACCTTCTGATTGCGATTGGCCCTTTTTTCATATATAAAACCTTGGGCATATTATCCTTTATATAAACCTTCGGCTCCACAATCGGGCACCAGCCGTCATATATATATATATATATATATATATATATATATATATATATATATATATATTCCGCCCAACTTACCAAAACTTTTTATTATGTGAAAAATTGGGTTTTTTATAAAGTATAAGGGTTTTCGCCGGTGCAAAAAATCAAAGGATATTGACCGTTGATCTAAAGCCAATCAAACGACCTGCACAAAATCACAAAGTTTCAATCGCAAAGTTTCAATCACGTTCTTTTGTTTGTCCCCCCGATCGCCCATCCCTTCGATTCATTTCCCGCCGTTGATCTGGTTCTTAGATCAACGGTCATCGCTCAATCGCATCGCAAATTTTCAATTGCATACATTTGTTTGTCCTGCTGATTGTGATTTTCTGATTGGATCTGGACTTTCCACGTGTCTAGATCAGACGGCCCAGATCTAATCTCACTTCATACTATCACCCTTCACCTTTCACCAAAGGGTTTTCAAAACTGATCTCTACCGTCAATCATCGCGCGACCAACGGTTCTGTTCAATTTTTCCTTCTGCTCCTTTTAAACCTCCTCTCGGCTAATCTCCACCGTTGGATGATGCCATCCAACTGCTCTACTCTCATCCCACGCCTCTGAAGCAGTAAACCCAAAAACGCAGGATTTTATGATATATTTGTTGAATTTTGCAGGTAATGAAGGTTTTCCATTATGTTTAAAGAAAGGGCCGAGGGCTGGGAATGATGATTCCCATACCATTTCTTTATCAAGGGAAAGTCATTCTCAGGGTTTAAGATCCATATTTCCCTTACGCAGCCTGCACATCAACAAGACACTGTGTCTTTTCACTATTAAAATAGTATCAGCTTTTTCCAGAACAGAAGATCGAAAACACTGAACTAAGGTGAATTAAAGGTGTTTTCGGGAAAAGGAAAAGACAATTGTCGATTCGAGAAAGCTTCCACCACCTTAAGCAGAGGATAATCAAACCCTCTCCAGCTTCTAAAGGCACCTGCAGCCTCACAGAAATCAAAGACAGCTGAACAATTAATACTAATCAAGGATCTTATCTCCAAATTGTCAGCAAAACTATTTTAAAGATTAAGAACCGCCCAAAAGAAAATATTTTCGATCATTAGACCTCAGGGAGCAGCAACAGAGTTACTTCAACATGACACAGAGACTCAAAGAACAACAAAGGCTCCCACCGAGCTTAATCCGAAGTGTAAATCAATTAATGCAGATAAACACCTGTGAATTTCTTCATCGAGGCCCTCAAAGGCCGAAGAGTCATCAATCTATATTAATTGACCCAGGAGATCTTTTTCATCAAATCCCACCTCCTAATTCTTCTATAAATACTTCTGTAGAAGGTGAGAAAATTTTGGTCTCTGGACATCTAAATGCATGTAATAGTTTCTAAAGTTACTGATGCCCTGTTTGAAACTTGAAGATACATAAGCTGATATGAGAAGTTTGAAGTTGTAGAGACCCACCAGGCTTGCTGATTGTAATTGTTTTGAACATCAAATACAAGCTATTGATTCATGGGATCCTGATTTGTGTTAATGGTGATGTCTTCCTCACTGTCAATTGTTATTTTCTTTAATGTTTTCACTCTGTTCATTTTCTCTGATAAGGAGCAGCAAACATAGAGCTAGGACTTACTCTTTAAAGTACCCTACTCTTACTAAAAGCTTTATTTTCTATGTTTTCTTCATTTGAAAGTTCTCTTTACTGAGTATATTAAAGCAGGTTGGTTTAAAATTATTCACCTGATCTAGATTGCTTTTTAAAACGAGTATTTTCTATGTTTTCCTTTAGATTATATTAAAGTGGGTTGGTTTAAAAGAACTTGCCTGATCTAAATTTCTCTTTGTGACTGTTATCCGTGTTTTCTTATTGAATATTCTGAAAGCAAGATAGTTTAGAAGTACTCACCTGATCTTAAGCTATTCTAATTTCTTTAAAAATGTTTTTAACTGAAATTACTTCAATGCAGGGAAGTTTAAAAGCACTTACCTGATCTTAGAATACTTTTAAGTTTTGTTTTCTCTATGAACATGCCAAAGCAAGATAGTTTTAAAGCATTTACTTGATCTCAGGTTGTTCAATGTTCTTCATTTGTTTTATTCTCCATTTCCTATCTGTTTCATTCCATAAATCACCTTAAGATATCCTTTGACATAAGTGACTTTCCCCATGGATCCATCTTGAACCTTGTTGTCCAATTAAAATCCTCCTATGACTCCATAGCCCAATGGGTTAAAATTGTCTTTTCCTTTCAGTCAGCCGAATCATTCCTTCACTTGCAAACATCTTCACCCTTTATGTTGAAATGCCTTCACCTTCATCATGTCTTCGCCCAACCAAAAACAAACAAACAAAACCCAAGTCCTTCATACCTAGCCTAATATCACAATTTCAGCTTTTAAAGATCACATCTTTAAACTCATTCATAGATAGATCCCTCTCTGGATTCAGGAGGTCTAGATCATTGAATCCCAAAGCAGTTTGATGTTATCCCTGTAGTTGGACTTTTTCCAATCTTGCTAATTACAGGGTGCTAACATGATCAGCCTTCAAGTTGTTAGGCTTTGAGTGAAGGTACTGACTCTGTTTCCAATTGTTGGAAATACTGAGAGGGGGGTGTTTGAGTGTGTTTGGTGCACGTATGTACAAAATCACACCAAATTAAGGGGTGTGTTCTACACACTTAAGTTATTTGTAATAGGCAAAAAAATAAGTGGAGTCAAGAAAGTTAGTGGAACGAGCTAGAATCATAAGCATACTAGATAGAGAAATAGCATGCATATATAAACTAAAACTAAACTAAAAACTAAAACAAATAAACATGAGCTCTGAAAAGAGTCAAATGACAAAAATAATATGAATGGTGGCTCTATGCCCCTCTTATTTAGCACTGGTAGTAATAAGAGTGAAAATTTACCCTCTTGCCAAAGGGCCCCTTGAACATGGGTTCTAAGTCCTGATGCAAGGATGTTTTTATAAAAATCTTGCCTTGGTGCAGTCTCTCTTTCTCTCTATCGTGTTGGATTGAACTTGTTGGATGGCCAGCAATTGATTCCCCTCTATCTTTAGCTCTGGCTTACATAATGCTAGTATTTCTTGGGCAATTCTGGCCAGCTAACAATGTGTGCACCAATTCATCATCGCATGGTGGCCTTATATAGGAGATTTAAAATCCTCCTTCTCTCTCTTGGTACATTGTGGATGGTGACCCAAGAGAGGGGTCTGATTCCTTTGTGTGCTCCAAATATTCCATTGTGTGCTCACTTGGTGTCTAAGGAGGCATTGGTGACTGTCCTTAGGTAGCTTCAAGTAAGGATTCACTTGTCCTTTGCCTTGTGTGGTTCTGGATAGTGAAATTTCACCACTCCCAAGATTGCACGCATATCGGGAAAAAGAGCACACAAAAGTCGCTCTTCACGAAATATTATGCACGCAAAGAGAATTTACGACTTGTTCAAATTTGATTTTCCTCAGACCTTAGATATTTTTAAATACTTTCTAGATTCTGTAATGTATTCCAGCCCTATAAATCCTTTTTCCTAACATTAATTAATGTCGTCTTCTGCTATATGATTTTCTAGTGTTAACAGTTGCCCCCTAATGTGTGAGGTCTAGGAAGCACTAAATAGCCGAAATACATTATAGTTTCTTTTCTGTATCGTGTGCAGAGAGAGAGAGAGAGAGAGAGAGAGAGAGACCTGTGTGAAGTTTTGGAATTGAAAACACCCTGCACTGATTCCAGGAATTACCATGTCCTAAGGGATCCTTGTAAGAAAATACAATTTACAATACATATACAAATTTTCTACGAGGCGGGCATGTCCCATGCTAATAATGTTGTGGATAGTTAAAAAAATATAGTTGATAGATATATTTTATGTCTGTGTCACTAATATGGTAGTGATGTTGGCGGTTGTTGACGATGATTGCTAACGCCCTCAGGGGCATTTTTTCTTTGACAATAGGTGGAATATGGTACCCATATGCGTAAACTTGGTATGGCATATAGCTGCACATTGTTTGCATAGGTGTTGACTAGGACCTTTCAGTGTAAGCATTGTTGACAGAGACGCTTATGGAGGCACAGGTCTTCGATGGATTTGATCAAAGTGCAATGGTTGTAAGGTACGATACCATATTGACATGAAAGCCTTTGTCATAGTTGAATTTCAGGAGGATCAATTACATCTGTGGACAATGATGTCTCCCACAGTGCCACCCGAGGATGCCCCTTGTATGGAGAGGGGTGATCCAAGGTACCACTTCCTTTTTGGAAAATAGGTGTCGAAGTTGAAAAAAAGGAAGCCTCAACCGAAAGAGGGGTCACCAACATAAGGGGTTAAGGACCTAGATGTGATGGGTTTAACATAGGCATGTTGGCGAGGGGTGACTAAAAAATAATTACGGGGATTCAGTGGCCCAAGGTCAGAGGATAATAAACAACTTGGTGGCAGTCATAGTTATTTTTGAGGGGGAAATCCTTGGAATCGGTAGGACCTCCAGGGTGGGTATAAAATGGCTATGAATGTTAAGGGGGCTTGTGCATGGAGGTATAATACTCTGACAAAGGGTGTTCAGGGACTATTTCCATGGGAGAAAAGATGAAATGAGAGGGTGAAGGACGTAGTGCACCATTCGTGGTCTTTGTACACTTACCAAAAGAATAAAATAATAGGGTTTGGTTTGTACAAAACACAGAGATGGGTACCCCAAAACATGAAAACATTCGCTCACTGATGTTGTGAGGAAGGTGTTTTGCTGAGGGTGGGGGTCCCATTCGTTGGTCTCATGTGCAAGGTTGATGAAGCATATGAGAAAGGATTGCAGATGGGATTATGCTAGTGGAGGTATGGTGGGCCAAATGCGAGGCGCGGTGGTGCGCTTTTGATCTGCTTATACAACTTGGTCGTCCGAGAAGGAGGTTTTAGCTTATATGGTAAACTTTAACTTATGCATGGTGAATGGATGGGCATGATGTGCTTCCCGGACTGAAGTGGTATGGCCTTGGCGTCACTTTTGTTGTGATATATGGTCTACTATGGGTGACGAGCACCATGGAGGGGAGGCTCTACCAACCAACGAGGATTTTTATCATGTGTAGGGTGAGGTGATGATAAACATGGTTGGGTATGAGGATCCTATGGTTTATTTCTGATGGAGAAATGATGTCAAGAGATGCAAATTTTACCGGGACTCTATCATGTTGTAGTGTTCCAAATGGGGAAAAATAGGCTCAATAGGGAATATCTTAAGATATTCCACTATGGGATCATAGTATTATGGAAAACACACCAGAAAATTCTAAACCAGAGATAGACTAGTAGGGAATTTACTGGTTATATCACCTCTAAGGAGAGGATGAAAACCAGAGACTTCCTGGCCCGTTCTAGACTCTGTCTATAGAAGACTGATGAGACACAACAAGCATGGGAATGACACACTCCTATTGGATTTTTCTTCCCTTGGTAACCTTATATCTATAGATATAAAGTATGGATCCAAAGAGAAGCAAAAACTAAACAAGAGAGAAGCGGGAAATTCCAATACTAGGAAAAACTGCAAGAGGCTCAAGGAAAACGTTGTATAAGAAAAATGGTGCAATAATAATGCTGCTCAGAGCTGGTTTACCTTAGTATAGGCTATTTAGGACCTCCATGCAGAGTTATAGAAAAAAAAAAATGGGTTTAAGGTCCTTAAACAGATCTCCCACGAAGCTGACTAGTTAAAAATCAGCTAAAGAGAAGAGTTGATGGAATGAAGAAGAACCCACTTCAGAATTGTGCAGTTTCAACAAAGAGTCACTGGAAAACAGCCATCAGAAATATATAATAGTATAGCAGCACAAAATCATACTTTCAATGATTTCCTTAAGAATTACAGTGAATTGCATGAGGAAATAAGCAATAAATATTCAGATCTAGGAGCTGCAATATATGTAAAAGTTGCAGAAATAACTGAACAACATCCTACTAAGTGTGCTTCAGAAGTTAGACATTAAATCTCAGATATACAGCAGATCTATGGCTGAAACTTCAGATCCATATAAGATCTGGAAACTACTCAGCCTTCTCCTCAAGATCCCCTTAGGGCTTTTACAAAATAATGCACTAGAAAATGTAGATCTAACTTTTATACACAGAACTGTTATACACAGAATTGTAGAAAGCTTCAGTAATTTATGAAGATGAATTTATTTAGAATATACATAAGATCTAAACATAAGATATCAGTAATCTACTTCATTAATCTTCAAGGTGAGAGGCAGGCCTTAATCACCAGAAACAAGTACAAGGAGAGATCTGCAACTACCAGTAGAGACAATACATAAATAATGCAGTAGACAAAGGATATTGCATAGTATCTAGGGATGAATATTAAAATAGGTAAAATATATAGATCTGAAATGAAAATATAACATAGATCCTCTTCCGGGTGGTCACAAGACACCCTCCCTGAGATAAATCCATCAAAACTAATAGATCCTTGCAGATCTAGAATTTCCATTTACTACACTTGCTGTAGTTGTAGAACCCTCAATGAGCCAGTGTTGTCAATGCAAGAATATCTTGGCCTCCAACCTGATAGTGGTTAAATCTAGAAAACTTCCCTCCAAGATCTACTCAAATAAGGATAGAGGATTCCTAAACAGGAGATCCTCTCTTTCTCTTGCTAAACAACAAAGAGAAATGGAGTTGCCTTAGCAAGCTCAAAAAATGAAATATGATCAACAACCTCCTCATGAGCCTTCATCCTCCTTTTATAACATTTGAGTCTCTTGGAAAACCCTAAACCACTTCCATCCTTTGGTTCTTTTCACATTTGGAAACCCCTTCTAGAACTGCACAGTCCTTCAAGGAGGTTCAATGAACCTAGAAAGCGTTGTTGACTTGGTCAAACAGGATCTCCTTTGGTGGTCTTGGCCCTTTCACACCTGCAATATTTTATTATGATGGCCTAAATATGTCTCTTTTCACATAGGCACTGATTTATTCTTAATTTGCAAGATGATTAGAAATCCTCCCTTACAATTTATTCATTAATCATGAAATACAAAATGAATAAGGCAAAATTAATGTTCCAAATTAGCTGAAGCTAATTTAGGAACATTACAGTCTCCCCCTCCCAAATTTTGCTTGTCCTCAAGCAACTGCAAGGGTGCTGCAAAACTCCTCCTTCTTTTCTTTTGGCCTCCTCATCATATAGTCTCCTCCATTGCTCTGAAATTTATGCAATATCTTTGTCTTCCCAATGGCCCTTCCTTAAGATGCAAGTTTGCCCTTGATGAATAAAATAAAAGGCTCTCATCATGAAGAAATGGAAGGTTGTTGTGGAAACCTTCTTGTTAATCCATGGCCTCCTCAAGATAGAAGTGATGTCTATCATGGGGTTTTCATGATCCATGAAAGACTCCCATCCCCATGCTATCATCAAAATGAAGTGGATTACCTCCCATCTTGGCAATCCATATAAATTCTCCTCCCCAATACATGTGAGAGGCATGTCACCATCCAAGATATGGCTCACTTTACAAATAGAAAAGTGATTAATCATGGTGGCCATACAAAATTCCATACTCCCATGGAAGCATGCAATGCAATAAGAATGGGGAACTCCTTTCCCCAAGGGCACATTCAAAAAGTGTGCCTTTCCTCCAACTATGACCCCAAAAACGATAAGGACATCTTCAGCTTGTGGGATCTTGAATAGAAGCATGCTAACTGCCATGTGTGCTAGATAATAAGGAAGATGTTCCCTCATATGCAACCAACGCAGTTTTATCCTTAACTGCCATAGAATAAGATATGACAAGTGCCACCCCCAACACTTGTTTGCTGCCTCATGTCTTTGGAATGCTTGGAGAATGGTCATCATGGTGGGTGTAAAATAATCACACCATGAGGAATGTAAAGGCTTCCCAAGGTTCTCCAAGGAATGGCTTGCATCAACATAGTTCATGGCCTTAGATGGCCCATGAACCCCATCATACTTAGTGCCCCATCTTGGCATCATACCCTGCAAGTGAGTGTCAGAAAAATATAAGCATATAGGAGATTCAAAATAATGCTCAAGAGGATGAGTCTGTCTATATGCTTTTTTTACATTAGTGGGGCAACTCATGGATGAGTCCCCTCTCATACTCAAAGAACAAGGAGGTGTGAATGGTGGCTCCTCCCAAGAGCTATGTTCCTCCTCCTATACCAAGTAGTCCATGCACTTCTTCATATGAGAGTACACACATTCTTTATATCCTTCCCATATGAATCCACCCAAGAGAGTATGATATGCTTTGACAAAACTAGTGGGTTTGGAAAGCAGGATTTCATAGATGGCATCAAATAATCCTTCCTTGAGTTTTGAGTTATTAGTCAAAAGAATAAGATTGTAGAAATATATAACTCCATCTACCACCTTGAACCTTTCATCCATCACTTCCCCTTCAAGAACCCCCCATGTGAAAATGTCCTTGGAGTATTCCAGCTTGAGTTGGGAATACCAACAAGGATCCAAGCTCTCCAAGAATGACAGCGTTGTAGAGGTCTGAAAAACAGCCCTTGTCTTCTCATGGCTTCCATATTTGACATCCTTGATATCAATATCACATGTTGGAGCATCATCATCCTCCTTTTTCTACCCCATTTGTAGTTGTTCTTGCACAAGACAAGATTGGAGCATATGGAAATCAACTTCCCCTCGGAAATTCCTTGTTTTCCAAAACCTCCTCCTTTTGGCCCATGTATACAAGAGGGTTAGGATCCCCTTGCCATCTTCAGAAATATCCTTTGTGAATGAAGAGATCATGGGCTTCCTCCAAGATATGGAGTTTCCATGTGTCCTCATGCCCATGCAATCATAGATCTCTGATTTCTCCTTTCTCAGCGCAGATATCTAAGTAGGAGTTTGCAATGTCCCTTTCAGGAAACTTCTCATCTCTCTCCTGAATTCTTGAGAGATTCTCTGTGTTGTGCTAGCTTCTCCCAAGGCTCCTTCCTTAGCCAAGTATGCATATGCAGCCCATAGATAAAGGAACACTTTATATTTCCTCCTATAAATAGGTGCTCCTTGTAGAGGACCTCCCTGCAAAGAGGTGTCAAGGCATAGAGTAGAAGGTTGATGTAGGCAGATAGATTTTCCCTACCTTCAATGCATAAGTCCTCTTGCCTTCTTTGTACTTCCATGTTGTGAAGTAGAGAACGGTTCATGCTTCCCACCATGTGATGCTCTTCCTCCTCTTCTACCTCTCCTATCTCCAAGACCTCATCATTGAGATGAGGACTCTTCACCAATTGGAGATATTGCCCTTGGCAATGCATCAATCAAGCTCACACCTTATTTTCCCCCCTTCATGAAGGAATCACTGGAAAAATGTTGAAGCTCTGATGATATGGCTGAGTGCTCATATCCATGAGATGAGGATTCAAAATGTTCCTCATCCACAGATCCTGTAGATTTGATTGGAAGATATTCTTTTTGAAACTCCTTGGGAGCTTCATTGTTGCTTCTATTTTCTTCTTGCACATCCTCCTTGGGGAGGTTCTTATTAAATATAAACAGATATGAGATTAATATCATCCTCTCCATGTTTCCCTTGCTCTTGATTTCACTGATAGCTTGATCTCACAAACGGAGCTAGAGATCATACTCTGATACCACTGTAGTGTTCCAAATGGGGAAAAATAGGCTCAATAGGGAATATCTTAAGATATTCCACTATGGGATCACAGTAGTATGGAAAACACACCAGAAAATTCTAAACCAAAGATAGACTAGTAGGGCATTTACTGGTTATATCAGCTCTAAGGAGAGGATGAAAACCAGAGGCTTCCTGGCCCGTTATAGACTCTGTCTATAGAAGACTGATGAGACAAAAAAAGCATGGGAATGATATAATCCTCTTGTATTTTTCTTCCCTTGGGAATCTTAGATCTATATATCTAAAGTATGGATCCAAAGAGAAGCAAAAACCAAACAAGAGAGAAGCAGGAAATTCCACTACTAGGAAAAACTGCAAGAGGCTCAAGGAAAACGATGTATAAGAATAATGCTGCTCAGGGATGGGTTCCCTTATTATAGGCTGTTTGGGACCTTCATGAAGATTTTTAGAAAAATAAAATGGGTTTAAAGGCCTTAAACAAATCTCCCACGAAGCTGACTAGTTAAAAATCAGCTAAAGAGAAGAGTTGATGGAATGAAGAAAAACCCACTTCAGAATTGCGCAGTTTCAGCAAAGAGTCACTGGAAGAAATCCATCAGAAATATATAATATTATAGCAGCATAAAAGTAGACTTTGAATGAGTTCCTTAAGAATTACAGTGAATTGCATGAGGAAATAAGCAAGAAATCTTCAAATCTAGGAGCTGCAATATATGTAAAAGTTGCAGAAATAACTGAATAGCGTCCTACTAAGTGTGCTTCAGCAGTTAGAAATTAAATCTTAGATATAAAACAGATATATGGCTGAAAATTTAGATCCATATCAGATCTGGAAACTACTCAGCTTTCTCCTCAAGATCCCCTTAGGGCTTTTACAAAATAATGCACTAGAAAGTGTAGATCTAACTTTTATACAGAGAACTGCAGAAAGATTTAGTAATTTCTGAAGATGAATTTATTCAGAATATACATCAGATCTTAACATAAGATATCAGCAAGCTACTTCATTAATCTTCAAGGTGAGAGGCAGGCCTCAATCACCAGAAACAAGTACAAGGAGAGATCTGCAACTACCAGTACAGACAATACATAAATAACGCAGTAGAAAAAGGAGACTGCGCAGTAGCTAGGGCTGAATATTACAATAGGTAAAATCTATAGATCTGAAATGAAAAGATAATAGAGATCCTCTTTTGGGTGGTGACAAGACACCCTCCCTGAGAGAAATCCATCAAAACTACTAGATCCTTGCAGATCTAGAATTTCCTCTTACTACATTTGTTGCAGCTGCAGAACCCTCAATGAGCCAATGCTGTCAATGCAAGCATAGCTTGGCCTCCAACCTGATAGTGGTTCAATCTAGCACACTTCCCTCCAAGATCTACTCAAATAAGGATAGAGGATTCCTAAAAAGGAGATCCTCTCTTTCTCTTGCTAAACAACAAAGAGAAATGGAGTTGCCTTAGCAAGCTCAAAAAATGAAATATGATCAACAACCTCCTCATGAGCCTTCATCCTCCTTTTATAACATTTGAGTCTCTTGGAAAACCCTAAACCACTTCCATCCTTTGGTTCTTTTCACATTTGGAAACCCCTTCTAGAGCTGCGCAGTCCTTCAAGGAGGTTCAATGAACCTAGACAGCGTTGTTGACTTGGTCAAACAGGATCCCCTTTGGTGGTCTTGGCCCTTTCACACCTGAAATATTTTATTATGATGGCCTAAATATGTCTCTGTTCATATAGGCACTAATTTATTCTTGATTTTCAAGAGGATTAGACATCCTCCCTTACAATTTATTTATTAATCATGAAATACAAAATGAATAAGGCAAAATTAATGTTCCAAATTAGCTGAAGCTAATTTAGGAACATTACACATGTTGGGGGTAGAATGATACCTGCTCTGGAACTGTCAAGAGATGATGTTGTGGATGGTTTACGATATTTTACTACAAAAACAACTACCTCAAGTGAAATAATCTTTTTTATCAAATATTATTGAAAGTCATGAGCTTTAAAAAATAAGATGAGAGAGGGCGTACTTGCCAGCGCTGAAAAAATTAATTTTTTGGGAGTGTGATTGTGTGGCATCGCCTCTATTTGCCATGGAGTGTTGGTTGTGATGAAACTTACGGTTCGGAGAACAAACCTTCTAATCTCTCTTTATGGTCCTCCCAAGTTTTTTAAAAGGGCGATATATAGGTGAATATGGCCCTAATTCAGTTCATTTGTACTTGCTGATTTTTTGAGAGGTTAGAGGATTCTGCATAACATTTCTTGCCATTGCAGTCAGCCTGAGCACCAAGGATTTGTGAGATCATGCCCAGGTAACCTCCATGACATCTTGCACTTTAATTTTTTCATTTTAATGGTGTCGAGGTCCGTACAGACTTGGTTTGTATAGATTCTAGGTGTTTTTTCCCTAGATTGCGCAGGCGATCATGGCAAAGGCGCGCCTCTGTGCACTTTTTCTAGGGATAAGCATGCTAAAGGCGCTCTGTTCCCCTACTTTGGTGCACTCAAGGTGCGCCTATGGAAAATACAGGTGCGTGCTAAGTGCGCCTATCTGAGGGACAGACACACAAAGCTAAGGTTAAATTTTTTTTGGGTTTTTGCCTATTTTTGTGTTTTTTCTGTACTGATGGGTACCTGTTTTGATGGCAGGTTATGGTGGAGGGAGCAGGATTGGCTCGAGCTCTGAACTGCATTGGCTGCTGATGCTAGGGTGCAACATCAACTGGTGCTATGGGGGCTCTTGAAGTTCGTGGAGAAAGAGCTTCTTCGGTCACAGGACTGATTGCTACTCTATTTGATCTAGCATTGGCGTAGGAGGCGCAACATGTTCATGTTGTGGGGGGAAAACATGGCTATTCGTCCTGAGACAGATGTGTACTTTGTGACTGGATTATTGCCTCGGGGTGAGGTGCTGAGATATCCACTTCCTTCCGGGAGAGTGGACTTGGAGAGATTTTGAAGACCTCACTATGGTGGGGCGCCTTTTACAGAGGGATGCATCAGCATTGCATCAGTGGCAGGTTTGGCAGAGGGATGTGCTCTATCAGTGATTGTGCAACTAGCAGGGTCGGTTTCTCCACATCGGGCATCAGGCTCACAAGTTGGAGTACTGCGTTGGTTGAGGTCCAGGCATTTTTATGACTTTTCCCATTTCTGCTTTGACGGGATGGTGACGCAACTCAACAAGGTCCATCATAGATCTAAGCCATTTGTGTATGCCAGTATCTTATGAAGAATTATGTATGACAAGGTATTATTGCTAAGGCTAGTAGTGGTGGTGCCTCCTAGGGGGCCACGAGAGCCTCAGATGAGGATATGGGCTCCGATGATGCCGCGAGGCAGTTTCATTGTGGGGCATTAATGGAATGCCATGACAGAGGCCTGGTTCGAGGCCAACCCGCAAATGTTCTTTCCATTCTCATATGCGGGGATGGACTTCCGAGGGGATCTAGACATGGGTCTCCCTTTTGGTTATGCTTGGGGGCCTACAGGTATGTTTTGCATGTTTTCTACATTTATTTGAGTATATATGTACTTATGTGTTTTTCTAGTGACACTGACATCGTTTTGGTTACTCTTGCAAATGTTGGTGAGGTGGGTCGCCTCGTGGCTCGGTTGGTTGGACACAATCCTCTACGGCAACCTAGGGGTGGTGAGGGAGGAGGTGTTGCTGGGGGACCTAGTGATGGTGTTGGCCCTTTAGGAGAGGTTAGCAGCTCGGCCGCTGTGGAGGCTGTGGCTGAGCGAGCTTGTGTTGATGCAGTAGTAGCACGTGTGGATATGACGGAGACTCATATCGAGGAGGTGACTGCTCAGGTGTCAGCTCTTAAGTATGCTTGGGGTTAAGGGTACCTGCTCAAGGATTTATGGATGACTTTGAGGAGGTCTGGTTGGAGACTTTGATAGCCCATGAGAGGGAGTATCAGCCTATTCTACGTCGGGTGGCGATCTTGGTTGCGACGGCAGCTCCAGTGGTGGCACCGGGAGCAGTTGTGGGTCCAGGTGCCCCTCCTGAGGGGGCACCACTCTAGAGTATACTTGTACATAGGGAAAGCACCCATTATGAGGATGCTTCCCTTTTTTTTTGATGATTATTGTATCTTTGGGCTGGAAATTCGGCCAGCGATACTATTTTTTGTACTCAGACATATACATTGCGACATATATATATACATATATATATATATATATATATATATATATATATATATATATATATATATATATATATATATATATATATATATATATATATATTCTAGAAATACTTTTTGTGGCTCTACATGACGTGTCAGCTGTTTCGGTTTATGTATGATGTTGTGCTGATGGATATCTATATTTTCAGTTTTTTATGTATGATGTTTTATTAGAGATGCATTCCAGTTTAGGATATTGTTAGCTATGCGATCAGTTGTTTGGTTTTGACTCCTTGGTACATGTGTGAATGTGATATAGTCAAAATATCTACTTAATCATCTTACACGCAAATATTTTCTAAACAAATGTGTATCTCTTATCTCAAATGTTTGGTTTAACTACGACACTACTATCTAGGAATCAAGGTAGACATGCATATGGCGTATGCCCTGATGGAGGGCATTGCACATAAGTCTAATGACGACATCATATTATGCCTGATTTTTTGTTTATGAACTGACGCACACACTGTTTGAGTAGCGTGGTGATCGATCGGAGTGGTAAATGACCCAAGCAGCTGCCGCTAATCTTTGAGACCATCATGATGCTCCATCAGCAAATCCAAAATAGGGTTCGGGTTGGTGTTCCATGGCGGCACTTTGAACGTGTTTAATAAGTCTTTCGGTCAAAAATTTTCAGTGGTTGGGGTTGTGTACATTCACTCTAGGGAAGGGCCGTTTTGACCCTTATGGGTAAAACTTCTTGAGGTAAAGTCCATTGACGGGGTTAATGAGGCAGGTCCCATCCGATTTAATCAAGATGTATGCCCCCTGTCAGAGGAAATGTTTGATGATGTATGGTCCTTTCCACAAGGTTTCAAACTTTCCTAGTCCTAGGGCTTCTTTAGCGGCATCATAGTGGATGACTAGTTCTCACTCAGTGAATGAGCGAGGGGTGATGTGGTAGTTGAACGATGCTTTTACCCTTTTCTTGTGGGCCTTGTTGTGTTGTAGCAACTGTGATTGAATTTTTTCGACAAGCTCTAGTTTTACTAGGCGCTATTCTAGAGGTTGGGTATCATCGAGGAATTCGAAATCAATGAAAAAGCGTAAGGTACCTTGAGCTTTTGTGATAGGAATAGTGTGGAAATCCTGGGATGTGGGGGATACTGGAATCCTATCTCTAATCCGTGATGATACAAATCGTATATGATGGATCATGTCATCAACGTTCAGTGGGGGAAGAATCCTTGTAATGGGATTATGCGTCAGCGCAAGATTGGGTTCCCAGCTAGGATGGTAAATTTCTTGTAGGTAGAAATTGTGCCTACCGCAGAGGTGCTTGAATGTTTCCATTAGCGGGCATACCTCTAGTGTGTGATTTTGGCTAGTGAAGATAGTGCATGCTATCACTGTGCCAACGAAGTAGATTTTGTGAGATTCTACACTACTCATTGTTGAGCCCCAAAGGTGTCCTTCCCCTTCACCAAATTTCACTTCATTTCCTTTGTTCCTTATCAATTACAGGCTTAAATGATCAATAGGATTAATTAAAGTTTCTTTAAGAATGTATATAATGACTAACTTGCTACACTTTCATGGTTTTGTTGTTGTAGTAATTTTTGACTAGATTTAGCTACAGAATGCAGTCATTTTGTAGCTAGTTGCCGATTCCGCAACTGTCTTCATGTTTTCATAGGTTCCAGGTGTCACCTCAAAGAAAAATGCATATGGGTGAATTCCAGACTTCGTCCACATCATTCCTTGCTCCCTACGAAGTCTGAGCAGAATTCTATAGGTGGTTATGCACGTAGGAAACCAAAACTAGGAGATAGACTTCTAATAGGACAAGGGCTGTACAGATGTCTTTAAATATAGTACGAGACCACCACCAGAGTTCTAATTTGATTTTTTTTGGGAAATAAATTTATTCCTATTTTATCTCAAGAGCAGTTATGTAATTTTCTTATAAGAATGACTCGGGAGACCGAGAAACAGCTAGCTAGATTTATGTTTTGTTGCTAGATCTCAGAAAACCGTGATACTTTTCCTTTAATGAAAGAAGCACCGCTTTATTGCAAGATCTAAGGCAATATTGAGGATATTTGTATGCTGATCCAGTGGTAGAGGGTCCCTACTTGCCGAGAAGCTTTGTGCACATTGCTTAGATAAGTAACTTTAGCCTTGTTGCATTCCTAGTTCAAGCAATTTTCTGAACTTTGTGTTTTATATTCACTTGCATTGGATGCTACAGTTTAGTCTTGTTCTTATGAATTATTCAAAAATATCACTAATATTGAATGAGGTATAACTGTAGTGTTTTAGGAGTTAGTTTCATTTCCTTGAACTTTATATTTTTGTGCTCAATTACATCAGTTGTTATAGCTAGTCTTGTTCTTATTAATCTCTTCCAAAATATCACTAATTCTGGATAAGACATGGCTGTGGTGTTTCAGAGCTTACTTCGTTTTGTTGAACTTTATGTTTTTATGCTCATTTACATCACATGTTACAACCAGTCCTATTCTATGAATTATTCCAAAATACCACTAACCCCGAATGAGACAAAGCTGAAACATTTCAGTGATTAGTTGCATTATAAGTGTAGTTGTAGTAGTCCGGAGATTAATGGTGCACTAGTTCAGTTTCTGTTCACTGTATTTCAAGTTAGATTAATGACACTCTAGCTCATATTCTATTCATTGTATTTCAAGTTAGGATAATGGCATTCTAGTACAGTTGTGGTCACTGTATTTCAAGTTTGAATGATTGCATTTTAGTTCAGCTTTATCCATTGTATTGTTAGTTTTATTAGTCAGTTGTATGCTAGTTTTGTTCTATTAGATTTCAAAGCCTTCATTATTTATAAACTAGTATTGTTATTAATCTCTTCCAATACATCATCATATGGATAGGAATTATTGATATCAGTTCAAGGCCTTGACTATTCTGCAATCTCTTATAATTGTGCAAATAGCCTTTTTCCCAAAACTATTCCAAAAGACTTCTAATTTCCGAATAGGGCTTAGTAGTGAAAATTTAAGTTGCAGAATGGATTAATCTCAGTGTCCTAGGTTAATTTAGAGTAGAATTCCTCATTTTTTTGTAGACTATCTTTTCCAAATATGTTCCAACAAATTTCTAGCCATGGATAAGATTTTCTCTGTGATCTTGTAGGTGGTTGTTTACTTAGAAGAACCTCATGGCACTAACTTATCCTTTTCTCAAAGCTATTCCAACATATTTCTAATGAATGAATGGGATTGAGTTCATGTTGTGAGTTATTGAGTTCTTTCTATGAGTTATTTTTCTTGTTAAAGTATTGCATTTTCTGTTCTCAAGAGCCATACATAATTTACAATAGGTTTTGCTCTGTTTTAGTGTGACCAACAACTTCTTTTTGCCAAAACTTAGTTCTTTTCCCTCTTAGAATAAAAACACAAAACCAAAAACACTGGAAAAACACTAAACACAACGTAGTGAGAAACAAATACCTAGGCACATATAGTGCACTTCACTTCAACAGTTTACTAATCCTGGTTGACAATTTATGACCTCAATTTAGGAACACTAAGTTGAGCAGACATTTTGGTGCCATTACCGGGGAAGTGTAACTAGGTAGCCTTGTTTCTTACCTCCCAAAAACAATGATATGCGTAGATAAAGAGACTCAAGGG
This sequence comes from Pinus albicaulis, assembly GCA_034641835.2. Taxonomy (NCBI): domain Eukaryota; kingdom Viridiplantae; phylum Streptophyta; class Pinopsida; order Pinales; family Pinaceae; genus Pinus; species Pinus albicaulis. Next base: position 115,546,293 of record CM076584.1, on the reverse strand, counting down.
GTAGATTCATAAGAAGCAGAAGCTTGATTCCTAGAACACCACTTGTTTCACCAAGACCAAGAGCTAGCACACCTTCAGCTCAAACCCACATTCCATCCTTTACTGATCCTAGACTTCCAGAGGACTTAAGATCAGATATTCCATTAGAAAGACCTTCCACTTCATCCACTGAACCTGTCTTAGAAGAAGATTCAGGAACCCCTGCTAGGGACACAAACTTTTCAACTTCCACAAAAGAATCAACTATGGCAGAAGAAGGGGGGGGGGATTTTTTAATGGAGAACACACACTATTTGGAGGGGGTAGAGGTAGAGGTAGAGGAGAAGTAGGTAGAGGTGCAAAAGGAGAAGGAGGCAGAGAAAGAAGTAGAAGAGAAATGGGAAGCTCTTTTGGGTTTCCTATAGTAGATGAAGAAACCAATACAACTATGAAAAAAATTTCACCCTCTGTCCTTCCAAACTTTTATGGACTTAAAACTAAAGATCCTGAAACCTTCCTATTTGAATTTGAAGTCCTATGTAGAACCTATGACTACTTACAAGATGCCCAAAAACTTAAACTGTTCCCTTCAACATTGAAAGGAGCAGCATTAAAATGGTTTATGAGTTTGATCAACAGTTCTATTAGGACATGGGAAGACATGAAGCAAGCATTTCTAGAGAGTGTTGTGACCAGCAACAACCCCCCTTTTAATTAGTATTAGTAATAATACTAAATAAATGGGGACCCTTAGTTAAAAAATCCAAAAAAAAAATCAATTAGGATTTGTTTGCCTTTCAAATAAAACTTTCTCTCATAAACTTATAGAAATCCCTTAGAAAGAATATTTAGAAACACTTAAGTTTATGATAGATTATAATAAAATCGATCTTGAAACAAGATAGCGCATTTATAACAAAAATAATATATATAAAACTCATTGATCGCAGATTGCATAGCGCAGAAAACAGAAATGATTAATAAATATCTTTTGCGCTCTTATAAATTTTGCGCTTTTGCGATTATGCGCTTTTGCGATATGCGCTTTTGCGCTATTGCGCAATTTCCACTTTTAGCTATTTTTATGACTACGATGAATTCATTTTGCAATCTTGAGATATTGCGATATTGCGCATCAAATCGCAAATCGCAATGTCGCAGATTCATATAAGTGCGCTATCCCAAGGCAATCTTCTCATATGTCAAATCCGTTATGCGCTTTAATGATTATATTAAATGATTGGATTGATTATTAATGTGAAATGAGATTGTGTTTATATTGAAAGTCGTTTCACAATTTAAATATTATATTTCATCCACTTTCATATTTGAAACAGTCTCATCACCTTTCTTATATCATTACTCTCATTTATTCGTAAAACGCAGGCACAAAGGAGCAGACCACTATACAAAGCTTCTGCTAAACACTATGGGTAAGAAGGAGAAGAGCTCAAGTTCTGAGAACAAAGAAATGGCTTCGCTATACGCAGACACCGCCTATAACAAGGATGTCGGTATATCCACTTGGGAGGGAATGTATAAACTGTTAGAAGATGAAAACCCTGTGGTGATAAAAGTTGCAGCTACAGCAGGTTCAAAGGATACGTCTGAATCAACCCTTAGAGACTTGGCTTGCTCATTTCTGCATAGAATAGCAGCAAGGCCAAGGATTCTCCCATATATAGACATGGTGAGATGGGTGTTGGATAGCACAGATATTTCAGACAGACAATTCAGAACTCCATCGGAAGAGCTAATCGGGTCATTCACCATAGAAGATCTGAGATTAATGTATAAGCTGCCAGAACCTCAGGCAACTTTCAACAAGCAATTTATGGAATAGTTTGCCAATGAACACTCAAATTTGGCAGAATGCACAAAGGAGTGGACCAAGAGAAGTGAACCATTGAAGAAAAACAAACAAGGTATGTACAGCATGGGTTCACTTACCTCTCCTTATTGTTTTACTGCTGCCATGTTATGCAGGCTTTTTGGAAAGCCTGACATAAATATGATCTTACCCGAATGGCTTCCTTTGTTGAATGCGACTGTTAATTCTATAATTGTAGATTGGGCCAAAATCCTATCTGATAATCTCACCACTACTATTTTTCATTACCGGTCTAAACGAAATGTTTCCCAGCGGGTTTATCCGCCTTTTTATTTATCTGCTTATGTCATGGAGGCCATCTGCTATGTCTCTAAATTCCCTGTGATGGGCTGGAAATGGACTATCCACGATCCTTTGCCCATTCATGTGTACCATAAAGAACTATGGGAGTCTGAGTTTGTCCCCCATTTTTATCAAATTTTTCATGGAATAATGTTGCCATTGTACAGAACATTGTATAATAAGGATGCCCCGAGGTTATCCTCAGAAACAGAGGTTGATATTCTCCCCATCGCAAGATGGTTTGGAGAAGAATTGTTCACCTATATTAGGGTTTTTGGAATTTATGCTTCTCCCCATGTTTTACCCTTATATGTTCCAGATAGACTTGTAGCTCGGGAAATTGCTTATCAGACCTATGGCCAGGGAGGTATAACAAAAGATTTAAAAGACAAGAAAAAGGGCATTTGGCCACAATTTCCCATAAAATGTGGAACATTTTCACTGTTGGATATTGGTCATGCATTTCACGAGATAGGCAATGTTACATGCCTACAGCTGTTTAAATTCTCAAGAAGGTTATTTGACCCAAATGATATTGTTAAGAATTTTACCAATGCAATCAAAGTAAGGGAATTTGTCGGGGAACAGGATCTTTTTGATGATATTTTCCAAGAAAGAAATTCATTCAAAGAAGTTTTGAATTCAGATCAAGCTCAGCTATCTCCAGAGGAATTCCATGAATTCAAGCTTTACAGAGAAAGGAGACTAATTCCTATTCCTTTGGATAATCTACGCTTAGAGCCTGCAAGGGAGCAAACTCCTAGTGTTAGTCTTAACGGAAGTTCAAGTACAAGTAAATCCAAATCAAAATCTGACAGAGATTTTGAACACTCCAATAAGTCTAAAGAAAAGGAAGATAAAATGGAAGAATCCATTGAAGATTATGCACAATCTAAAGAGCTTACTCAACAGCAAATTTTGACTTCTCAACAAACAAATCCTCCTCCACCCAATGTACAGCAACAGCCAGTCACCATTGAGTTAGATAAAGAATGGGAAACCTTTAATCAATTGATTAATGTAGAAGGACAGAATGTACAGACCCCTATTCAGACAACCAAAGTTTTGAGCACAGGAACAAGCAGCACAGTCGCAGTAACAGAGCACATACCAATCGCACCCTCCTCTGAAATTGTACTTAATGTAGAGGACATTCCTCCTCTAGATGTATTTTATAGCCCAAAGTACAAAGCAGTAGTAAAGAGACAAAGGAAAAAGAGAAAAATAGAAAGTGCAATTGCTACTGAACCAGAACAAGTAGATGTTTTGTGGAAATATCCTGCCACAGAGCCTACTCATAATCTCACTAAGTTATCTCAAATAACAGGAGCTTATGCTTCTGCAACAATTGATAAAGTAGTTGAGATACAACTTTTGTTGGATGAAAAAGAAGAACAGATAAAAGCTCTGCAACAGCAATTGCAACAGGTTCAGGCCAATAAGGAAGCACAATTAAAACTTGAAGAGTTACAACAACAACTTCAAGAAATGCAAACAGGACATCAGAAAAGTCTAGCTGATAAAGACAAACAAATACAGATTATCTAAGAACAGCATAAGGATGATCCTAAGCTTCCAGAATTCATTTCAGAAACCATCTCTTTGAACAATCAACTACTGCAACAAGAGGAATTTTTCTGCCAAAAAATATTGCAATGGAATTCTTTGTGCCAAGAGAGCGATAAAATCAAAAATCATGTCGTATATTTACGAAATGATTATGATTTGATTAATGAAAAGATCAATGATTATCTAGCATGGCAAAAGACAGAAGAAGGCAGAAAAGCTGGTGCACCCATCATTAACGAGAACCATAAAGAAATATTGTTTAATAATTGGGATGCACAAATCAGAAGGGCAGAAAGGGCAGCAGAGGAGGCATATATAGCGGCAAACACTCTCACTGATTGTGTAAATGACAATTTACACAAAGCTAACTTGATTTCTGAAACTATTCCAGGATATCTCCCACAGGCAAACCAACTGCAAATAGAATGGAGGCAAAAGGCAAAAGAAAGAGCAAAATCCATCCAAGGGCTGACAAGATTGAATTGGGACTCATACTGGATGTACTTGGTAAAGCCACACAGTCAGCACAGTGCGCTCAATTGTATCATCAATGCTACAGAGAAGATTGCTCCTACGCTTGCCGACTGTGTCTTTTCAGGACAGTTGAATTCTGAAGTCGGTCAACCGCATCTTCTCAAAACTATGCTGGACGCCTGAAAGCTTAAAGATCAAGTTAATAGATAGATAGATTTAGTTTTAATTTCACTGTATTTTACCCTAGGAAAAGGACGGTCATTAAACTGAATCCTTAATTTTTGTAATAAACTATTTTTAGAGTTAGTTAAGTAGTATTTAAACCCCTCTCATGCATTTAGAGAGGGGTCCTGGATCTTAATATTTTTGGACTTGGAGATTGCGTTTATGTACTCCATTGTCTTATATATTTTTTGAAAAAGGATCACATCTGGTGATTTCCATGCGGAACTATCTTTGAAGTGTTGCATTTCTGTACCTTGGATTTGGTTTTGTATTAGAATTATTGGATGGAGTATCAGATTGCATTTGAAATTATTCAAGATGAACAAGGTATTTCTATCTGTTCACGGTTGATCTCTTTTGTTTTATGATATTCGTTTTAAAATTGCTATCATTTATATGTATATTTGTTTTAACAACACTTCCTTTTATATATCATTTCTGAGTATAATTGAAACGTTATTTTTCATAGTTACATGTAAATGGTATACAATGATGAATGCAATATGTTTATATAACTCTATTTAATTTCTTAAACAGAGTTATCTTTATTTGTTTCTGCATATTTCAATTTAATTAATAATACATTTTTATGGTTATTGTTGAATTGAAACAATCTTAATTTGTATTCACATATAGCTACCCGGGTTAATGTTAGAATTTCTTTACCAGTATTTAGCTTAAATTAGATAGTTTTATTTCAGTTAGTTTAGTCCCATTTCCACCCATCCAATCCAATCCATTTAGTTACAAGGAAACTGGTCCTTTAAATCCAGTCGGAGCCACCATACCAAACGAAAAAGGAGCTGTCTTAAGGTCCCGACCGGGTGGTTTTCCCCGATGTTTGAAGCAGATATTTTCTAGGCTTCAACATTTTTGGCGCTAGAAGGAGGGCCTGAGCTATGAATGGCAAGTAAATCTTTATCCACAAGCCATTCCGAGAGCAAAACACCCTCATTAACTTCTTCAATTTCTTCTAAAATTCAAAATCCTAGAGAAGAAATTGCAGAAAATATTCAGACACCCACTACCAAAATCTCAAAACATTCAGACAAACAACATCCTGAGTCTCCTGAATTTCAAGATCTAATTCATAAATTGAAAGGATTCTCATTATCTTTGGAAGAGTCTAAAATATCTGAAGGTAGTGTAAGCTCAAAATTTATTCCTTCAAAACCTCTTACTAGGTTGCAAAGTGAAAAACTTGGTATTCCTCCGAAAGAATTTCCTTTACCTAGTAAGGGAAAAACAAAAAGAATTCAATCGGAAACAGAAAGTGATACAAGTTCATCATCTCATATTCAATCACCTATTTCCAAAACCACAACTCAACAAAGTACAGTTGTTTCATCATCATCTCTTCATTCATCATCTTCACAAACATCTTCTCCTCAATCCTCATCAATCTCAACATCATCTATTCCAACAACTTCTATTCAAATTCCTCCAGTTTCTACTATTCCTCCAATAGTCATCCCAATAATGGCACAGAGACCATGGTCTACTCCAGGAGCGGTCAACATGGCTGCACCTTTACATGATTTACCAGACAATCCTGGAAAATGGCTTCCAAAGTTTAGCCCAGATCTTAACATTCAAGCTGAAGAACATATCAATAACTTTATGCTGGCTATTAATTTGAATGGAGTCATACACGAAGATGTTATAGTTATATTATTCCCATATACTCTTCAGGGAGTAGCAGGATCATGGTATTTTTCATTACCATCAGGATCCATAACAAGTTGGGACATTTTTGCAGACCATTTTTTGACCAAATTTGGAGATGATCGATCAATTGCAACTTTACTCAATGATCTCTCAAATTTGAAAATAGAACCCAAGGAACCTATAAAAGAATTCAATGCTAGATTCAACAAAATCTTGAACAAAATTCATACAGATTCACAACCTAGTGAGCAAGTCAGAATCGAATGGTATATAACTGCCTTACCCTCAAACATAGCAATTTTCGTAGATAGAGCTGCAAAGCCTACATTGGCTGAGAATATGAAAGAAGCTATTGCAGTAGAAAAATGTATCATTTCTCTGGAAAAGAAAAATGCTATTGAAGAAAGGAAATCAAAGAAGGTCAACTTCAGAGATGATTCAAAGAAAAAGACCAAAGATCCATATGACATGGCAGGTTTACAGAAAGTTCTTAAAACCATGTCAAATGAAATGGTTGAAATTAAAAAACAAGTGGCTAAAACTTCTACCAAGAAACCATTCCGAAATTTCAGAAGAAACCAAGTTGAATCTAAACCTCCTAATGTAATCTCTAATGCAGAGTCAGAAGAAGAAGAAGAAGAAGAAGAAGATACATCTATAGTATCAGATCAAGAAGATGAAAATGAAGAAATAACTGAATTAAATGGAATGTGGGATTTTATTCTCCCTAATTCTGATAGTGAAGAAGCTATGCTTGTAAGTACTAGGAGTAAATCTATAGCAGAACCAGTGCAAACAGTTCCGAAAAAGAAAATTACAACTCCAAGTACCAAAGACAAACCCACTGTAAAGAAAACTTCTCCATTACCTACTCAAAATCAGCCATCTTCTTCTAATCCTCTCACATCAACAGCGAAAACTTTAGTAGTGTCAGATCCTATGGAATACAATATTTTTGAAGACATGAAAAATATTAAAGCCAACATTTCCTTACATGAACTCAGCAAACTGAAACACCAGCAAAAGTTGCTATTAAAAGAATTAAACGCTACACCAATTTCTCCTTTACCAAGCGGTGTAGTTGCAAAAGCAGCAAGAGGAACTGGTAAGCCACCAGATAAGGTAGATGCTACTGATACTGTGCTCATTGGGGAAAATTCAAATTCTCAAACTCCTCATTTTCTTTTGACTTATGAGATGTACAATAAAAATCTACACAATTGTTTGATTGATTCTGGAGCTTCCTCCAATATAATGCCTACTTCTGTCTGTGCTAAATTGAATATTGAACCACAGAAATCAGCAGTTCATATCGTTCAGTTGGATCGCTCTAAAGTCCAAGTGGTAGGAGAAATTAATTCAGTTACTATCAGATTAGCCTCAGATCCTAGGATTGTCCAAAGAATTGATATTCTAATTGCTGATATTCCTGAATTCTATGGATTAATCCTGAACAGGGACTGGTCTGCTAAACTTAATAGTTATATCTCAACCGATTATTCACACATGTGGCTTCCCTACAAAGGGAAACCAAATCAAATCAAAATTGAACGAGAAAAACATATGATGCACACTGTCACTGAATTTGAACAACCTAATGAACCTGTAGCATTCAACAACAATATTCTTGGAGGCTATTCTGCTGAATCATTCCTTGGAAATTTCAAAGCTCCTCAATCACCGTTTTCTATAAATACTTTTGTTTCTCATATAGAAAATTTTTCATAATCTGATACTTCCAGAATTGTAAATATTTCGGATGTAATTGTAGATAAGCCAATAGATAAGTCTTTTTTTTGGTCATTATATTTTGATGGATCGAAATCTAGTGATGGAGCTGGAGCTGGATGCATCCTAATTGATCCAAATGGGGAGAAAACCATGCTGTCATGTAGATTAGAATTTGAGTGTACTAACAATACCGCAGAATATGAAGCCTTGGTTCAAGGACTTTATAAAGCTATAGGGTTAGATGTTAAATACTTGAAAGTTTTTGGTGATTCCGAAATTGTCATTAAACAAGTTAGGAATACTATTCATTGCCTTTCAGGACATCTTAAACACTATCAAACCCTAGTACAAGACCTCACCACTCATTTTTTAGCATTCAATATTTCTCCTATTCCTAGAAATCAGAATACATCAGCTGACTTGTTAGCTAACGTTGCATCTAAACTCCTACCTGCTGAAGATTGCAGTCCTGATAGGTTTTCTGTAGAATTGATTTTTCGTCCATCTGTCCCAGATAATGTTACAAATTGGAGAGTATTCTATCATGATCAAGATATTATAAATTTCATGACTTCAGAGAAATCATATGATGAGCAGATTATTGACGAAGATGATCATGATTTAGAAATCGCTTCAAAAGGTAATGAAAACTCCATTCCAAAATTTGTTGTTAAATTAGAGGATTTATATGACATTAGAGACAGATTCAAGAAAGTTGTTAATACGAAACTCCAAAGTTCCACTTTGAAGTTTGAATTAGTAAATCTTGGTTCTGATTCTAAACCTCAAAACGTTAACTTAGGACTCAATTTAACACCGGAGGAAAGGAATGCATTCATTAAACTGCTGAACAAGTATAAAAACGTTTTTGCTTGGAATTACGATGATCTACAAACATATGATACTTCGATTATTCAACATACAATTCCAATGCTTCCTGATATTAAACTTGTTCAACAGAAGTTGAGAAAGATCCATCCAAATCTCGAAAATCAAATCAAATTAGAACTTAATAAACTTTTGAAAGCCAAAATCATTTTTCCAGTCAGGCACTCTAATTGGGTTTCCAATATGGTACCTGTAAGGAAGAAGAATGGTTATATAAGAATCTGTATTGATTTCAAAAATTTAAACAAGGCATGCTTAAAAGACAATTTCCCATTGCCAACCATGGAACAGATACTTCAAAAGGTAGCTGGTTCTAAACTTATGTCTTTTCTCGATGGATTTTCGGGCTATAATCAAGTTTTAGTTCATCCAGATGACAGATTGAAAACAACTTTCAGAACAAAATGGGGAACTTATGCTTATCAGAAAATGCCTTTTGGTCTAATAAATGCAGGAGAAACTTTTCAAAGAGCCATGGATATAGCATTCAAAGGTCTGATCAATAAATCAGTTGTTGTTTATCTTGATGACATAACAGTATTTTAAAAAAAGAGAGCCAATCATCTACATGATTTAAAAAAAATATTTGAAAGATGTAGAAATTTTGGTATCTCCTTAAATCCCAAGAAATCTTTCTTTGCTTTAGATGAAGGAAAAATCTTAGTATTTTTTGTGTCAAAAGATGGTATATATATTAATCCAGATAGAGTGAAAGAAATTTCTGATATTTCTTTACCACATAACAAAAAATCCATGCAATCATTTCTTGGACAGATCAATTTTGTTAAAAGATTTATTCCTGATTTTTCTTTAATTGTTTTACCTATGCAAAATATGATCAAGAAGAATTCAATATTCAAATGGACGCATAAAGAAAAATAAGCTTTTGATTCAATCAAACGAGAAATCATTAATGCACCAGCATTGAATACCCCGGATTTTTCTAAAGATTTTATTTTGTATACTCTGGCCACTGAAACATCCTATGCAGCCGTTTTAACACAACTCAATGATCAAGAAATCGAAGCACCTATTTCTTTCTTTAGCTCGAATCTACAAGGAGCTGAGCTTAATTATTCCGATGTTGAAAAAAAAGCCTTTGCTGTGTTTAAATCAATCAAACATTTCAGACCTTTTCTCTTGAAAACACATACAAAAATCATTGTCCCATTCTCTGCAGTGAGGCAATTATTAATTCAAAAAGAAGTAGGAGAAAAGAGAGCTAACTGGGTAACAGCCTTACAAGAATATGATATTGATATTAAACCAACTAAGATTGTTAGAGGACAAGGTTTTTGCAGATTATTGGCAGGAGCTCATAACATACCAGAAAATCAAGATCCAAATCAAGATATTCAAGTAAGTCAGATAAGTGTTACAAATTCCGGATCTCAGTATGCTGATCTTATCTATTACTTGAAAAATGGGTATGCTCCTTCTAATCTTAGCTATAAGAGTAAAAGCGCTTTAAGGTTAAAAGCTATTAAATATGAGATCATTGATAATGTGTTATTTAGGAAAAATTATGATTCAATTTTATTAAGATGTTTGGAAAAGACTGAAGCTGAAAAGGTTTTGCAGGAATTGCATGATGGACCAGCAGGAGGTCATTTTGGAGGTGATACCACAGCTCACAAAATAATTCGTGCTGGTTATTACTGGCCTACCCTTTTTAAAGATACGTATGATTACGTAAGGAAGTGCCAAATTTTTCAAACTACAAGTGGAAGACAAAGGAAGCCAGCTTTTCCTTTGCAACCAGTAACTATTGAGCAACCATTCGAACAATGGGGGCTTGACATTATTGGTGAGATAGTACCTCATTCTTCCAAACAACACAAGTACATCCTTACTGCAACTGATTACTTTACGAAATGGGTAGAGGCAATCCCATTGAAGGTAGCCAATTCTGATGCAATTATTGATTTCATAGATCAATTCATCATAACCAAGTTTGGTGTACCTCAAGCTCTTGTCTTTGATAATGCATCTTACTTCTCTGGAAATAGTTTAATTGAATTTGCAGTCAAAAGAGGTTTTAAATTAAAATATTCAACAAATTATTACCCACAAGGTAATGGTTTAGCTGAATCCACTAATAAAAACCTTATCAAAATCATTAAAAGGATCGTTGATCAAAATCAAAAGAATTGGCACAAATCTTTAATTTTTGCGTTATGGGCTGATCGTATCACTGAAAAAGCTTCAATAGGGACTTCACCTTTCAATCTGGTTTATGGAAAAGAAGCTGTGATACCATCAAACTTAACACTTCCATCATTAGCCCTAGTGCAGTTTATTGAAGAAAATCCTTCATCATCCATTCAATTGAGATATGATCAAATCCTTAAACTAGAAGAAGATAGGGATAAAGAAAAAATTACTCATGAAAAACATCAACAACTTGTAAAATCTTCTTTTGATGCAAGTTCTACCGGCTCAAAAAATTTGTCAATTGGTGATATCGTTTTGAAATGGGATAAAGCACACGAAGAAAAAGGTAAACATACCAAATTTCAGAAAATGTGGCTTGGACCATTTCAGATCGTTGAGAAGATAAGCTCAAATACATTCATTCTCCAAGATTTAACAGGTAAGAGAGAGTCTCTTCCTGTAAATGGGCTTATTTTGAAGAAATTCTTTTCATAAAGAGGTAACCCCTTCTTAAACTGTACATATTTCTTTCTGCAAAAGTTTTTGATTATTTTCGTTTTTACAAATAAAGGTTGTTTATGAGTCTCTGATTGACTGTTTACTATTTGAGAACAATTCTTCGGAAAAATATTATAAATATTTATTTTGTGTAAATAAAAAATTTTAAAGTAATGATCACAGTTTTTGAATAGTTTAAAATAAGATGTTAAACTTTGAAAAGATTATTTCAATCATTTACATGATCTTTTGAAAACTTGAAGAAAATGTAAAGCATTATAAAGTTTATTAAGCAGAGAAAGGTTATCTATCAAAGTATAGATTTTTTTTTAAGTTTTGGAATTCAAAAAACTCTAAAAATTGTCATCCATTGATTCTTAAGGATAAAACTATTTCACCCCATCCATTTAAGTTGTGATTTTTTAGAATGTAATTCTAAGAAATTATACGAAAATTTTAAGAGATAAGAGGTCTCATTACAAGCCGACTTACCATGTTCATAAGGAGTAATAAAACTGACATTACCAATACTGCATACCAAAACAGGGTAATGGCTTATAAATATAAGACAAGGGGTCTCATCACGAGCCAGCTTGTTCATTTTAATTATAACTAGTGAATGGCATTGTTATTAACTGGCTGCCAAACCAGAACAATGGCTCTTAAGAATAAAAATAAATAAAAGACAAAAACATGAGATAATAAGTCTTATGAATTTATCTTTTAAAAAGTCATAATTTTAATTGGATGGGACAATGAATGGTTAATGGTTTAAAGGTAACCCTGTCGAGACTATGAACGTTTGCTGGCAGCAAAGGCAATACCTATGGCAATAGAGTATATTATAAAACCAAAACTTGGAGAAATCCTTTTACTTCATTATTAACACCAATCAAAGCTTGATATAACTCAAAATGTTTTTATTTCTTAAGGAATTAGACATAAATTATGAAATGATTTTTATTTTTCTTTTTCATAGCAGCATTTTATTTGAATTATCCTAAGATAGTTTTCATTATCTTTAAAAACCTTTACTTACTAAAGATAGAATGTTCATTTTATTTTTTCAGAGATAACTGTTTCTTTCAGTGAATCGCCAATTGTTGTGACCAGCAACAACCCCCCTTTTATTTAGTATTAGTAATAATACTAAATAAATGGGGACCCTTAGTTAAAAAATCCAAAAAAAAAATCAATTAGGATTTGTTTGCCTTTCAAATAAAACTTTCTATCATAAACTTATAGAAATCCCTTAGAAATAATATTTAGAAACACTTAAGTTTATGATATATTATAATAAAATCAATCTTGAAACAAGATAGCGCATTTATAAAAAAAATAATATATATAAAACTCATTGATCGCAGATCGTATAGCGCAGAAAACAGAAATGATTAATAAATATCTTTTGCGCTCTTATAAATTTTGCGCTTTTGCGATTATGCGCTTTTGCGCTTTTGCGATTATGCGCTTTTGCGATTTTGCGATTTTGCGATTATGCGTGTTTGCGATATGCGCTTTTGCGCTATTGCGCAATTTCCACTTTTGCGCTATTTTTATGACTACGATGACTTCATTTTGCGATCTTGCGATATTGCGATATTGCGCAGCAAATCGCAAATCGCAATGTCGCAGATTCATATAAGCGCGCTATCCCAAGGCAATCTTCTCATATGTCAAATCCGTTATGCGCTTTAATGATTATATTAAATGATTGGATTGATTATTAATGTGAAATGAGATTGCGTATTAGATTGAAAGTCGTTTCACAATTTAAATATTATATTTCATCCGCTTTCATATTCGAAACAATCTCATCACCTTTCTTATATCATTACTCTCATTTATTCGTAAAACGCAGGCACGAAGGAGCAAACCACTATACAAAGCTTCCGCTAAACACTATGGGTAAGAAGGAGAAGAGCTCAAGTTCTGAGAACAAAGAAATGGCTTCGCTATACGTAGACACCGCCTGTAACAAGGACGTCGATATATCCACTTGGGAGGGAATGTATAAACTGTTAGAAGATGAAAACCCTGTGGTGATAAAAGTTGCAGCTACAGCAGGTTCAAAGGATACGTCTGAAGCAACCCTTAGAGACTTGGCTTGCTCATTTCTACATAGAATAGCAGCAAGACCAAGGATTCTCCCATATACATACATGGTGAGATGGGTGCTGGATAGCACAGATATTTCAGACAGACAATTCAGAACTCCATCGGAAGAGCTAATTGGGTCATTCACCATAGAATATATAAGATTAATGTATAAGCTGCCAGAACCTCAGGCAACTTTCAACAGGCAATTTATGGAAGAGTTTGCAAAAGAACACTCAAATTTGGCAGAATGCACAAAGGAGTGGACCAAAAGAAGTGAACCATTGAAGAAGAACAAACAAGGTATGTACAGCACGGGTTCACTTACCTCTCCTTATTGTTTTATTGCTGCCATGTTATGCAGGCTTTTTGGAAAGCCTGACATAAATATGATATTACCCGAATGGCTTCCTTTGTTGAATGCGGCTGTAAATTCTACAATTGTAGATTGGGCCAAAATCCTATCTGATAATCTCACCACCGCTATTTTTCATTACCGGTCTAAACGAAATGTTTCCCAGCGGGTTTATCTGCCTTTTTATTTATCTGCTTATGTCATGGACGCCATCTGCTATGTCTCTAAATTCCCTGTGATGGGCTGGAAATGGACTATCCACGATCCTTTGCCCATTCATGTATACCATAAAGAACTATGGGAGTCTAATTTTGTCCCCCATTTTTACCAAATTTGTCATAGAATAATGCTGCCATTGTACAGAACATTGTATAATAAGGATGCCCCGAGGTTATCCTCAGAAACAGAGGTTGATATTCTCCCCGTCGCAAGATGGTTTGGAGAGGAATTGTTCACCTATATTAGGGTTTTTGGAAGTTATGCTTCTCCCCATGTTTTACCCTTATATGTTCCAAATAGACTTGTAGCTCGGGAAATTGCTTATCAGACCTGTGGCCAGGGAGGTATAACAAAAGATTTAAAAGACAAGAAAAAGGGCATTTGGCCACAATTTCCCATAAAATGTGGAACATTTTCACTGTTGGATATTGGTCATGCATTTCACGAGATAGGCAATGTTACATGCCTACAGCTGTTTAAATTCTCAAGAAGGTTATTTGACCCAAATGATATTGTTAAGAATTTTACCAATGCAATCAAAGTAAGGGAATTTGTCGGGGAACAGGATCTTTTTGATGATATGTTCCAAGCAAGAAATTCATTCAAAGAAGTTTTGAATTCAGCTCAAGCTCAGCTATCTCCAGAGGAATTCCATGAATTCAAGCTTTACAGAGAAAGGAGACTAATTCCTATTCCTTTGGATAATCTACGCTTAGAGCCTGCAAGGGAGAAAACTCCTAGTGTTAGTCTTAACGGCAGTTCAAGTACAAGTAAATCCAAATCAAAATCTGACAGAGATTCTGAACACTCCAATAAGTCTAAAGAAAAGGAAGATAAAATGGAAGAATCCATTAAAGATTCTGCACAATCTAAAGAGCTTACTCAACAATAAATTTTGACTTCTCAACAAAAAAATCCTCCTCCACCCAATGTACAGCAAAAACCAGTCACCATTGAGTTAGATAAAGAATGGGAAACCTTTAATCAATTGATTAATGTAGAAGGACAGAATGTACAGACCCCTGTTCAGACAACCAAAGTTTTTAGCACAAGAACAAGCAGCACAGCCGCAGTAACAGAGCACATAACAATCACACCCTCCTCTGAAATTGTACTTAATGTAGAGGACATTCCTCCTCTAGATGTATTTTATAGCCCAAAGTACAAAGTAGTAGTAAAGAGACAAAGGAAAAAGAGAAAAATAGAAAGTGCAATTGCTACTGAACCAGAACAAGTAGATGTTTTGTGGAAAGATCCTGCCACAGAGCCTACTCATAATCTCACTAAGTTATCTCAAATAACAGGAGCTTATGCTTCTGCAACAATTGATAAAGTAGTTGAGATACAACTTTTGTTGAATGAAAAAGAAGAACAGGTAAAAGCTCTGCAACAACAATTGCAACAGGTACAGGCCAATAAGGAAGCACAATTGAAACTTGAAGAGTTACAACAACAACTTCAAGAAATGCAAACAGGACATCAAAAAAGCCTGGCTGATAAAGACAAACAAATACAGATTATTCAAGATCAGCATAAGGATGATCCTAAGCTTCCAGAATTCATTTCAGAAACCATCTCTTTGAACAATCAACTACTGCAACAAGAGGAAGTTTTCTGCCAAAAAATATTGCAATGGAATTCTTTGTGCCAAGAGAGCGATAAAATCACAAATCATGTCGTAGATTTACGAAATGATTATGATTTGATTAATGAAAATATCAATGATTATCTAGCATGGAAAAAGACAGAAGAAGGCAGAAAAGCTGGTGCACCCATCATTAACGAGAACCATAAAGAAATACTGTTTAATAATTGGGATGCACAAATCAGAAGGGCAGAAAAGGCAGCAGAGGAGGCATCTACAGCGGAAAACACTCTCACTGATTGTGTAAATGACAATTTACAAAAAGCTAACTTGATTTCTGAAACTGTTCCAGGATATCTCCCACAGGCAAATCAACTGCAAACAGAATGGAGGCAAAAGGCAGAAGAAAGAGCAAAATCCATCCAAGGGCTGACAAGATTGAATTGGGACTCATATTGGATGTACTTGGTAAAGCCACACAGTCAACACAGTGCGCTCAATTGTATCATCAATGCTACAGAGAAGATTTCTCCTACGCTTGCCGACTCTGTCTTTTCAGGACAGTTGAATTCTGAAGTCGGTCAACCGCATCTTCTCAAAACTATGCTGGATGCCTGCAAACTTAAAGATCAAGTTAATAGATAGATAGATTTAGTTTTAATTTCACTGTATTTTAGCCTAGGAAAAGGACGGTCATTAAACCGAATCCTTAATTTTTGTAATAAACTATTTTTAGAGTTAGTTAAGTAGTATTTAAACCCCTCTCATGCAATTAGAGAGGGGTCCTGGATCTTAATATTTTTGAACTTGGAGATTGCATTTCTGTACTCGATTGTCTTATATATTTTTTGAAAAAGGATCACATCTGGTGATTTTCATGCGGAACTATCTTTGAAGTGTTGCATTTCTGTACCTTGGATTTGGTTTTGTATTAGAATTATTGGATAGAGTATCAGATTGCATTTGAAAGTCTTCAAGATGAACAAGGTATTTCTATCTGTTCACGATTGATCTCTTTTGTTTTATGATATTCGTTTTAAAATTGCTATCATTTATATGTATATTTGTTTTAACAACGCTTCCTTTTATATATCATTTCTGAGTATAATTGAAACGTTATTTTTCATAGTTACATGTAAATGGTATACAATTTTGAATGCAATATGTTTATATAACTCTGTTTAATTTCTTAAACAGAGTTATCTTTATTTGTTTCTGCATATTTCAATTTAATTAATAATACATTTTCATGGTTATTGATGAATTGGAACAATCTTAAGTTGTATTCACATATAGCTGCCGGGTTAATGTTAGAATTTCTTTATCAGCATTTAGTTTAAATTAGATAGTTTTATTTCAGTTAGTTTAGTCCCATTTCCACCCATCCAATCCAATCCATTTAGTTACAAGGAAACTGGTCCTTTAAATCCAGTCGGAGCCACCATACCAAACGGAAAAGGAGCTGCCTTAAGGTCCCGACCGGGTGGTTTTCCCCGATGTTTGAAGCAGAGATTTTCTAGGCTTCAACATAGAGGTATTTGGATTACTGTATGCCAGTCAACCATAAGGAGGAAGTGTTTAAAATGTTACAAAAAGAGGATGAAAATTTGGAAGATTTGTTGGAAAGGTTCAACTATAACATCAAGAGGGAAAAAATGGAAAACTTAGACCAAGACACCTTGAAAGCTCTCTTGTTGAAGACAATTAGGGATGAATGGTTAGATATCCTTAACATGATGGGAAAAGGGGATATATCTCAGCTCACATTACTTGAAATAGTTGAATTATGTATCAACCTTTCAAGAGGGAAATCTAAAACTGTAAAAGGACCAAGAGACCCTACTCTTGCAAGGGCAAGTAAGTCTACTTCTGCGATAGTGAGTAGGGCAAAAATAGGACATATTCTTATCGAATTCAAATCTCATATCTTGGGGAGTCTTAGTGAACAAATAGACACCCTTAAGTTACAAAACAAGAAAAAAATTGAATCGGATGCCTTAGCAATCTTTTGTCCCAAATGTAGAAAGAAACATGCCTTGAGAGAGTGCCCTTTGGATGCAAAAGTTGTGGAGACTTGTGTAATTTGTTCAGAAAAACATGAGACCAAAATTTGCCCTTCACTTCCTGGTCTTAAAGTTGTCTTTCAAGAAGAAACTCCTACAAGTTCCACAGAATCTCTCAATTTTGTCTCCAGGAGACTTTGGAAAGGACCTCAAACATAAGGATTTCATGATCACCTGTATAATCAACCCCCACTAAATTGGAATTCTTGGCAGCAACCTTGGCCCCAATTTCAAAATCAATCACAAACTTGGGTGCAAGGAGAAAAAAATTCCTATGGAAGATACTCTCAGTATTACCAATATCCATAATCCTATCCACCATATCCACATTTCCCTCCTTAACAAAATTTTCAACAAAATCCTCAACAAAATCCTCAAAATCCACAACATCAAAATCAACCACTTCCATTACCATTTCCTCAGAAAACAAATCAGTTGCCTGCCCCAACCCATACCAAACCCCAACAATAAAAATCCTCAGAATAAATACATGATATAAGGCCAATAGTTTCCAACTTATTTGATCACTCCTTTAGACCTTAGTGATGTTAAACTTAGGTCTGGAAGAATACTTGAAAAAAGGAAACCTTCTATAATCATACAAGAGCAAGACAATTCTAAGGAATATTCTCTACGGGTAAATACAAGTCTTGAA
This sequence comes from Pinus albicaulis, assembly GCA_034641835.2. NCBI lineage: Eukaryota > Viridiplantae > Streptophyta > Pinopsida > Pinales > Pinaceae > Pinus > Pinus albicaulis. The sequence goes on along the minus strand of CM076584.1, from coordinate 115,527,960 downwards.
GAGAACACAACTTTCCAAGACCCGAACATTGAAAAATCAAAACAGAAAGAACCAATAATTTCAACTCCTATATTAGAGCAGCCATCAACATCCACTTCTACACCTCCCTTTCCAGAAAGATTACAAATTGATAGAGGTGTAGAAAAACAAATTATGGTGCCTAATTATGATTTCCTGGATGAGCTGAGAAATGTTTGTATTAAGATCCCATTATTACAAGCTATCAAAAAAATCCAAATCTTAGCAAAGACAATAAAGGAGTTGAGCATGAACAAAACAGGAAAAAGAATAAGAGAGATAAAGAAAATTCAACATGCAGGAAAAATAGCAGATATCATGATGGGTAAGATTGCTATTCCAAAGTATCTAGACCCAGGAAATCCAGTTGTTAAAATACACATCAATGGAATTGAGATCCAAAACACACTTATTGATTTAGGAGAAGCAAATAATATCATGAGTACACAAATCATGGATAAACTGAAACTTCCTAATCTTCTTTTTACACCCACATTATTACAATTAGCAGACAGATCTGTGGTCAAACCTGATGGGGTAATAGAAGACATTCCAGTGTCCCTAGATTCTTGGGAGTATCCTATGGATTTTATGATCCTAACTCCTAAGAATAATCTAGGAGGACATCCTATTATATTTGGAAGACCTTGGTTAGCTACAACTGATGCTTTCATTAGTTGTAGATCTGGTGATATGTACATATTTGATGGTAGTTCAACCAAGAAATTTACCTTGTATCCTCCAGCAAGAACAATTACAGAATTAGATGATACTCAATGGATAGAGGATTAAGAAGACTTACAACCTCTCTTCACAATTTCAGAAATTAGTGAAGATAGCCAGATTCTGAATACCTTAGAAAACTTTGAATCCTCTTCGGAATACAAACATGAACAATTTCAAGAAGAATCCAACATTGATTTTTTATCATCAAGACAGATGTCTCTCTATTCCATGGATAAATTTGGCAGCTCTACAATTGAGATATTTCCAGGCAAAACCTTAAACATAAACAAGAACCTAGAGAAATCTCAACAAGAAGAGCTAGTCAAGATCTTACAGAGACATTCTTCTGCATATGCATGGGAGTACACTGATATGAAAGGGATAAGCCCGAAGACTTGCACTCATCACATTTATATAGAGGAAAATTGTAAACCAATCAGACAACCTCAAAGACGGATGAATCCAAATCTTAGGGAAATTGTTAAAGAAGAGTTGCAGAAATTGTTAAATGTTAACTTTATCTATCCCATTTTAGATAGTCAGTGGGTTTCTCCTTTGGTAATTGTGCCAAAGAAAAATGGTAAATGGAGGGTATGTATTGACTACCGAGAATTAAACAAAGCTACTCTTAAAGATCATTTTCCCCTACCTTTCATAGATCAGGTATTAGATACATTAGCTAGAAAAAAGTACTTCTCATTTTTAGATGGGTTTAGTGGTTATAATAAAATCCAAGTAGCACTTGAATATCAAGACAAAACCACATTTACCTGTCCTTGGGGTACCTATAATTACCGAGTATTGCCATTTGGATTGTGAAATGAACCTGCAACATTTCAAAGGGCAGTACTAGGAATTTTTTCAGATCTAATACATGATTGTGTAGAGGTATATATGGATGATTTCACAGTTTATGGAAACAAATTTGAAGAAGCCTTAACAAACTTGGAAAAAGTTTTAAAGAGATGTAAAGAAGCAAATGTTTCACTTATTCATGAGAAGTGTTTTATGATGTTTACTGAAGGAATTGTTTTAGGACATCACATTTCAGGGGATGGGATTAGAGTTGATGAGTCAAAAGTTGAAGTCATCTCTAACTTATCTATTCCAAGTTGTCAAAAAGATGTTATGATTTTTATAGGATTTACAGGATATTATCGAAGGTTTATAGAAAAATTCACCAATATAGCATCTCCATTTTTCAAATTGCTTACCAAGGACTGTGAATTCAAGTGGAATCCTGATTGCCAATTAGCCTTTGAGACCCTGAAAACAAAAATTTCTGAAGCACTTATTTTAAGGGGACCTAACTGGAAGTTACCTTTTCATATTTCAACAAATGCCTCAGATACAGCTCTAGGAGCATTATTGGGACAAAAAGACTTGATTCCTTATGCCATCTATTATACCAATAAAAATTTGACTCCTTCAGAGTTAAATTATACTGTAACTGAAAAAGAGTTTTTAGCTGTTGTTCATGCCATAAACAAATTCAGACATTATATAACAGGCTTTGAAACCTTTTTTCACACAGATCACTCTGCAATTAGATATCTAATGAACAAATCAATTACTAATGGCAGAGTCATAAGATGGTTATTACTTTTACAAGAATTCAACATTACCATTCTAGATAGGCCTGGAAAACAAAACACAGTAGCTGATTTCCTATCTAGACTCCAAAACATCAAATACAATACCCCAGTTGAAGATCAATTCCTTGATGAATATCTTTTTGCAATTTCTACTCAAACTCCTTGGTTTGCTGACATTTCTAATTATTTAGTTTCAGGTAAATTTCCTTCAATAATGAATGCAAGAGACAAAAGAAAGATCATTTATGACAGTGCAAAATATTCATGGGTTGCTAATGAGTTATACAAAACAGGTCCAGATTTTATCATTAGGAGATGTGTTCGGGAAGATGAGATGCCTGAGATCCTCAAGGCATGTCATGATGAACCTTGTGGCGGACACTTTGCTGATAAAAGAACATCTTATAAGATCCTTCATTCAGGATATTATTGGCCATCCCTTTTTAAAGATGCTAAAGAGTATGTCAAAAGGTGTGATAGTTGCCAAAGGGTAGGGAAACCTTCTCCTTCAGGTGAGATGCCATTGCAGCTTTAGGTACATATTGAACCTTTTAAAAAATGGGCTTTAGATTTTGTAGGACCTGTTAGTCCTCCATCAAAGAAAAAGAAATATATATTAGTTTGCACTGATTATGTTACCAAATGGGTAGAAGCCAAGACATTACTTTCTGCTACTAAAGCATCTGTAGTTAATTTTCTTTTTGAGGATATTTTTACTCATTTTGGTGTCCCAAGGGAAATTGTTACAGATCAAGGAGCTCAATTTACATCAAAGCTAGTGGAACAAATGATGGAGAGGTAAAAAATCAGACACAGAAAGTCTACTCCTTATCATCCACAAGAAAATGGTCAAGTGGAATCTACCAATAAATTCATTGAAGGGATCCTAACAAAGACTGTCCATTTACATAGAAGAGATTGGGTAGACAAGCTTCCTGAAGCTTTGTGGGCCTATAGAACTACATGGAGAAGCACAATAGGTCATACTCCCTATGAACTTGTTTATGGAAAACAAGTTTTGTTTTCCATAGAGTTTCAGATTCAAACTTTTAAAATGGCAGTTCATCTAGGACTTGATCTAACAGAGGCACAAAAGCACAGATTGGAGCATATTAATGAATTGGATAAGATCAGACAAGATGCAGTTCAGAAAATAAGTATAGTCCAACAACAAAGGACTAGATGGCATGATAAGTACATCAAGGAAAAGAAGTTCAAAGAAGGTGACTGGGCTCTCTTGTTTGATTCAAAGTTCAAGGATTTTTAAGGTAAATTCCAAACACATTGGCTTGGGCCATATGAAATTATAAGAATTTTTTACAATGGAGCAATAAAAATAAGGAAAATAGATGAAGAGAAGGTCACTTTTCTTGTAAATGGTCATAGATTGAATCTGTATCATCAGCCACTTTCAAGAGAGGAATTTGTCAAGAGATTCTAGGAAAACAGTGATGTGAAGTTAATGAAGAAGAATTTTTCTTCTTCATCAACTTAGTTGAATTTTCTGAATTCAGAAGCATAAAATAAATAAATAAATAAATAAAATAAAAAATAAAGTATAAACATGAAAACTAATCACTAATTAGCATGTTTATACAGAAAATATAAAGTGAAAATCAGAATCTTTCTGGAACTTTAGCTTTTCAAATTTGTTTTTCTGCAAGCAATCATTACACAAACCATAAGTTTCACTCCATCATGTCTCACTTCATTCATATTTCATTCACTCCATTCATTCATATGCCATTCATTCCATTCATCCATACTTCATTCACTCCATTCCATGGTCCATTTCATTTCCATCTTAGATTTCTAAATTTGATCTCTTTCTGCAGATTGAGTGTTACAAATCATAAATTGCAGACCACTTTTATGTCTCATTCTACTTCACAGTGGTGATTCATTTCATTCCATTACATTTCACCTCACTTCTGATCCATTCCACCATATTTCATGATCCATTTAATACAACACTCCATTCCATGTTTCAAAGTTCCTACAGGTACATTCTGCAGCTAGCTAGACATTCTGCAACCAGCTAGACATTCTGTAGCCAGACATCCTGAAGACAATTATCCAGTAGAAAATCGACCCTGCACACCTATGTCAACAAGAAAAAAATCAAAGGAATTATGAAGACTGAAGAATTAATGATTTTCAAAGGAGGACAAAGCATATCAAAATCACAAAAGTTAAAGGAAAGGAAAAGGTAAAGCTGTAAAATTATTATGATGATAGAATATGAAAGTTATAGTATAGTTAAGTCATATATGATTCAAAAAGTTGTTTTAATTATTCGTGTTGATCATTCCTATTAAACCTATCATAAAAAATTTTGGACAAAATCCCTTCCACTCTGCCATTTCAAATCATCATTTAAAACTTAACGGTTAAAGTACTGAAGTGACCTATTCGGTCACGTCACCAGCCAAAGTATTCAGTGATGATTTTGAATTTCTTACGAAATGTTTCCGTGGTATTTTCTCCCATGATGGTTCTCAAATTCATTAACTCATGTAAATCACCCTCACCACATTTCACTCGTTCTATAATCTCTTCATATCATCCTTCCGCAGCTAATTCCTACTGCATAAACAAAGAACAACACCTTTGGGCAAAAACAACTCTTTAACAACCATTTTCACAGTGGATAGAAGAGCAGTAAATTGAATGTTGAAAAGATAAATTATGGGTCTCATGGTAAGAACCGAACCAGTTGGAACCAAGTACTTGGAGGGTTATCCACAAATCAGAGAAATGCTACAGCAGGCTAGGTGGTTACAATTCTTGGAAAAATTTAATGGTTTTCATAAGGAGGTAACTAAAACATTTGCACGGTCCTTCAATGGAGCAGAGGTCGAAATAGGAGATATTAAATTCACTATTACAGAGGCTTTCATTGTAGAATCAACGGAATTACCCAGACAAGGAGAATGGTGGTTCAAAAATAGGGAATTTCATAATGAGGCATGGAGGCAAATGCTTAAAACACCAGGTATGGATGTTTCCATTTTTAAGAAGGGTATTCCTAGCTCAACATTGAAGAATAAATGGCGGAATATGTTGCTCATTTTGCAAAAATTTATAACTTGTGAGGAAAGGTTTCGTACCCTCTATGTTTATCATATTCAGTTAATAATGCATTTCTTAGATGAAGAAATCAATTTACCGTTTTTCCTACTTCATAGTCTGAAGAGAATGGCCTCTACTGTACAAAAGAGGGTTCAATTCCTGGAAACCACTTTGTACCATCACAGCCTAGTTAAAATCCTACTTGAACATCATTTGAGAAAAGTGGGAGACAATTGGGATGAGTTTCTAGTAAGGAATCACTTTGAAGAACCCAAGGAACTCCCATCTGAAGGCAAGCCTACAAGAAGAAGCAGGAGAAGGAAAATTTCTGAAGCTGTTGAAACTAAAACTGGTAAGTCTATACAAGAGGACAATGAAGAGATAATTTCTAAGAAATTTAATGAAATTAGGAAACAACGTAAAAAGGAGAAGATGATAAGAAGGTATGCCAAGGAGAGAGGTGAAGGACCATCTCAACCAAGACGAAGCCTCAGACTTAGAGGTGTATTGAAGAAAACAGGGATTAGACAAACAGGAATCATAAATATTGAGGATGAAGAGACACCAACTGCTAGATCACCTGAGCACCAATATGAACAGAATCTTGATGAAGAAACTCCAGAGATAGAACCAGCTCAACAACAAATTTATAATTATATTGAGACATTAGAGAAGAGAGCCTCAGAAAGTAGAGACATAACTCCTAGCCCACCAAAATCTGCAATTGATGTACTAAGAAGAGACAAATATGAGTTATAAGTACTCAATAGGCATATCAAGAATGAGAATGACATTTTAAGGGATCAGGTTAAGCTGAAAAGTGATATGAATACAACTCTCTCTCTGCAAATGGAAAAGTTGTACAAGGCTAGTGAGAAATTGAAGAAGAAAAACAAAAAGTTGAGCAGGGCACTTATAAATTTGAGATTCAAGTTGATCATTAAGAAGCCTAGGAGACCATTAACTATCAGGCAAAGTAGAAGAAGGAGCCTAGATGTCCTAGCAGAAGTCTCAGAATATATGGTTTGATTGCATGAGGACATGCAAAAACTTTGCAGTGGGGGTATGTTGAGCCCCAAAGGTGTCCTTCCCCTTCACCAAATTTCACTTCATTTCCTTTGTTCCTTATCAATTACATGCTTAAATAATCAATAGGATTAATTAAAGTTGCTTTAAGAATGTATATAATGACCAACTTGCTACACTTTCATGGTTTTGTTGTTGTAGTAATTTTTGACTAGATTTAGCTACATAATGCAGTCATTATGTAGCTAGTTTCCGATTCCGCAGCTGTCTTCATGTTTTCACAGGTTCTAGGTGTCACCTCAAAGAAAAAAGAATATGGGTGAATTCCAGACTTCATCCACATCATTCCTTGCTCCCTACGAAGTCTGAGCAGAATTCTATAGGTGGTTATGCACGTGGGAAACCAAAACTAGGAGATAGACTTCTAATAGGACAAGGATTGTACAGATGTCTTTAATCGTAGTACGAGACCACCACCAGAGTTCTAATTTGATTTTAGTTGGGAAAGAAATTTATTCCTATTTTATCTCAAGATAATTTATGTAATTTTCTTATAAGAATGACTCGGGAGACCGAGAAACAACTAGCTAGATTTATGTTTTGTTGCTAGATCTCAGAAAACCATGATACTCTGTTTTTGAAATAATTTTCCTTTAATGAAAGAAGCACCGCTTTATTGCAATATATGAGGCAATATTGAGGATATTTGTATGCTTATCCGGTGGTAGAGGGCCCCTACTGCCCGAGAATCTTTGTGCACATTTCTTAGATAAGTAACTTTAGCCTTGTTGCATTCCTAGTTCAAGCAATTTTCTGAACTTTGTGTTTTATATTCACTTGCATTGGATGCTACAATTTAGTCTTGTTCTTACGAATTATTCCAAAATATCACTAATATTGAATGAGGTATAACTGTAGTGTTTTAGGAGTTAGTTGCATGTCTTTGAACTTTATGTTTTTGTGCTCAATTACATCAGTTGTTACAACTAGTCTTGTTCTTATTAATCTCTTCCAAAATATCACTAACTCTGGATGAGACATAGCTGTGGTGTTTCAGAGTTTACTGCGTTTTGTTGAAATTTATGTTTTTATGCTCATTTACATCACATGTTACAGCCAATCCTATTCTATGAATTATTCCAAAATACCACTAACCTCGAATGAGACAGAGCTGAAACATTTTAGTGATTGCATTATAAGTGTAGTTGTAGTACTCCGACGATTAATGGTGCATTAGTTCAGTTTCTTTTCACTGTATTTCAAGTTATATTAATGACACTCTAGCTCAGATTCTGTTCACTGTATTTCAAGTTAGGATAATGTCATTCTATTACAGTTGTGGTCACTGTATTTCAAGTTTGAATGATTGCATTTTAGTTCAGCTTTATCCATTGTATTGTTAGTTTTATTAGTCAGTTGTATGCTAGTTTTGTTCCATTAGATTTCAAGGCCTTCATTATTTACAAACTACTCTTGTTATTAATCTCTTCCAATACATCATCATATGGACAAGAATTAGTGATATCAGTTCAAGGCCTTGACTATTCTGCAATCTCTTATAATTGTGCAAATAGCCTTTTTCCCAAAACTATTCCAAAAGACTTCTAATTTCCGAATAGGGCTTAGAAGTGACAATTTAAGTTGCAGAATGGATTAATCTCAGTGTCATAGGTTAATTTAGAGTAGAATTCCTCACTGTGTTGCAGACTATCTTTTCCAAATATGTTCCAACAAATTTCTAGCCATGGATAAGATTTTCTCTGTGATCTTGTAGGTGGTTGTTTACTTAGAAGAACCTCATGGCACTAACTTATCCTTTTCTCAAAGCTATTCCAACATATTTATAATGAATGAATGGGATTGATTTCATGTTGTGAGTTATTGAGTTCTTGCTATGAGTTATTTTTCTTTTTAAAGTATTGCATTTTCTGTTCTCAAGAGCCATACATAATTTAGAATAGGTTTTGCTCTGTTTTAGTGTGACCAACAACTTATTTTTTCCAAAACTTATTTATTTTCCCTCTTAGAATAAAAACGCAAAACCAAAAACATTGGAAAAACACTAAATACAATATAGTGAGAAACAAATACCTAGGCACATATATTGCACTTCACTTCAACGGTTTACTAACCCTGGTTGACAATTTATGACCTCAATTTAGGAATACTAAGTTGAGTAGACACTCATTATTTCTGATGTGGATGCTTGGAAAGGGTCTATCGTAGAAGAGGTTGTCTTCTCTTTCCATTTCCATATTGTTAGCTTGGGTGTGTCTACCTCTTTGGGGAGTGTAGACTCAACGCTGCTCTTGTCACTCTTAGCTTGGGGAGGTGTACACATTTAATTGTATTGTGAAAGTGTGAACAAATCCAGCAATAGGTACGCATGATTTTCTCTTGGTTAGAAAGAAGTATCTGAGGGAGAGAAGAGACTATACAAAAACTGTTTTCAAGGTGCTTCAGTTCTCTGCACTGGTTGACCTGGTGGTCATTCTAGTTGCATAGTCCACACATTATATTAGGCTTGTCTAGGGTCATACTTGGTTGGTGTGTTGTCTTTTCTTGCATGTTACGCCACTACGGGGGTGGGGATGTTGACCTAGGGATGTACTTTTTATGCCATTCTCGGAGGTCATCCTATCTCTTCTCTATAGTATGAATCAATTCGATGGTGGGATGAAGTTGTGAGGCATAAGTACAATTCCACTCATAATGATTGCCTTGACATATAAGGAAAAATATCCTTGATATGAGGGTTCCATCATGCTTAGTTTGAGGTCTAGCAGGGAACCAGTGTCGTAACACTACTAAATCAAGACAAGTGGCGACTGCATGATTGGGAGTTTTGCATAACGTGCATGTTGGTCTTCTCTATAGAGAGTAGTTAGGGGTAACTAGGGGCTCCTTGATCAATCGCTTTTTGACTGAAAATAACATGATGGATCTACTCATCACATATTCTTTGGTTGTGGAGATGTCCGTGGACTCTGCATCCATGTCATCTTCTTGGGAGAGGCGGACTATGGCGGAGCATAAGCTAGCAAACTGGAATCAGGGGATATAGTGATAATTATCCAAAAGGTGATTGTTGGCGCATAATGGACATGTGAATTTTGTTGCCTACAATCCAATGTAGTAAACCCTTTCTATAGGATACCCTCTGTGGATGAGTTCCAAGGCTGCGCACTCTTCAAGGAAGTGACCATATTCATCGCATAACGTGCAACATACAACAGGCATGAAGTGACCATATTCTTTACATTTTTATGAGCTATATTACTGCTATTTCTAGTTTGGAATACTACAGTAGTATCGGAGGATAATCTTGGCTCAACCTGTGCATTCAAGACATTATTTCATTAGAAGGAGAAGCTTCTTCTCACAGGAAAGAGAATTTTTATAGAAGAAACAAAGGAATTACTCCATTATTTGGATAAGTGAAGGAAGAGAGGATCTCCCAGCTTCTTTTCCATACTATGAATAAAATCAAGGAAGATCTCAAGGAGATGAAAGGGGAGAAGTGTAGAAGATTTCCAAGAGGTTTTGAAAGTGAAGAATACCCTAGATATTCACATAATGGGTGTAATCATTCAGACACACATGCATATCCACAACATAGTTTATTTCCCATATTCACTGCAATAAAGATGGAGGAAGAAGATGCACTAAGGGAGGAGACCTTGAGTGACTATCTTCAAGAGTATGAGTCTCAATCATGGAGATTAAAAAAGAACTTGGAATTCCAAGGGTTTTGCCGAATCAAGGAAGATAGAAGATCCAGTAAACATAATAGAAGCAAGAGAGGTATAATCTTTCTATCTAACTTTGATGGATCAGCAAAGTGCACAGCCAAAGCTTGGGTGGAGGAGCTAGATTCCTATTTCCAACTACACCAAGTCTCAGAAAGGGAGGCCATTACAGTAGCAACGCTGCACCTCAAATGAATGGCCCATGATTGGTGGTTTTATAGTTCTACTTAATTTTATCATGCAACTGTAAACACTTATGTAGGGTTCACTAAGAAATTAGTGAGAATATTTGATCTTAAACATTGTAAAATATCTCTTGTTGAACCCAAAAACTCAAAACCTTTGCATGATTTGGAGAGTTTTATTTTGCCAAATCCACTCCATAATTTTGTTGAAGGGGATAGAAACATGCATGATACCTTTCCAAGAGCAAGATCCCCACTTCTTGAAGAGCCCTCTTCTATAGATGAATACATGGAGGTTTTTCCTTCAAGGGAAGACCAAGATCAAGGGTCTCTCATTGACGATGAGGCATTCTCACATATTGATGAAGAGGATGAGTAGAGAAGAGCTAACAGCAATGTACCATCAGGAGGAGATCCATCACCACATGGAGATGGGAAGGGATCCATTGTTTCCATTAGAGGAGCCCTTGTGTCTTTGCAAGGAGTTCCAATGATCTAACATGTGGGAACCAAAGCACAATTCCAGAGCAGCATGCATCAGTTTTTGTGGATTGTGAGATGGAGAAAGAGAAGGATTAGCATCAAGGGATGATAAGAATTCACCCTTATCTATTTACAAAGGTTTCTGCACAAAATAAGGAGATTGTATTGCGCAGTGAAGGGAGGGATAAATCATTCCACTCATATATACAGTCCACTTTAGATTTTGATTTGATGTCTCACTACATGGGGGCATTCCACCTGGGAGGCCACCAGATCTAGAGTTGGTGAGAGAAATATTTCCATTTGGTTCACAACTCTTAGATCCTGGAGGGGTCTAGTACAATGCAAAGAATTGGGGATAGACTCAAGGAGGAGGGAGACATTATCCCATTTTCAACATTACCCACTCTCACTACACATACAACGCTGATAGAAGTTACTATAGCGATGGAGGATGTCACCTTCATGGTGAAAGGGAGATTCTCCATGGATTTGGAGAAACAGAGGGTACTTCCTTTGAGGAAGGGATCCTCCATACATTGGAGTAGATGGAGGCCACTCATGCTTACATGGGCCAAGATCAGGAGGTTCCTTTTGGATGATAGCTTCTCATGGGAGGCCAACTTCCAAAGGTCACCACTTCTATTGGAGCATGAGCAGCTGCATGATGGGCATGACAGCATTTTGGAGGATGACTTTGGCATGAGGGATGTCAAAGGAGAAGACAACAACATGTGGGGAGCTTCGCATTTCAAATCATCAATGATGTCTCTTGGGAGGATTGATCCATATTGGAGATCTCAACTTTTGGTAGAGTACTCCAAAGATATTGGTGCTTGCATGGTTCTTGATGACCTGAAGGGATATGATAGATATATGTTGGATGATGTGGTAATATATTATTATGGCAGATTCTTCTTTCCTAGAGCTTCTGAGCTCAAGGAGAAGCCGTTACATGTAGCACACGAGGACTTCGTTTCTATGCACTTTGATGCATATCATTCTTTGATGGAGAAGTTCACTTGGGAGGGCATCTAGCATGATATATTTCAGCATATGGAGAGATGCATAGCCTGGATACTGATGGAGAGGTTGGCACAACCACTTCCATACTCATTAAGAGCGAGGGAGAATTTTTATTTGATCCATTTCAGCTCAAGTACCAAAGTACATGGTAGATAAGGTACATATTTGCATTATGATTTACACGTCTTTACTTTATATGAGTAGCATGTTGTATTAATAAGGTTCATTCCTTCTTATGCATTATACTATGTTGTACTTGAGGCCAAATGTAGCATTGATATTGTCTATTTTATTGGTGGTTTGTGGGGGAAGCCACATGATCCTTGGTGTGCACCATTGGCACCCCACTTTTCTTTCATGATCCTATCTTGTAGGATGATTATGGCTGTAATATTCCCAATTAGCCCAAGTTAATGGGAATATAAAATTTTGTTTCAATTTCCTGTTTTCATGAATAAAGTGTAAATGAGGATCAATAAAACTCCTAATAAGCAAAATAAATCAGTGCCACATGTGAACATGGACAAATCTGGGCTATTTACATAAGCACACTTAGGTGTGAAAGAGACTGGAGCACTTAACCAAGTCAACGAGGAAAAAATCAACAACATTTTCTAGATATAGTGAATGTACTAGAGGCACACCACAGTTTTAGTTGGAGGCTTCTCATGTGAATGCAGCTAAATCATTGAGATGGTTTAGGTTTTGACAAGACTTTCATCCTATAAAAGGAAGAGAAGGACAGTAGAAGAAGGTTGTTAATTTTGTATATTTCTGAATATATTGTTTGTTTAGACATATATCATTCTATGTTGTTTAGCTGAGGATAGTGTTGTTTAGCACTAGGGTGTTCCTGTTTGTGAATCCTACCTCTTCCATTGAGGAGCTCTTGGAAGAGTCTTGCTGATCTCATCCACCATAAATCATTTGGCCAAGCTCATATTCAAACTACAACGCAGATCCTATTGAGGGTTTGGTTTTCCTTGTAAGTTTCAGCAAGTGGAGGCTAGATCTGCTCAGATCTAGGCCATTCTAGGGCCTCTTTTCACTAGGAAAGTCTTCTATCCCATTGGCAAGAGAGTTTTGAACCTTTGGAGCTACTATTTCAGATCTTGGCATCAGACCAATCTAGTACTTCAACCTACAGTGCAGTTTTCCTTCCAGGACTGTGTTATTTGCAAGAAGGAAGTTGCAGGGTGTTTTGACACACTTTTTGAGGAGAGATCTCTGGTGTTGGGGTTCTGCCCTTCACTATGGTGTTCCATGGATTAGATTTATGATCCATGTTCTGTACAGATCTGATCTACTTCTATTGTAACCATCTTCATAAATTTATGAATACTACTGCAAATCTGCTACTTTAGATCTCAGATCTACTCTCTGTGTTGCATGTTTTGATCAAAACCCCAAGGGGATCTTGTAAAGGAGTATTTATAGTGTACAGATCTGAAATATATCTGATCTTTTGTACACAGATCTACTCTAGATCTAGAGTGTAATAGACAACTACTATAGCTCTTATAAATAACGCTGTCAAGCTATTTTTCAATCAATACATGTGTTTCAGCCCTTTTTCCTGAGGAATTTCTTCTATTCTTGTCTTCTACATTCTGTTGTATACTATAAGGGCCTCATTATGGATCTAATTTATTGTTGTATATATGAAATTTGATCTCTCTTGTTGGTCTCCTACTCATGGTCTCAAAAACTGCGTTATTTTCCTGCAGCATTGTTGCATATTGTTGCAGCCCCATTCTTGGGTGTTTTTCAGCCATACTAGGTGTGGGAGTTTTGTTTACCTCACCTAGTTTTTGTTTTTTCTCCCCTTTTGGATTTGGATGCTAGATCTCTAGATATAAGGGATCCAAGGGCTGCAAACTCATTTCAGCGCACATACTTCTGAAAAGTGTGTTATTCCTGTAGGTATTGCTGAGTGTTCCCATTTGGGGATATTACAGTGGTATCGGAGTAACCATCTTGGCACACCCTGTGAGTTGATTTCTTGAAGAACCAAGATGTCTTCAGAAGAAGAGGGGAACCTCACTGATAGAGAGAAGAGGTATCTGAGAATAAGACAAAAGAAGTTTGAGTACACCAATGATGATAAAGACAAGGGAAAAGCCCTTGAATCTAGAAGTGATGAAGATGGGAAGGAGTTTGCAAAAACCCTTATGAAAGCCATGCAAGATCTTGCTAGAGAGATCAAAGAGATGAGATTAGACAGGATCAAGGAATATCCTATGAGATTTCTTCCTAGAGAAAGCTCTGGCATGTCTCACCACTGGAATGATCAAACAGTGAACCAGCCACAAGCTCCACAACTCTCTACTATGCCTACTTTCTTGGTTGTGGAGAATGAAGGGCCTCATGAGCAAGAATCCCTTGAAGACTACTTTGACGAATATGAGTCTCATAATCAGAGATTCAAGGACCACTTAAGTTTTCAAGATTTTTTTCACCTCAAGGAAAAAAGAAGACCAAGGCATCAGTATAGAGATGGTGGATTCACACATAATCATGATCGACATCACTCCTTATATCTCTGAATTTCTGAGATTATCTGTCATGGTTCCTGATCTGTCTGCATCAAGGAGGGTGTACATGTTCATCAATGGCTTGGATGAACCTTTGCATGGGTTGGCTAAATCCACCAAGCCCATTACCTTACATGATGCCATTGAGAGGGCTAGAGACCTTCAAGATACCTTGCCAAATTCAAAGGCAAACTTTCAGAATAAGCCCTCTTTTCCTTCTAAAGGAAAGGAAGAGAAATTTGCTCCTTCAAAGGAGAGCTCATACAATAAGCCTCTTGATGATGAAGTCCAGAAAGATCTAAGAAGGAGGAAGCTATGCTTCACTTTCCAAGAAAAATGGGTACCTAGACATAGATGTGCTACTGTTAAAGCACATTATATAGAGGTCTTCTCAGATCTTGAAGAAGATGAAGATGATGATCGAAGGAGGGCTCACAGTGCTGACAATGTTGGAGGAGAACCAACACCTTCAGGAGATGAGAATGGAGCATTTTCTCCTATTGGAGGAACTCTTGCATCCTTTAGGGGAGTACCTAAGTACTTAACCTTAAGAGTTCAAGGGTAAATCATGAATCAAAGGGCTTTTGTATTGATTGACAGTGGGAATACCCACAATTTCATTGATGCCCATCTTGTGCAAAGGAGGGAAATACCCACTGATATTTTTCAGGGATTATCTATTTTGGTCCCAGGAGATAGAAAAATGCAATGCATGCATTATGTTCCATCACTTTCAGTCACCATGGGATCCTATAATTTGGTGTATCGCTTCTTTCTAGTTGACATACCAAACACCAATGTTATTTTGGGTTTTCAATGGTTGATTACATTGGGGAAAGTCACCACTGATTGGGAGGCTTTACAAATGGAATGGGTGGACAAGAAGAGTGGTGCACTTCAAATAATCAAATGCATGCATACTTACCCCTCACACAACACTCCCACACAAAAAATGGAGATGGGTTTGCGCATTGGAAGCAAGGACCTCATTGTCCCTTCTCTCATGTTCATGAGATTTCTGCAAGGGACACTCTTATCTAGTGGCAAACCACCTGGGAGGCCACCTGATTCAGTTTTGGTGAGAGATATCTCACTACTTGATGCTCCAAAATCAGATCCATGAATGATGGGAGCATTATAAGACACAACTACAGCACTGGAAGGCTTGGGAAAGCACAAGAAGGAGGGATATTTTCCTCTCTCATCATCCTCACCCACCTTCATTTTTGATTCTGCACTGTTGGAGGAGAATAAGGGAAGGTATGTCCTTCCTACTTGTACCTTTTGCACAAGAAATTTCAAATAAGAGATCAGCAACATGGTAGGCATTCCTATTGATGCATCATTAGTGTTTTCTTTGTTGGGGAGTGTAGATCTATATTGGAAATCCGAGCTGTTGGTGGATTATTCCAAAGATCTCCACACTTGTATGATGCTTGATGACCAACGGCATGAAGAGGGCTATCTAGTCCATGAGGGAGTAATCTATCATCATGATAGGATCTTCTTACCTAGAGCCTCCAAGATCAAGGAGAGGATGCTACAAAGGGCCTTCAAAGAGTTCTGTTTCAACCCTACCTATTCTATGAAGATCTACAACACTATCATGAGACGTTTTGAATGGGAAGGTTTTGGAGGAGAGCTACATCAACATTTTATAGCATGAAAGAGCTATGTGGAGTTGGGGTAGTCAAAGGACTCTATGCAAGAGACATTTCAGTCATTTCTTCCCTCTCTTGAAAAGGGAGAAAAATTAGTGCACAATTCCATGTATAAAAGAAACATTGATGGTGAAAAATATGATTATGTAATGCAAGATTCATTTTTTGATTTGACACATTATTTCACCATGTTTTTTCAGTCCATGACTCCCAAGAGGAGTTTTGTATCATGTAAATATCATGGAAAACATTGGGCCACTGCAATTTCTGAATTTGGCCACTCCCTTGTTGTGCAAAGGGAGATTCTTTTTCATGATGGGTGCTTCCCAAAGGCACCAAACATATATCACATTTTCATCCATGATGAGATAACTTGTGCAGCAAGCATGTGGTGGGGAAACCACTTACAATACCTTGATCTAATGCAGGCAGGAGATGCACTGCGATGGCACCATATGTGGGACTATAACCCACCTCCTCATGCTCAAATTTATGTTTGTGTATATCCAATTATGCTTCCATACTTGGATGATATAGTTATGCACCTTGCAACATAACTATATCATCCAAGTATGGAAGCACTTGTTAGGATTTGATTTGAGGCATGCGGGAGATGCACTGCGCTGGTTCCATGAGTGGAAATATGATCCAGTTTCTAGTTGTCATATGGCAACTTTTTTTCATTGGTTTTTGCTTCCATATATTGCCCATGTTTCTATGTTCATGGGAAGCTTTGTTTGGATAGTGGGACAATAGTTGGAGATGCCCATTGGGGGTATGATTCTCCCTAATTTACATGTTGCATGTTTAAGGAGAAAAAATGGGAAAAACATGATGGTCATACTACTTCTCTTTTCTTCATGTGGGAGGAACCATTTGGAGAACTTGGGTTTTTGGAGGAGGCACTTCATGGCTGATTTTTTTGGTGGGGTGACTTGGGCCATTATTGGAGACCATGAAATTTCAGCTCAAGGTCAGAAAAAACCCCATAATTACCATAAATGGAGAGAGAAAAAACTTATATAGGAAAATCTAATCTCTCCATGCACCCCCAACACATTGCATAAACCAGGGGTTGAGGATTTCTTTGATGGGCTACCTAGAATGGCTCATTTCATTTGGATGATAGCATGGGTGTGGGAGACTCTCATTGGGGATGACATTCCCTATGTTTATCATCACTCCTACCTTGAGGAGGCCATTGGAAAACCAGAAGGTTTCCACTTACACCTTCACTTTTTTCATTATGTGAACCATTTGGGTTTGCATATACTTGGGAGGAACCATTGGAGGGAAGATTTATTGCAGATTATGGTGAGTTGTGGTGGAAGCTATTGGTGAGGAGGCCAAAAGAAGAGGGAGGGAGGAATTTTTTTGCACCTTTACAGTTGCTTGAGGACAAGCAACATTTTAGGGGGGAGGATTGTAATTCCAAAAATTTAGACTTCATCTAAATGGAATATTATAGTTTGTTTTATCACTAGGTAGGTGAATAAGTGGGTGGTGAGGCTCATAAAAACCCTTTTAGAAGGAATAATAACACTCCTAACATGAAAGGAGGAAGAATAAGCAACCGGATTAAGCACCTTTGGGTGTGAACAGGGATTGGATCATGTTGATTCAATCAACTTTGACCAAATCAATAGCGTTGTCATGGAGGAGTGGTCTTTATGATGAGACAACGCAGTTTTAGTGGAGGACAACTTGCATGAGCTTGGTGGCAAGCATGGATGGGACCCAATGTGAGGAGGTTCTCATGCTATATATGGACGAGATAACAACCATTTTTATTAATTTTTTAGATTATTATTTGATATTGGTCTGTTTAGACTTTTTCTTCCTCCTATTGTTTAGCAGGGTTGTTGTGTTGTTTAGCATAAGGGTGTTCCTGATCGGGAAACCCTACCTCATCCTCAGGGAAGGAGAGGTTCTTTGGCTGCATTTCCTCATTCTAGAATTTTTTTCCAAGCTACCTCCTTTAGCTACAGTGCAGTTTCTATTTAGAGCTGGGTTATGTTGCAAGGTGCAGCAGAGGAGGAACATATTGAGCCATTTCTAGGCTTATTTTTCAGTGGAAAGGTAGCCTATCCAATGGAGGATCAGAGAGGAGAGATCTTGGGAATATTTTCACATATTTTGCATCAAGCCAACCATCTACCATCCCTCACAGCGCAGTCACAATTTTGAACTGCATTATTTTTGGAGGCAATTGTTGGGAGGGTTCATTGAGCTCATCAGGAGGGTCTATTTCTGAGTAGAGGGATCAACCTTCTATTTATAAATACTATTGGAGGAGGACATCATCATTTCAGAACTTTCATAGCCTCATTTTATTCAGATCCAGTTTGCAGTGACATCTCAACCCCAGGTTTATTTGTCACATTGTACATTTCTCGGTATTTCTAGCAATCTTTCACGGGTTGGCTAGAAATCATGTATTAGAGCCCACATCTTCTTCTCTGGGAATTTCTTTTGTTTATATCAGCCACATTTCATTTATGTATGTTTAAAGCAACAACTAAATTGATAGAGACAATGCTGCCACTCCTCTCTAGCATTATATATAGTTGCAGCAGCTCATGTGCTAATTTTTCTAATCATTGGAGGCTTGTTTTATTTGCTTGAGTGGCTTGTTCCTCATTATATTTTTTTATATGGTTGCTGATATTATAATAAAATGATGGTTTTATATTGATCCCTATTATGTCATGTTCATATTTTTTTGTGCTTTACATTTTAATGAGCTATATTGTTGCTATTTCCAATTTGGAATATTACAAGGGATCCTCTTCATAGGATCACTCGATGGCATGTAAGGCGTCCCTATATCACAAGATCTCTAGGAAATGATGGGTATAGTGCTCGTAGTTGTTGAAGAGAGTGCATGCGATATTGGTACACAGCACTTTGCCTTTACCTTTGGTGATAGGTTCCTTTTTACGGGAACATGGCGTTGCGATGTCTGTCTCAGATCCAAGGAGTGGTTTTAATTCATCTAGCTCTAGACAGATATGGGTAGGGTGACCTATTACGTCGCATATGGTGCAAACTGCTGATTCCAATTGAAAGGCAGGGGTGACCATCTTCTTTCCTCTTTTCTTAGTTTTCTTAGTCGTGATCATCGGTTTTGCAATGGGAATTTCCTTTGCAGGGGTGTTTCCGACTGTTTCTTGGATGAGTGGGGCCTCCTCGAGACTGAGGGGCTTCAATCCCGTGGTAATAATGTGGGTGGATATTGTTCCTATAGGGGGAATGAGGTACCAAACTAGGATTTCCAATGATATTCTTGGTAATACCAATGTTGCCAAAACCTGTTGGGAGACTAAACCAGCTGGGGGGTAGAGGAAAGGGGTTTGGGAGGCGGCGTAGGCTAGAGAGGCTGTCGTGGCTGACGACTCGGTGCCATTAATTCTTGTGTCCATGTCCTAGCTAGATTCGACGCTTGATGTGGATATCATGCACACTGAAGCCCTTGTAACATCGAACGATGACTTAGGGATTATGGGAGGATATCCTAGGAATTTTTAGCCCCCTATAATATTTGTTATAGAAAAAGGTGGCTAAGACTTTTTGAGCCTTAAAAGAACAAATTTTATTACTAAAAAGTGTTGGCTTTTGAAGACTCTTTAAGGCCTCATGCCTCTGTCCAAAATATTCATCTTTGTTCCCATTTTATACTCAGAAATTCTGCTAAAATCATGAGAAAAGACTACTGAAAAACCATCATTTTCCCCCTTCTCCCACTCAAAACTAACCTTCATTTGCTCCCCCATTTTCTCCATAAAAACTCCTTTGTTTTCATGATTTCTCTCCTTCCCTTCATGAAAATCACTTTTACAAGGTTAAAGACTCACTCTTTAACCTTACCGAAACCCCCAAATCCATTGGAAAAACTTGAAAATTTCATGAAAAATATATGTTTTTGCATAAGGGCTTGAGCCCCTTGGGCTAAGTTTCAAAACCACTTCCCCCACATGCCCACACCCCAGAACCAAGCACTAAACCTTTCTCGGCCCTTATCGCATCGCAAAAAATCTGAGCGCGCAAGTCTTTGCCATGATTCTGAAGTTCCGATGCGATTGGCTTTGTATTGAAGAACCCCGATCGCATCATTTATATATATATATATATATATATATATATATATATATATATATATATATATATATATATATATATATCCTGTGGGCCCGCCTTCGGCGCTTAAACCTTGTAAATATTTCTTCCCTGACGTTCTTTTCCTTTTTAAAACCAAAAAACCCATTTTTCCAAAGTTTGATTTAAAAAGTTAAAATCACATGCTAAATATAAATGGTTAGATTGAAAAGAGCCGATCGCGCAATCGCATCAAAGAAATCCAAATGGGTTGACTAAAAAGACCACATCAAAATTTTCCGATGCGATTGAGTCCCTGTATTATATTTCCGCCCCACCACTTTTCCATTTCATATACCCTATGCCCAGGACCGAGAGTTAAAGGTCCCAAGGCACTTATCACATCGGGAAAATTCAATGGGTAGATTGAAAGACCAGGCCCGAAGTTTTGATTGCGATTAGGCCCTTTGTTTTATATACACCCCAGGCATATAACATTTCATAAAGTCCAAAGGCCCCGCAGTCGGGCGCCTATCCACCTTATATAAATATCCCGCCCCGATCCATAAAAACCTTTGTTTTATTTTAAAACTTTTGGTTTTATACATTATAAAAAGGGTTTTCCCCCGGTTCATCTCCATCGTTGATTGTTGACTGATCAAACGACTAGCGTTCAATCGCGATCGGCCAATCCCCCGATTCATTCTCCACTGTTGGTCTCGTCCTTAGATCAACGCCCATCGCTTAATCGCCTTGGCCCTTCCGATCATGCAATCGCATCGTAGTTTTTTATCGCACCCTTTTCTCCTCCTACCGATTGCGATCCCCCAATTAGATCTGGACCATCCACGTGTCAAGATCCAACAGCCACGCTCCTCCCCACAGCCTTCTAAGCACTTTAACCCAAAAACGCAGGATTTCTTAATAAGTTTGTGTTTTCACAGGTGTTTCAATGGTTTTTTCATTATAAATGAAGAAAAGCCGAGGGCTGAGAATGACGATTCTCATGCCTCGATTTATTAAAGAGAAGCCATCCACAGGTTATTTCTCCATGTTTCATCAACGCTTCATGGGCATTTATGCCTTTAAAAAGACCTGCGCGGCCCTGCACATTGACAAGACACTGTTTTATTAAAAACACAGTTAAAAGAGTATCAATGTTGAAAAACAGAGCACAGAAAAGCAGAAGATTGAAGAAAGATATGGGAATTACGGCTAAGAATGATTATCAAAAGCCTAATTCCCAGAATTAAAACACAATTAAAGGAAACATCATGAGTGTTTAACAGAAGGAAAGGCCTCCACCGCCACATTTGAGGCCAATTGATTCCTCCCAGCTACTACAGAGCCACCTGTTGCCTCAAAGCATTCAAACAGAGGCTGAACTTATTGCAGAATTAGATATTTTGCCTCAACGCAGCAAGGGAGTTACTTCTGCAAGGAAATAAATGCAGAAATATCTGCAGAGTTGCTCCAAACATTACGCAGAGCCTCAAAGTCAAACAAAGCTCCCACCGAGCTTTGATATTAATTGTAAAATAGTTAATACAGTGATCCACCTGTAAACTTCTTCATAGAGCCCCTCAAAAGGCCAAGAAGTCTTGAATCTGTATTAATTTCCTTAAGAGATCTTTTATCAGATCTCACCTCCTCATCCTTCTATAAATACCTCTGTAGAATATGAGAAACTGTTGGTTGTAGAACTTTGAAATACATCTGAGCTTAAACTTCTGAATGTACATAGTGTTCACTAGCTCTTGGAGCTCTTTGTGTTAGTTTTGTTAGGCTGGATAGTGAAGATGATTGCTGAACTGAAACATTGGACCTGAGTACTGTAACTGGTTTGACATCAATAAACAAGTTGTTTCTTTGGATCCTAGTCTATATCACTGGTGAAGTGCCCCTTCTTTGTTATTGTTTTCCTTTATGTATGTCATATTTTTCACTATTCTCTGATAAAGAACAAGCATTTATAGAGTTAGGATCTGCTGTACATCAGTAACCTTCTCTGACTGAAAAGCTTTATCTCAATGTTTTCCTCCAAATTGTTTATTTAAGAATGATTCAATACAGTTTAAGCAGTTAGGAATGTTGGATTTCCCTTGTCCTACTGTTTTCTTTAAACATTGTTCTTGAAAGTTATTTTCTTTATTTTCTTATTAAAGTTAGACTAGAAAGTGATGGTGTGCCCTGTTTCTAGCTTCTATTCTCCAAAGGTAGATTCTGAAAGTTTCCCTTGGTGTTAACTCAAAGCAGACTAGGTTTAAAAGTACTTTATTTGATTTTAAGTTTATATTATGTCTTCTCTTATATGTTTTCATACTTTCTGAAGGTAATTATGTGGATTACTGGAATGTTTTTCAATTAAGCTACTTTAATAAAAACTTGCCCAAGAAGTCAATGGTTTGCCCTGCACTTGGTTGGTTTTAAACAGTAACTTAAGAGGCTTTTCTTGTTTGGACTGACTATAAATCCCTTGTGAAATTATTATCAATTTCCACCCCTCCAACACTTTATTGTTCCCATTCCATCATTTCAATCTCAATAATCTTGTGGTGTAGATGACTTGTCCCTTGGATCACTCTTGATTTTGTTGCTCAATTAAAGCCCTTTTATGACTCCATAGCCCAATGGACTAAAAATCAGCGTTATATCTATCTTTTTAGCCTAGCTATTCTATTCACTTGCAAATTCTCACCTTTGAAACTCTTTGCACTTAGGACTTTCCACCTCAAACAGTATTCATGCTCAACCATCCAAAAAACAAAACAAACCCTTGGCCTTCATAACTAGCCTAATATTATTACCCCAAACTTCAAAGACAAATCCATCTTTACACTTATTGGAGAGATCCCTCTCCGGATTCAGGAGGGCTAGATCCTAGAATCCAAAATTTGGTTGAAACGATGTTGTTTCTGTGATTGGACTTTGCCAATCTTGCTGATTACATATCCCCAACATTTCAGGCGACTCCGCTGGGGAACTCAAACCCAAAATCATTTTCATTTTTATAAAAACTTGTGAGTTAAAAGCAGCCTTTTCAAGCACTACC
This sequence comes from Pinus albicaulis, assembly GCA_034641835.2. Lineage (NCBI taxonomy): Eukaryota > Viridiplantae > Streptophyta > Pinopsida > Pinales > Pinaceae > Pinus > Pinus albicaulis. The sequence continues at coordinate 115,504,738 of CM076584.1, read as the reverse complement.
AAAAAATGGTAATCATGGTAAAACTTGTTTGAATCAGTGAAAATCTAGGTAAACCCTAGGATTCTCTTAAGACTTTATCTAACCTTGAAAGATCGGCTGGCTTAGCCATAAGAGTAAACTGTCTTTGTCTCGTAACCGTAGCTAAGTTTTGAAACAGAGTTAGGATATTCTTAAAAACCATACAACTGAAAAATAACTCAGAAAATACCTAAAAATATTTCAGATTGTTATCCAATAAACATGGTGGTGGACCATAAAACCTTTTACCTCCTTAGGAGCTAAAAAATTCCACTTGGCGACTCCACAATCTTGAACAGACCTTAAGACTCCACTGGGAAGAACCCTTATCATTATAATATCTCTCAAACTTAGTCAGAAGACTGCAAGATTAAAATTTTTGCAAAACAGACTGTTTAACCTCTTAAATATTGTCATACCTGGTTGAACTTGTCTTGTTTATTTGGGTCTAAAAAACACAGCATAGTGGCTCCTAGAAAGATTCACACAAGAGCCTATCCTGATCCTGATCCACCTGAAGTAGTTGATAACCTAGAAGGTATCCTTAGGAAGTCTCCTAAGATTAAATTATCAACTGTTTTTAGATCACCCTTGAGAGCTAATTCAGTTCCTGAAAACCTTACATCTCTACAAGAAACACATGGTGGTGGACCATTGAACATCTTACCTCCTTAGGAGCTAAAAATCTTCCACCTGGCGACTCCACACTCTGAGACTCCCACAAGACCAAATGACTCCACTGGTAGAAGACCCTAAACTGATTGAATAAACACAGTGACATCTTTCTTGATTTACAAACATGATTCCAAGGATACAACGAAGATATGCCCCAATGAGTAGAGATCATATCCCTGGGTTTCCACATAAGATGTCCCAGGTGAATTGGGATAACAACCTGCCTGTTTTTCAAGGTGAAAAGTTTGATGACCCTTTATTACATCTTATCAAATTTCACATATGTGTATGGAGGTTGAAAGTTGAATGGCATGAAGATTGCCTAATGAAAATGTTCATGTTAACATTAGAAGGAAAAGCTAGGGATTGGTATGAATGCTTAAGATATAGTAGTTTGTTTTCTTTAAGAGACCTTGAATATGTGTTCTATGAGAACTATAAAGAAAACACTACATCATTATCATTGGGTGCAATATATTATGATCCATCACAAAACATCACCCAACACATTATAGATAATGAGGAAGCTTTGTAAGAGATGCATCCTAAAGATATTTTAATGACCATTAATGAGTTTAATTTCCTATTGAAAAATTTTAAGAACATAGATGAATCAGTTGAGGAAGAGATGATCCAAGAAACAATGGAAATTCCTTAAGATATCCCTGAAAACTCAGATATTGATTCATCATCCCCTATAGCTGAGGCTCAAGAAGACATTCAGCCTCAAAATCAGTCTTAACAAGAGACAGAGAAGTGTTGTACTTCTGTTCAAAGGGACATGGAAAAATCTTCCCCTTTGACAGAGGAGGAAATAGATCAGGTTATTTATAAACAGTCAATCTTTGAAGCTTTTTGCAAAACAAACACTCTTGCCCATTCACATAGAGAACTTTTTTGTACAAATTTAGAAGGTTCTTTTGTGGATCAGGATGAAGAAGGGCCTACTGATATCCCAATATGTTTGACTGATGAAAATTTTTATTCTGATAAATTTTCAAACTTCAATCAGTTTTATGATGATGATGATTTCCAGGTAGAAACTAATCATGCAGGGCAACCAGTTTTTGATTGGTGTTATGAGTTTCACCATCATCAACTTGAAAGCCGCAATCATCCTTTTCAATCCATCATAAAAAGCTTTCACTTTATTGATAATCATCAACCTTTCAACTCAAAAGGTGAAGAGAAGAATAATGAAGAAATTTTTGAGCAAGAGGAAACCATTGAATACACCCCCACTCAAGAATATAATAACCTCTTCACAGAGCTCAACCCACTGAATCCAAGCATACCAGGGATACAAGAGGACAACACTGCCAAATATGATGAGTCCTCCAGTTCAGATGATGATGAAGAAAAGGGAGAGAAACAAATAGAATACTATCCTACTGTTGATATACCCTATTTTCAAGAAGAAACTTCTCCTATCATTGATATCAATATGCCATTCAAAGAACCTGAATTTATATCAGAAGAAAACATAAATTTAGAGAAAGAACATATTTCATTGTTTGCTATTATGCAGGTTAAGGATGATGATGCTTCCAAACAAATTTCTGAAGATATGCTCCTCAAAGCTGAAGTCTTGGAAGCAGACAATCTACCAGACATGGAGGGCCAAAAAGAAGAGAATCTTCATCTTTTATTTGTTGATCCTATGGAAGAGTGTGGAAATCCCAATTGGCTAAAATTATCAAGCAGTGATCCTTTGCAAGAGCCAAAGACATGAAAAGTTTTCACCTTCTGTGATAGCCATGATATTGAAGGTTAATCTTCAATATGTTCTATGGGTACCTCTGACAAGCAGCCAGAGTTTCTACTTCTTCTTGACATTACTCAGCTGGTTGCATTGGCATTTTTGTATCATATGATAAATGTAAATATTCCATGTTTAGAATAGGTTAGATAGGAATGTCAATAAAGCTCAGTTCTGAGCATGTAGGTAGTTGTTGTTTTCTGATTTGAAGAAAAATCAAAATCAAAAATACAAAAACAAAGAAAGAAAGAAAAGAGGGCAGATTTTCAAAATAAGAAAGGTATAGCCCCATACCAAAAAAGAGAAACAGATCTGAAAGTGTGCAAGCTTAAATGCCACTCCTAAAAAACCACACTTCTAGTTAGTCAAACAGCCTAATCTTGACTAATTAGTTTTAAATTTTTTGCTGATAGGTTAGTGAATGTGATTTGCCAAACTGTTTAACCTTGGCTTATCAGTATATAGTTTAGGATAGAAATTAAAGGTTCAAACATGTTCAAAATCTGAACCTAAGGTTTCAAAAATAAATGACTCAAATCTGTTTTATTTTTTTTGAGTCAAAAAGAAGTAAATCTGGTTCTAATTAGCTCAAAATACGAACCAGAGAGCAAGGAAGAAACAACTCACATAAGATTCAAAACAGAGCTGTAAAAAGAGAAGGCCATGATAAGAAACTTTCAGATCTTAAGCCTTCCATTTTTGTTTTAAATGCTCTACAAAATAAATGTCTATGTGAAGCTTGTTTTTATGCCATAGATCATAGCAAGTCAAACAGCTTAATCTTGACTTGACTGTTTTTAAATTTATGTTTTAGAATTTAGAGAATAAAAAATCTGTTAGACTGTTTAATCCTAACATATTGATAGAATAGGTAGAGAATCATATGGGCTCAAATATTTAATCTGAGTCCATGGAGAAATAAGGAGTAGAAATAGATTAGATTTCCTGCTTTCAAAAGAATAAAATGTTGTAAAAAGAGTTTTCCAATCCAAGTGCACTCTAATGAAGAAAAAATGCTAGATCAGTAGGATTGGGTAGGTAGAAAGTTTGTATTGATGAAGGTCCATTGTTTTCATGCCTGCTAATATGTTTTCAGATAAGATCATCCCAGCAAAGGAAGGGCAGCCCAATGGATTAGGCACAGGTCAGCCTCGTAGAGAACATAATGGATGTGGCACAGGTCAGCCTCCCAGGGAATGCAAGTCTAAAGTTCTTGATGCCTTCAAGAAGGCATCATCCCCAAGTGGAGCCACTATTAGCCACCTATAATATTTGCTATAGAAAAAGGTGGCTAAGACTTTTTGAGCCTTCAAAGAAAAAATTTTATTACTAAAAAGTGTTAGCTTTTGAAGACTCTTGAAGGCCTCATGCCTCTATCCAAAATTTTCATCTCTGTTCCCATTTTATACTCAGAAATTCTGCTAAAATCATGAGAAAATACTGCTGAAAAAGCATCATTTTCCCCCTTCTCCCACTAAAAACTAAACTTCATTTTCTCCCCCTTTTTCTCCATAAAAAATCCTTTGTTTTCATGATTTCTCTCCTTCCCTTCAGGAAAATCACTTTTACAAGGTTAAAGACTCACTCTTTAACCTTACCGAAACCCCCAAATCCATTGGAAAAACTTGAAAATTTCATGAAAAATATATGTTTTTGCATAAGGGCTTGAGCCCCTTGGGCTAAGTTTCAAAAAAAATTCCCCCACATGCCCACACCCCGAAACCAAGTGCTAAACCTTTCTCAGTGCTTATCGCATCGCAAAAAATCTGAGCACGTATGTCTTTGCCATGATTCCGAAGTTCCGATGCGATTGGCTTTGTATTGAAGAACCCTGATCGCATCATTTACATATATATATATATATATATATATATATATCCTGTGGGCCCGCCTTCGGTGCTTAAACCTTGTAAATATTTCTTCCTCGAAGTTCTTTTCCTTTGTAAAACCAAAAAACACATTTTTCCAAAGTTTGATTTAAAAAGTTAAAATCACGTGCTAAATATAAATGGTGAGATTGAAAAGAGCCGATCGCGCAATCGCATCGGAGAAATTCAAATGGGTTGATCGAAAAGACCACATCAAAATTTTCCGATGCGATTGAGTCCTTGTATTATATTTCCGCCCCACCACTTTTCCATTTGATATACCCTATGCCCAGGACCGAGAGTTAAAGGTCCCAAGGGGCTTATCGCAGTGGGAAAATTCAATGGGTAGATTGAAAGACCGGGCCCGAAGTTCCGATTGCGATTAGGCCCTTTGTTTTATATACACCTTGGGCATATAACATTTCATAAATTCCAAAGGCCCCGCAGTCAGGCGCCTATCCACCTTATATAAATATCCTGCCCCGATCCATAAAAACCTTTGTTTTATTTTAAAACTTTGGGTTTTATAATTATAAAAAGGGTTTTCCCCTGGTTCATCTCCACCGTTGATTGTTGACCGATCAAACGACCAGCGTTCAATCACATTGCATTTCTCAATCGCATTACATTTCTCAAATCACATCGCATTTCTCAAATCGTTGTGTTATATTTCCTCCCCCGATCGGCCAGTCCCCCGATTCATTCTCCACCATTGATCTCGTCCTTAGATCAATGGCCATCACTTAATCACCTCGGCCCTTCCGATCGCGCAATCGCATCAGAGTTTTTTATCGCACCCCTTTTCTCCTCCTACCGATTGCGATCCCCCGACTAGATCTGGACCGTCCACGTGTCTAGATCCAACGACCACGCTCCTCCCCGCAGCCTTCTAAGCAGTTTAACCCAAAAACACAGGATTTATTAATAATTTTGTGTTTTCGCAGGTGTTTCAATGGTTTTTTCATTATAAATGAAGAAAAGCTGAGGGCTGAGAATGACATTTCTCATGCCCTCGATTTATTAAAGAGAATCCATCCACGTTTCATCAACGCTTCATGGGAATTAATGCCTTTAAAATGACCTGCGCGGCCTTGCACATCGACAAGACACTATTTTATTAAAAACACAGTTAAAAGAGTATCAGTGTTAAAAAACAGAGACAAGAAAGCAGAATATTGAAGACAGATATGGGAATTACAGCTAAGAATGATTATCAAAAGCCTAATTCCCAGAATTAAAACACAATTAAAGGAAACATCATGAGTGTTTGACAGACGGAAAGGCCTCCACCGCCACATTTGAGGCGAATTGATTCCTCCCAGATACTACAGAGCCACCTGTTTTTTCAAAGCATTCAAACAGAGGCTGAACTTATTGCAGAATCAGATATTTTGCCTCATCGCAGTCAGGGAGTTACTTTTGCAAGGAAATAAATGCATAAATATCTGCAGAGTTGCTCCAAACATTACGCAGAACCTCGAAGTAAAAAAAAGCTCCCACCGAGCTTTGATATTAATGGTAAAACAGTTAATACAGTGATCCACCTGTAAACTTCTTCATAGAGCCCCTCAAAAGGCCAAGAAGTCTTGAATCTGTATTAATTGCCTTAAGAGATCTTTTATCAGATCTCACCTCCTCATCCTTATATAAATACCTCTGTAGAAGATGAGAAACTTTTGGTTGCAGAACTTTGAAATACATCGGAGCTTAAACTTCTGAATGTACATAGTGTTCACTGGCTCTTGGAGCTCTGTTTGTGTTATTTTTGTTAGGCTGGATAGTGAAGATGATTGTTGAACTGAAACATTAGACCTGAGTACTGTAACTGGTTTGACATCAATAAACAAGCTGTTTCTTGGGATCCTGGTCTATATCACTGGTGAAGTGCCCCTTATTTGTTATTGTTTTCCTTTATGTATGTCATATTGTTCACTATTCTCTGATAAAGAACAAGCATTTATAGATTTAGGACCTGCTGTACATCAGTAACCTTCTTTGACTGAAAAGCTTTATCTCAATGTTTTCCTCCAAATTGTTTACTTAAGAATGATTCAATACAGTTTAAGTAGTTAGGAATGTTGGAGTTCCCTCGTCCTACTGTTTGCTTTAAACATTGTTCTTGAAAGTTATTTTCTTTATTTTCTTATTAAAGTTAGACTAGAAAGTGATGGTGTGCCCTGTTTCTAGCTTCTATTGTCCAAAGGTAGATTCCGAAAGTTTCCCTTGGTGTTAACTGAAAGCAGACTAGGTTTAAAAATACTTTATCTGATCTTAAGTTTATACTCTGTCTTCTCTTAATTGTTTTAATACTTTCTGAAGGTAATTATGTGGATTAATGGATTGTTTGTCAATTAAGCTACTTTAATAAAAACTTGCCCAAGAAGTCAATGGTTTGCCCTGCACTTGGTTGGTTTTAAACAGTTACTTAAGAGGCTTTTCTTGTTTGGACTGACTATAAATCCCTTGTGAAATTATTATTAGTTTTCACCCCTCCAACACTTTATTGTTCCCATTCCATCATTTCAATATCAATAATCTTGTGGTGCAGATGACTTGCCCCTTGGATCACTCTTGATGTTGTTGCTCAGTTAAAGCCCTGTTATAACTCCATAGCCCAATGGACTAAAAACTAGAGTTATATCTATCTTTTTAGCCTAGCTGTTCTATTCACTTACAACTTCTCACCTTTGAAACTCTTTGCACTTATGACTTTCCACCTCAAACAGTATTCATGCTCAACCATCCAAAAAACAAAACAAACTCTTAGCCTTCATAACTAGCCTAATATTATTACCCCAAACTTCAAAGACAAATCCATCTTTGCACTTATTGGAGAGATCCCTCTCCGGATTCAGGAGGGCTAGATCCTAGAATCCCAAAGTTGGTTGAAACGATGTTGTTTCTATGATCGGACTTTTCCAATCTTGTTGATTACAGATCCCCAACAGGAATGACCCTAGAACAGACGACGGTTTGAACTATTCAGGGCCTTATTCTTGGTACCGTGAGAGAGCATCTGAGGATTTGTCTACATAGGGTAGAATTACATCAATGTTTGTTAAGGGTCGCTTCTTGCTATGCGTCAGTTGTTCTACATTAATGATGTGGTCCTCGTGGGGGAACATCATGATTGGGAAGACGAAGGGGGATATGGCAGACATGGCATACATATAACTCCATCAAAGGAGTATGTTGTAGTCCAGGTGAGCGTCCAAGACTTCAATGTCTACGTGGATCGTCTTTCTAGCTAAGCAGACCGGGACATTTTGGTAGAGGTCGACAAGGGTGGATGGATGACCGTCGTATGATCAAAGCGTGATGACTAAGGTTTTTAGTTCGGGAGAACCTAACTTCTACCAAACATTTTTGTACATGATGCACGTGGATGCACCCTCGTTTATGACACATAGGTGAATTGTGATATTCTGGACCAACACTGGTATCTGGAAGGCGACCATGGAAGGAATCTTAGGGGTGGATTTCTCTAAGTCAAAATCCATTAGGTGCGTATCGACAGGCTCGATAGCGCCTAACACGGAAAGTAGGACTTTCCATAATTTTGGGCATGACTGCAATACTTCCAAAGCTGAAATAGCAGTGGGAGACTGTGTTAAATTATCAGTGATACTATAATTATGGGCCTCTTTGGAGTAGTTTCCTACTTGCCTATTGGGTCCCTTCGCCATTTTCGGCAATGATTCTATAGGAATCTTTGAAATGGTCAAAGGTGCAGTCAGTGCACTGGTACTTGCCCCTAACATATTGGTGTCTGGTGGGGTGTTGTAATTGCAATTCTGTGTTTGGAAAAACATCTCTTTGCTAGTCATGTAGATTTCATGGATGCCTTTCTCGAAGTTGTCTGTATTTTTTTGTTAAGTGCTTACCATCCCTTAATGAGGCAAAGGTTCTTGCATCACATCTGGTTGCTAGGAAGATCCTCCCTGTCCTTGGTTACTCTATAGATTCTTCATCTTGGGGAGATCAGGATAGTTGTGATTATAGTGGTCATACTCAACACACATCTAACAAGAATGGTTTGCTCGAAGAGGTGGCCTTTTGCTCTGCCGTTGGGCATTGCTTGGCTCCTAGATCTGATTCCGGTTGGATTTGCCTCCAACCTGGGATCACAGTGGGCGTTGCTGGTTGTTACCCCCCTGTCCAGGGTTCCCTTTTGGATTTTTTTGGATTCTTGCTTCACCATGTTAGGAGGGTAGTTCTCCTATTTGTATTGGTGTGGTTGGTTTTGGGACAACTGCACAAATTTCACCTGTGCATTGGTTTGCATAGGTGGGTCATGTGCTGGGGACTGAGCATAATTCAGTCCCTGATTTTCACCTGGCTATTAGAGGGGAGATCTTCCATCAGTGTTTATCTCTGCATAGTGGGTCCCCTGAGCCAAAGGATAATGTCCTCCCTGGTGATAAGTTGGCGCCCTATTGGTCAAATTTTGCTGAGGCATATGATGACTTTGAAAACCGGGTTGAGGTATGTTCTGGGTAGAACTGTATGTGTAACTAGGGTTTTGACTAATGCTGCCTAGGTAACCTTGAGTCAATGACCCAATTAGTCTATCTGTAGAGTTCGACGTGCCTGGAAATTCTTGATAAGTTTGCAGGTGTGGAGCATTATGAAGGATGCTGTAAATGTGTCCTGACTGCGTATAAATCAGCTCAAGTTGTTGGGCTTTTCTGATAGCATCCTCCTTAGATGTGGGTCTCTGTTGTGCCACATCCTTTGAAATATCTGTCATAAGAGTTTTCAATAACAAATATAAAATAACCCGATCGTCGAGTTTAACTTTAAATAAACTACGATGTCACCTCCATTCATGGAGATGGTCTGAGATATGGACGGTAGGGTTTTGTCTAAAATGTGTCAATAGTTCCATTTCAGAATCATGGTGAATGGGTAACTAAAATATGTTAGGAATGCAGTGGCGAGTGCGCCAAAGGTTCCATGTGAAGTAGAGGGTTGCTCCACATACCAATTCGCAACTACTCTTGTAAGAGTGCATTGAAATAATCTCAATCAAATAGTGTCGTCAATTATATTGTTCAATGAGCACCATAGGTGAAAGGTCATGACATGATTATCTGGGTCTTCCAATTGCTTGCCTTCGAATATTTGAATATCCGAAGGGAGCTTCGTGGGCATGGGAGGCCATGTATGATTTTGTGCGATGGGGTCATTTGTCAGCTTGGTTAAATCAGGTAGATTTAATGAAGCTAAGAAAGGTGACTAGGAGGTTGACATCATTACACTGTGCGAAAACAAAAAGTTTTGATTAGGAAAAGGGTTGGTCTGCAATCTACCCTGTTGTGTATTCAGCTGACCTCCTGAATGGGACGCACTCCTATTCCCCCTGGGTGTCGTGGGAGGAGTGGTGTGTGGTATGGCATTGGGAGACTGACCAGGGTTCCCAACTACGGCTGCCCCAGTAAAGGACAAACCAATAATGGTGGTAGCATTCCATCTTTGACGCCTGAATGGAAAAATACCTGGAACCCCTCCTAGTAATGGGGGGACATCCAAAAGATGCCTAGGTCGACGAGGTCTTGTTGGGTCCATCCTGGTGTCAATTAGGTCTATTTTTTGGAAAAATTTGAGAAGATAGAGTCTATGATCAAAGAAAAATTATGGTCACATACATAAAACAAAGAGAAAATAAAATAAATTCTCCCTTTGAATTAATGTATGTGATCAAGCAATAAAAAAAATGGTTTTTGTTCATTTTTGTATGATACTAAAAATCTTAGAAGACCTATTCATCCTCACACACTCAAATTTAACTGGGCCTTGAGAATATTTCTTGCGAGTGCTGGTACAACGTCCCGTAAGAGCTAGCGACACCCCCAGTCAGCCGAAGAAAATCCACCAAGGTAAGGGTAGAGGGTATGGCACTTGGCTGCACCGTCACCTATAGAGAGAGGATGCCCTAGTTTTTTGCCACTAAGAACCATCATCCCATGTGAGAATTTGAGTCTTGGGCTTCTTGGTAAGTCAGCTAACAGTACCGAGTATCAACCAAGTCAGGTAGCCCTGAATGATACCTGCCTGAACTGCACCTAAGCCTAACCCCCTCTGAAATGGGTCTCTGCCGCACTCGGGTTTTCTTTGTCATGGGCTAATAGGTGGATTTGAAGCTCCCTAAATAGACAACTTCTATGTTTCAAGATGAAGTATGATCAAGTCAACTTATTGGATTCCTACCCCCTTGATCCTAACTTAAGCTATAAATTCTTTTGTGGCCCCTGTGGGGATAATTTAGTGAGTTTGGTTAAGTTAGTTTTAGGTGTCTTTGCTTCACTTAGTGGGTGAGTGTTTGTGAGCATAAGTGGACAAGCACATATTTTGAACATGTGTATATTTGATTATCCTTTACAAAATCCCCTATTTAAACTATGTTGTATTGTTCCTAGCTCAAAAGAAAAACATGTGTGGATTATGGGTCGCTTTCTATTTTTCCTAGCTAATCTATGTGACCAACTATAGGGATATGGAGAATTGTGAAAAGGGAGAATTCATATGCTTACCTAGGATCATCGGAGGGTGAAAAGGTGGCAGAGATTACTTACTCTTCTATAAACAATTCAATCCTAGTCCCGAAATTCCTAGTGCAAAAATTGAACTAAACTAAAAGTTTTACACTAGAAAAAATAAAACTAGCTATGCATGCATGGTCTTGGGCCACTTAATTTGGATAGTTATCTAGGTGTGTAAGTACCAAAATTTGCAAAACATAATTTTTTTTGGATTGCAAGTTATTTTTCCTCCCTACTTAAACTATGCATGAACTTTTCAAAAATAAACTTGAAGTAACACTGACAGTAATTCTATAAAAAAAAGCTAAGAGTGAGCTTTAAAAAGCTATGGGGTACCACAACCAGTGATGGTAGGTGTATTAGGGGCTACCAAGCACTTTACAAGCAGAAAAAGATAGAAATAAGGGAGAAAATTCTCATTTTGTATTTTGCGTGCAAAAGGATGAAACAGGCGCATTGTTTGCACGCAGGTCAGGTCTGAACACGCGCCCTGGGCGTGTCTGTGGGAAAGAAAAGCACACAAATTCCTGCGCAAGAATTTTTTGGAGCTATGCTGCTTCAGTCTGTCGCTTGGGATGAACTAGGGACTACAAGAGAAATCAGGGGAAATTCAACTCCACTCCACAGCACAGACAAAGGTCTTTGCAAAAAAAGCACAACCACATAAACTTGGTAATAAACGTTAGTGGAGTCGCCAATCCTATTTGAGTGTGTTTGGTGAACGTGTGTACAAAATCACACCAACTTAAGGGGTGTGGTCTACCCACTTAAGTTATTGGTAACAGGTAGAAAAAGAAGTGGAGTCAAGAAAGTTAGTGGAATGAGCTATAATCATAAGCATACTAGATAGAGAAATAGCATGCATATATAAACTATAACTAAACTAAAAACTAAAACAAATAAACACAAGCTCTGAAAAGAGTCAAATGAAAAAAATAATATGAACAGTGGCTCTAGGCCCCTCTTATTAAGCGATAGTAGTAATAAGAGTGAAACTTTACGCTCTTGCCAAAGGGCCCCTAGAACATGGGTTCCAAGTCCCGATGCAAGGATTATTTTATCCCAAGCTTACCTCGATGCACTCTCTCTCTCTACTGTGTTGAACTGAACTTGTTGGATGGCCAACAATTTAGTCCCCTCTATCTTCAGCTTCGGCTCACACGTTGCTGGTATTGCTTGGGAAATTATGGCCAACGTAACAATGTGTTGGTGGCCTTATATAGGAGATTTCAAATCCCCCTTCCCTCTCTTCATACATTGTGGATGGTAACCCAAGAGAGGGGTATGATTCCTTTGTGTGCTCCAAATATTTCATTGTGTGCTCACTTGGTGTCTAAGGAGGCATTGGTGGCTGTCCTTAGGCAGCTTCAAGTGAGGAATCACTTGTCCTTTTCTTTGTGTGGTACCGGATAGTGACATTTCGCCACTCCAGTATTGTGTGCATATCGGGAAAAAAATCACGCAAAAGGCACTCTTCACGAAGGATTATGCGTGCAAAGAAAATTTAGGACTTGTTCAAATTTGATTTTCCTCACACCTTAGAGATTTTTAAATACTTTCCAAATTCTGTAATTTCTTATAGCCCTCTGTTACAGGTCAAAATACCTCCTCATCAGCTCAGAGGGGAAGACAAATATGGAAGAAGTACAAAGACCTAAATTAAACCTATTTCTGCCAGGGTAACGCATATATAGAACAGAACAAGAGCGTTATAACGCAGGCAATCAGTACATTGGCTGCATTAGTGGCTAGGGCAACGCTCTGTTTACACTGGAGGGACGCGTTACCCGTGTTTTAAGTTTGAATTGGGAAAAGAGCGTGGAGAATGATTTGAATCTCCGACTTTCCCTCACAAAGGAGTCAGTTCACAAAGGAAACTGCAGAAGCACCAGTTCATTATTGGTCATTGCCATAGAAGACTGAATTCCAAAGGAGGCAAAATCATAGAGATCAAAGAAACATCTAAGTTTTTTCCATTCCAAACTAGTGGAAAGAGAAGGGCAACAATGGCCTTCTCCCTCTCCTATAAGAAGGAGCTGAAGGCTCTTAATTGAAGGTCGAAGGATTGCTCAAGGTTCTTGTATACTTGTGGAATAGAGAATGGTGTGACATTGTGAAGGCCAAGAGTCAAAGAGGCTCCTAGAGAGTTTGTTGACTTGGACTTCTTCACTAGAGAGAGAAGAGAGATTGGGAGACTGAGGAGGGCTTGGTACAACCAATGGTTGTAATCCTCCTTCTTTCAAAATCAATAGAACTGTGTTCGTTTTGTCCATTCAATGCTTAATATTGTCATTATTGTTTGAACATTTACATAGTATGATATGAATGGCTCAGATGTGTATAATCTAGATGTTTATTGTATATTTATTTAATTGATAGGATACTTGTTATATTAGAAATTACGCGGGTGCTTTGACTGATTGCAGGACTCAGATTTGGAGCCGGTGAAGAAAGACTCTTGCTTCACTGCGCAACGCTCTCCAAAGGATTCCAAGACTGTCAAAGAGGTAATTATCTATTGTATTCGTTCAAGTTATTTCAAGCTAATATGAACATGCTCATGCCATATTTGTGAACAACATAGCTAATCTTACTGTTTGCCTCGGGCACCGGAAAGCCCTGAGAGGGATATTCGAAAACCAACCACCCAAGCAGTTTACCCTATAGCAGAATTGGCGACTCTGCTGGGGAATTACCCCCATAGTTTCCGGACTATTTATTCCTTCCTTTCTTCTCTTCTTCTCTGTTCAAAGATCCTTCCGACCATTTTTTGATGCCCAGTAGACAGACCAAACACTTGCAGAGTTCAGTCCTGTTCCTGTTTGGCCAACTGAAGATCTTTTCCCTGGTTGACGCGACCTATGCAGGCTATCCAGTGCATTATAACACGGTCTATGCTTCAATAAAGTGCGTTATAACGCTGTATTTTCTCACAGACAGAGCGTTACTCAGCCAAAAACCTTGTTGTTCACTGTTGTGACTGTGTTTTAGCTGTAGAGTTTTTTGGCCATCAGTACCTTTCACCGACTGAATCCCTGTGCTTGTCTACTAAACTGGCATTGTTATTTGTTTCTCTTATTAGTTAGTGTGCAAAACATTTACTTTTTAAAAGAGAATTTTTTTTTTTATTATTTTTCTGCATCTAGCTGAGTTTATTCTGAAAGTTTTAGTTCACAGACTGTTAAAAGAGGTAGATAGAAGTTTGAATCTTCAAAAGTTGAGCTGTGTTATTTACATGTTGATGCATGGATAATTGAAAAAGAAACCTCTCCCTGTAGAAACACTCTTCATTGAATTTAATATTTAGAGCATGTTTTGCATGGTTTCTTGAGTCAGAGTCTCACTATACTTCATACGTCCATTCCCCCTCTGCAAGACTAATAACAAAGTACACTAAAAATAAAGCGACACTAAAATCAATCTAATTACTCTTTTTTGTGCTCACACAAACAGTAGTTCAGGCTAGGATATTGGGTTAGGAAAGTGAGAAAACTACCCAAGATCTCAAAACTTGAAAACTAGAGTCATTAACGAGTGAAATCCTGCTGCACTCACATTATCGAGACCGTTCCTTTACCGGAGCTCAGTGCGAGACAACACTTGGGTGCACTAGAAGGTAGCCCACCTTCGACTGCATCCTGTGGGTGTGTTATATATTGGGGTTCCCTTCGAGGATGTTGAAACTAGATCGGGGATCTAGGTATTCTGCCCATATAGCACACTGTCCTTGACCGTGGACCCCCCTGATGATGTTTGTGATTTGAGGTATCCTTAGTGGCCATACTTTTAGGGACTTACACAAGGTGACTGGGACGGGCTGTCCTGGTACCTGAAACAGACGGACCCACTCTGTCTTCGGTCTTTAGGAGGGTACTTGTCTTCACAAGAGTGCTTACACCTATCGTCTGAGGTTCGGGCGAAGCTCTAGAGTGACCATAACTGTACTTTCGACCAACCCTCTCTGTATACTATTGCGATACTGGATTTCATCACCAGTGAACGGTAGTACTCAGACAGGGCACCCTATTCTGGCTGCTTGCTGATTGTTTTTAGAAAGTCCTTTTTATTTTTGTTAAGAGTGTGGTTACTGTCATTTGAGACTTCATAATAGATCACAATTTAATCAAATTTGTTAAAATTAAACCGGTCACCGTGGCGTCCCCTGACCCATGCCGTCTGTCTCGATGACAGCAAGGTCTACCTCCTCTCAACCTTGAGGAAGAACTGAACCTTGGTGAACCCAGGCCTTCTACGGAAGGGCAGTCTCCTCTGACTAATCTTGATTATCACATAGACCCTTATCAGCCGGAACTCCCAGAGGACCCTTTCAGTGAAGGCATTGTACCTAATTACAATCCTTCGCTCACTGATCCGTTAGGGCCTGTGATAATCCAAATTACACCACGCTGAGATATGTCTGCGGCAGCACCAACATCTATTTCTCCACCGGCATCCATAGGGTCGATGCCAATGGCAACCATTCTTGGTTCGCCACCATCCTCCCCGCCGATGGTCAGTTCTATGCCATTACTGGGTAACCACAGTAGTCAACATACACCTACCCCCAATCCTATGGTCAACACAACTGTCAGTAGTTTACCGAACCCTTCGGCATCTACTCCTACCATGACCACGTTGGGGACCACGGTGGCTCCTCCCACGAGCATGACTACTTCGGTGCCCTTTAGCAACCCTTTCGGTTGGAACCCTCTGTTGAGTTCAAACCCCCTGGCCACTATGCCAGGGGGTAGTGTTATCAGTATGTAGGTAGCAGGGAATATTTCTCTTCCTATGCAATCCTTAGGACAAATGGGACAACCCATTGTAAATACTATCCCCTTAAGTGGTTCAAACATAGGTGTAGGATCTATACCGTTGCCAAATTATGCAAGTACTAGTATGCCTCCGGGAAACTCTATTGCATCCATTTGGACTAACCAACCCCAACCTCCATCTGGAGTGGGAGGGCACTTTTACGCTGGGGGCAACCAACCATTTTTCCCCCAATACACTATGCCCTATGGACAACAACCGTATGTTCCTACTCCTCCACCTATGGGAGGTTTTTATCAAAGTCCCACTTACCCTTCTGGTAACACGTGGATGGGAGGACCCTATGGTCCAAGTAATCAGCCCATACTGCCTTGGTTAGACTCGGGGGAAAATCCACAATTGCCTTTCTTGGCATCTTTGGACATACCCGACATCCATAAGCTGACGAACGACCCCATCAACCACAACCCGCTTTGGCCTCCAATACCGCATAAGATTCCTTCTGATATCCCGAAGTTCGACGGGAAACATGGGGATGACCCGGCTGCACACATCACTACCTTCCATTTATGGTCCATATCCAATTCCATGGTAGATGATAGTGTCCGAATTCCACTGTTTCCCCGCACCCTTACATGCAATGCCACTAAGTGGTACATTGAATTTCCACGCGCCGCCATCAATACGTTTGGCGCTTTAGCGACGGAGTTCTTAAAGAAATTCCAACTGCCAATTAGAGTGGAAACCGGAACAGAATTGTTAACATCGCTGCAACAAGACACCGCCACCCACATCTCCGACCATATTCATGAATGGAGACGTAGGAGGAGGCTCGTCAAAGCGCCAATACCGGACCATCTCTTGGCCAATTGGTTTTGCAAGTCTCTTTTACCCCACATCTCTAAATACATTGGCCTTTTTGGTGCGGTGACAAAATATCAATGTATTCGCCGTGCCCAACACCTAGATTTAATATATTCACAATTCGGCACGCTTTACGATCTGCTCCCCCATGCCCCTGGTAACCCAAACCCTCTGGCTACTCAGAAAACCGGAGCTCATGCCGATGGTCTCGTTGGCGCAATCTCTGGTGTAGCCACCAATCAGTCTCGGGGGCAAACCTCCCAGCCATCCTCGGCTGCCACCGCCCCCCATCAAACAACTCCTCTTCCTCCCGCTAAGATAAATTCGGTGCAAATCTCACAAAAACCTAGCGGGAAAAATAAGAAGAACAAGAAGAAAACGTCTTCTTCGGAAGAGTAGTCGGACAATCAGAATAACCCTAATCAGAAAAATGCTGCTAGAAATGACAGAGGAAAGGATAAACCCATGAAATTTCCTTGCAAAATCTGTGCGGAGGATCACTTGACATACAAATGTCCTCGGCTGCAGGAATGCATCAATTTTATTGCTAACAAGGATTTTGGGCAAACACCTGCCGTTCTTCACAATCCTTTCCTCAATCAACCGCAACAACATCAACACATGGTTGACAATCCGCCACAACCCCATCAACGGGACAACGGTGGTTCGTATCCTTCCAGCGAAGGACCATCCGCCATTTATGGCATCGAGAGTGTTGACCTTCAAACTCGCGCCAAGCTTTATGGAAATCCTACCATAGATGCTCAGGAACCTGGAACTAGTTCCAATCCGCCGCCGCCCAACGATTTACATATCGAAAGGGCTACTGTTGAACCTGTAATTCGTCCCCCCAAAGGGAAACTTCGATGCACGACTCATAATACCTCTGCACGTGTAGCCCAAAACTACAATATTGTAGAAGATTTGGCGCAGGCACCATCATCTATGTCTGCTCTTGAAGTATTACAAACCTGTCCAACACAAAGGAAAGCCTTGCTTTCGGCCATTGGTGGAATAGATCCCCAAGATTCCATGCTAGCAATATTTGATATGGAAAATGCTAAACCTCGCCTCTCACATCAACTCGCATTCTAGGTGCAAGTTGTGTCGAAAGGGAGACCAATCCATCGCACTGTCATAGACGAAGGTGCTTCGACCTGCGTTATGTCACAAGCTTGCTAGATCCATTTAGGTTATCCTACTCTAACCCCGCCATCGAATTCCCTCAAAGCTTTCGATGGCCACACTTTCCTACCAAAAGGATACCTTGCTAGCTTTCCCATCACTCTGAGTGGGAAAACGGTAAACGTGGACGTTGAAGTCGTAGAGCGTCATCTCGACTATAATCTATTGCTCGATCGCAGTTGGTCTTATGCTATGACCACCATCGTGTCTTCGGTCTTCCGACTCATCCTATTTCCATTGGATGGGAAAATAGTCACGGTCGATCAGCTATCCTTCTGCACCCCTGATTATGCCACTTTACCAAGTAGCTCTGTACCCCTAATAGGAGGTGTCCCTGACTCTTATGTCAGTATCGGTACCGATATTCTGAAGGCATCTTCCCTACTGGGTTGTTTTCCTCTACCGCCGCCACAGATCCCAAACACGGTTGCAATGATATCCACCTTTTCGGATGGCTATATCGACCCATGGATCATCCAGGAACCTTCAGATATTGATTCTTATGGAGATCAGATGCCGCTTTCGCCGGTTGAGTTGGCTTATCAAGCCATCCAAAGCACATCTGAACCCTCCACTGATATGGTTTTGACCACAGGTACAAACCTCTCTCCCATAACAGTTCTCTCTAAGGATCTCCTCAATGAAGTCTGGCCTACAGACGAAGCTATCCGAGAGATCATGTCATTAGAAGAATGACCTTGGGGAGAGTTTCACCATCGCACTTCGACAATTGATTCGGAAGCGATAAAAACTAAAATCTCGTCTTTTGACCAACCTGAGATAGTTCCCTCCTCTTATACGACTGTTCACACTATCGATTCAGAAGGGAACATGGGTAATCTTTCCAAGACACTGCTCATTGATATCTCGGTCAAAACGGGTATCGTGGAAAATATTCAGATCGAAGCCGACTGCAATCCTGAGGAAATTGCGTCCTTCACATCTCTTTTTAAAGAATTCCGCGATGTCTTTGCTTGGTCTTATGACGAAATGCCCGTCATAGATCCTTCTATTGTCGAGCATGAAATCAAGACTTATGACAATGCTAAACCAATCTGGCAACGACTCAGACCTGTCCACCCACGCAAAGCAGCCGCCATTAAGGTCAAAGTAGAAAAACTTTTAAACGCTGGCTTCATCTACCCCGTTCCCTTAACTAAATGGGTTTCCAATCCGGTTCCCGTTGATAAAAAACAAGGCACTATTCGGGTTTGTGTCGATTATCGCGATCTGAACGCCGCTTGTCCAAAAGACAATTACCCTACACCGTTCATTGATCAAATTCTCGATGATTGTGCCGGATGTGAATCTTTTTCCTTCATGGATGGATTCTCGGGATACAACCAGATTGCCATAAAAAAAGACAACCAGCATAAAACTGCTTTCATCTGTCCTTGGGGCATTTTTGCATATAAAAAACTCCCATTCGGCTTGAAGAATGCTGGAGCAAATTTTCAGCGGGCTATGGACTATGCTTTTCATGACATTCAAAATATTGTACAGGCTTACTTGGATGACCTTCCCACTCATTCCAAGAAGCGACAGAACCACCTAACTCATTTAAGAGAAATTTTTGCTAGGTGCAGGTTCTACAATATACGCTTGAATCCTCATAAATGTGTATTTATGGTCGAGTCTGGATGATTGTTAGGTTTCATTGTTTCCAAGCACGGGATTAGGGTTGATCCCGATAAGGTCAAAGCAATTGTTGAATTGCCGGCACCACAATCCATCCTTCAACTCCAAAGCTTGCAAGGGAAGGAAAAAATTTTGCGTCGTTTCATCGTTAACTATGCTGAGATGACGAAAGGATTCATGCGATTATTAAAGAAAGGAACACTATACTTGTGGGATGACCAAGCTCAACGGTCATTTGATGCTTTAAAACATGCACTTGTTTCAGCCCCACTCCTTAGTGCCCCCGATTACTCACGCGACTTTCTCCTTTATCTGGCAGCATCACCATCCTCACTTGGAATGGTTTTGGTTCAAGTACACGATGACGACAGCGAACATGTGATTTACTATTTATCAAAAGGTCTAATCGGACCTGAGTTACGTTATTCACATGTGGAAAAAATATCTCTAGTGGTAGTTTTCGCCGTCACCCGACTCCGACATTATATATTGCTGCAACAGACTACGGTGATTGCTTTGGAGAATCCCATGTGACATATCTTGTCTAGAAAAATTATTGGCGGGAAGTATTCCAAATGGATCGTCATCCTCCAACAATTTGATTTGGTTTTCACGGCTGCCAAAGCAAAGAAATCCCTCGTCTTCGCCGAATTATTATCGGACCTTCCCAGAATCGACTTGGCAGAAGTAGCTCATGATCCATTCCCTGATGAATTTGTCTACTTGGTCGATTCTTCGGACCCATGGTATGGATACATCTTAGTCTACTTACAAACTCAACGCTTCTGCCCAGCTCTCACGTCTGACGACCGTCGTCGTATCCACCACCAAGCAAAGCACTACCTCATGCTAAACGATACACTATATCGTCGTGGTGTTGATACTATTCTCCGACGTTGTCTCACTATCGATGAAGCAGAACGCATTTTGAATGACTGCCACGCAGGGGCATGTGGTGGCCATATTTCGGGCATAGCTACTGCCCAAAAAATCTTGCGTGCAGGTTACTGGTGGCCCACTCTGTTTAAAGACTGCATTGCAGCAGTCCAGAAGTGCCATCCATGTCAAATTTTCACAAAGAAAATGCGCGCACATCCTACCCCCCTTCACCCGGTTATCTCCATCAGTCCTTTCGCTAAATGGGGAATTGTCTTCGTCACCTGCAATCCCACTTCGGAAAACGGACACAACTACATAGTGGTTGCTGTCGATTATTTTACGAAATGGGCGGAAGCCCTTCCCACTTTTAAGGCCGATGGCGAAACCGCCGCTCTCTTCCTGTTTAATCAAGTAATTTGTCGGTTCAGCGTACCCCTATCGATTGTCACCGATCATGGATCTCACTTTCAAAATCATATGATGACTGAATTAACATCCATGCTAGGTTTCTGACAAGATCAATCTTCGTCTTATTATCCTCAAGCTAATGGTCAAGTAGAAGCCGTAAATGGCGTCCTCAAAACCATGGTTCGTCGATTGGTCAGAAACCATAAAACCACATGGCATCGGAAGTTGTATTCCACGTTATGGGCATACCAAGCATCAGTTAAAACTGCCACAGGCTTCACACCTTTCCAACTTGCTTTCGGCCTGGAGGCAGTACTTCCGATCGAGTGCGAAATCCCATCACTCAAACTTGCCGTTGAACTCCTGCCTGGCACCACCGCCACAGAAGAGCGCTTGCTCTCACTCAATCATTTGGACGAAACTCGTCGAGATGCTACACTAGCACTCGAATCTCACCAGCGCCGAGTTAAAGCTCAATACGACAAATCTGTCAAGCCTCGTTCTTTCCAAGAGGGCGATCTCGTTCTACTATATGATCAAAAGCACGACCTCTTGGGGGCAGGAACACTCCAACCATTATGGCTCGGTCCATACATCGTTACTAAAGCCCTCTCAAAAGGGGCTTACGAACTACAGGACTGTAATGGAATTCCACTCGAAGAGCCCCGCAACGGGCTCTATCTGAAGAAGTATTTTGCCTAGTTTCGCACTAGGCATATGCTTTGTAATTTTATGTATATAAGTTTTGCCTATTTTATTTTGATGATTCTGGATTATTGTTTTTTGGTTTAAGGTGTTTTTCTCATGTAATCGTTTTCTTTCGCACAGATGTCATCGTATTCGTTATCATACGTCGGATATGCGGATGGTGCTAGTCATCACACTAGACACATTGCTTCATCTGCTTGGGTTCTCTATACTCCTGAGTTGGACCTTCTTGGTTCCGGGGGAATTTTCCTAGGTAACGCCACTAATAATGTTGCCGAGTACATGTCAGTGATCCAACTCCTCATGGAAGCAGCATCTCGTGACATCTCCGATTTTGTGGTCAGGTTAGATTCCCAACTCATCATTATGCAGTTAAACAATTATTACTGTGTCTGCCACCCTGTATTGCTACGTTATTTTTTACGAGTGCGACTTTTAGAACGTCAATTTCAAACAATCACATTTGAACACGTTCCTAGATAATTTAATGCATTAGCCGATTCTTTGGAAAATTATGTGTTAGATTGGCATTTATCGCATTTATTGTAAAAGATTTACTCATGAGTACATATATTTTTATCACATCAAAAAATACATAAAAATTTAAAAACAAAAATCACCAAAAATATATATATATATGTGTGTGTGTGTGTCATGTCCAGTACATAGTAAACATCGAAAAGAAAAATCTCCCAAAACTTGGGGTGTTTTACAAAATTTGGCTACACTAAGCCATGCTCTGACACTAATACATCTACTCCACCAGCTAGGTCTGATGCTCATGATAGCATACAACTGCTCTAGCTATCCTCCTCAGAGGGACTAAGTATCTCTTCGGCACACCCACAGTATGTCGCTGCAGACGAACTGGAACCTCCCGCATAGGAAACGGTGGTATACCCATACTCAGACCCTGCAGGTTCCTGGAGAGTTCATGTAAAATTTGGGTATCATCATCGTCGTCGGCTTCCACATCCTCTACTGGTGCGCCAGCCCCGGGTAGCTGCAATCCTCGCCGTGCATAGTGAGGGGCCCCAACTGGACGGACAGGTGCCACATCTGTGTCAAGCAAGCAAAAGCTTCATGTCAAAACTAAATTTTCACCCCTTTTTAAAACAAAAATTTTTTTACATAAACATTCAAAAGATAAAAACAAAAAAAACTTCTTTGAAGAAACACTGATCATTTTTTCTTACCATCAGGCCCCCACTGGGTGCCAGGGGGCAGGACTAACTCTGGATCGCCTGTGAAGTTCATCCCTGCATAGGGATAATCCTCAATCATGATGATCTAAGAGTCCAACCAATCAAAAAACCCCTCATCAAAACAGTGACGGACGGGACCCTCTCCAATCCGTGGAAGCAAAGTGGCCCACCGAGCCTGCCTCGGCTCACGTGGACCCAATGGCGCTATAGGGATCCTGGGCCTCATCAGTGGTATCCGCTCTAGTATGAAAGAAAAAATCAGTGTATCGTACCCAAACTCCCTTTGATTACGGGTCTTGCATGCAGTAAGCTCTGCTCGGACCCGACGGACCACACCGTCACACCAGTCAAAAACCTGAGGCTGCATGCAATCCAAGGCTAGGAGCATCTGAGCCTTGGTGGCCACATGCTGACTCTTGGCACCTGCCAAGTGAACAATCATCCATAGTATAGACCGCAGTGGTCTCAGAGTCACCTGTGCAATAGGTATCCGGTTACTCACAGCCTGGGTGCCACGTATGCAGTGCGCATGGATCAAATCAGTAGTGAAACAAGGGTCAGCTCTGGACCCCGTCAAATTGGGCCTCACCCCACGAAATGACAAGCCGGTCAAAAAGTACACATCATCCTTTTCGATGGCGAGCTCATAGCCACCAATCCGAAAGACATGATGCCGTTCGTCACACTGCCGGATCAGCCACCTCAGGAGGTCCTCTTGACCCCTCATCAGTTCTAAACGGGCATACTTGAGCAATCCGCACCTCCAGAGAGCCATTAAGCTCGTTGCATCTGTCACCATCTCTCGTTATTCCCGCTCATGCTCTCTCTCTCGCCAGATACTCATAATTAACAGCTAAACACCTGCAAATGCAACATTTTCAACCGATTAAAACTTGCCTGGACCACTTCAAAAATGGAAAAATTGAGTTGTTAGAAAGCACGGTGCGCCTAACACGGGCACTAGTACAAAACAGAGCATTCTAACGTAGAACCCCTTCATGGGTTGTGCGTTTAACGCGGCTATTGCACTCCTGACCCGCGTTAGGTGCAAATATTTTTCTAGGGCCTCAAAATTTCCTAATTTTGAACCAGCAAAAACTAAAAAATCAACAATTAAATGATAACAAGAGGTTCTAGCTCTTACCTGGATCTCACGGAATAGAAAACTGTTGCCTGGATTGACCGTAATCGTCAGCTGAAATTTTCACCCCTTTTCCACTCCAGAGCTTCTTCACAGCACTCAAAACAGTGAAAATGAAAGTCTTCTGACCTTCTTATAGCAAATTCTGGGGCATGAATCTCTTAAGTCAGTTGGCAAAGTCGTGATTTCTTGCTGTACACATGTCGCAACTCTCGAGATTTGGTATTGATGTTCTAATTAGGGATCAAGATTTATGAGCAGAAATACTCATGTTTTCTCGAGCATTCTTTTTACGGTATTTTTCTTGCTCGTTAATCCGAAAAACCTCGAGTTCTCTTATTCGGACTCGTTAAACTTATACGAAGACGGCATCGAGCGTTATTTTCTTTGGTCTTTTCTTGCTCGTTAATCCGAAAAACCTAGAGTTTTCTTCTTCAGACTCGTTAAAACTATGAAGAAGTATTGAGCATTCTTTTTAGGAATCTTTTTCTCGCTCATAAAACCGAAAAAATCCTGAGTCACCTTTGTCAGGCTCGTTAAACTATCAAGACAGAGAACAAGGAGCCATTATTTTCCTCTTTTTTCAAAGCTCTTTAAACTGAAAAAATAATCGAGTTTTCTCCGCGTGACTCATTAAAATTTCACGGAGGTACCGAGTTTTTCTTTGTTGGATTCGTTAAAATTTCACAAAGAATATTGAGTTTACTTCGTCTCCTCGTACTTATAACAAAATGAGGTAGACGTCCATTGAACATAGATTTCTCACTTTTCCAGATTTGATGGACTAACTTACGGAAAATGAACTGTTTCGGGCTTACTATTATCCCTTTGCCGTGCCCGGTTATCAAGACATGAAAAAGGTACCCCAATGGAGTCGTCTTTTATGACATTTTTCAGACTCTCTAAACATGAAAAATTCACCGAGTTTACTCGTCTAGACTCGTTAAACCTAATCAGACAGGACATGGAGTTGTCTTTTATGACATTTTTCAGACTCTCTAAACATGAAAAATTCACCGATTTTGCTCATCTGGACTCGTTAAATCTAATCAGATGGGGCATAGAGTTGTCTTTCCTGACATTTTTCAAACTCTCTAAACATGAAAAATTCATCGAGTTTACTCGTCTTGACTCGTTAAACTTAATCAAACGGGGAAAAATTTGGACAAAATGGATACTACCTCTGTTACATTTCCAAAAAAGGTCGATTTGGCAACAAAATTCTTGAACATGGCACTTCCTAGAAAACTCTTTCGCAGTTAGCCGAACCCTACCATCTATGAGTATTAGCCTTCAATTCCCAGTGTCCCTGCACTGGTAAAATCCTAACACACTCTTTGGTGTTCAAACACGCTTCAGCTGCCTAGTACCCTACTAGAGTGCCTTCTATTGTTCAAGCAGATCTCGCTATCTACTGCTCCTATTGTCAACCAAACCGTTCATTATGCCAGAAATTATTTGTCGTCTGACGTTCCCATTTACTCTTCCTTACCTCAAATCATAAAAAAAATTAATTGGTTTCCGTTTCATGTTGAATGATGTAGGACGCCTCAGTGCCTACCTTTCAACAGATCACTTCCTATCGACTTCAACATCTTATCTAGGAAGTTGATCCAGAAACCCATCAGTATCCGGATACTTGCAGACATCAGTGGCAGGTAGTCTTATGTTTGATCAAGGGTATTCATCATTGGCTCTTGGTCGAATGATTCTACGAGTGTTCG
Source organism: Pinus albicaulis (assembly GCA_034641835.2). NCBI lineage: Eukaryota > Viridiplantae > Streptophyta > Pinopsida > Pinales > Pinaceae > Pinus > Pinus albicaulis. The sequence goes on along the minus strand of CM076584.1, from coordinate 115,479,351 downwards.
ACTTCAACTCCTTTTATTCACACTTGCTAGATTGTACTGGGCATCTTAGGGACCATCATCATTATCGGTGGCCACCTTCGCGTCTGTTAACAGTTTTCATTATCGACTGGTAATCAGATGATTTCTCACATGTTCGACGACAACTCCTTCATTCACATGTCGAGAAATATGCAGTTTAAGTGAATCGGCGGTCAAGACCTTGGGGCAAAAGGCTACACCATTAAATTTGTGTTCCCTTCCCCAAGCTGCGATATTGTTTATGGAGACAGCTTCTTCAGCCTGATCCTATTATTACAGACACTTCCACATTGTGCCTATTGGTGGACAGATTCTTCATATCTCTATTCTAGAGGAATCATGTTGTTTAAGCTACTGAGCATGGGATATGCCCGACTCTAGGCAAACACTATATTTTCTGACATATGTTGTTGTTTCAGGTTTTCCTCAGTCTTTCAATCTCTCTATCTCTACAAATTATAAAGTATTTCGGCCATCGTCTTCGTCTCTGAACTCACACTTTAGGGGGCATCTGTTACAGGTCAAAATACCTCCTCATCAGCTCAGAGGGGAAGAAAAATATGGAAGAAGTACAAAGACCTAAATTAAACCTATTTCTGTCAGGGTAACGCATATATAGAACAGAACAAGAGCGTTATAACGCAGGAAATCAGTACATTGGCCGCGTTAGTGGCTAGGGCAATGCTCTTTTTACACTGGAGGGACGCGTTACCCATGTTTTAAGTTTGAATTGGGAAAAGAGCGCGGAGAATGATTTGAATCTCCTACTTTCCCTCACAAAGGAGTCAGTTCACAAAAGAAACTGCAGAAGCACCAGTTCATTATTGGTCATTGCCATGGAAGACTGAACTCCAAAAGAGGCAAAAGCATGGAGATCAAGGAAACATCTAAGCCTTTTCCATTCCAAACTAGTGGAAAGAGAAGGGCAACAATGGCCTTCTCCCTCTCCTATAAGAAGGAGTTGAAGGCTCTTAATTGAAGGTCGAAGGATTGCTCAAGGTTCCTGTATACTTGTGGAATAGAGAATAGTGTGACATTGTGAAGGCCAAGAGTCAAAGAGGCCCCTAGAGAGTTTGTTGACTTGGACTTATTCACTTGAAAGAGAAGAGAGATTGGGAGACTGAGGAGGGCTTGGTACAACCGATGGTTGTAATCCTCCTTCTTTCAAAATCAATAGAACTGTGTTCGTTTTGTCCATTCAATGCTTAATATTGTCATTATTGTTTGAACATTTACATAGTATGATATGAATGGCTCAGATGTGTATAATCTAGATGTTTATTGTATATTGATTTAATTGATAGGATACTTGTTATATTATAAATTACGCGGGTGCTTTGACTGATTGCAGGACTCAGATTTGGAGCCGGTGAAGAAAGACTCTTGCTTCGCTGCGCAGTGCTCTCCAAAGGATTCCAAGACTGTCAAAGAGGTAATTCTCTATTGTATTCCTTCAAGTTATTTCAAGCTAATATGAACATGCTCATGCAATCTTTGTGAACAGCATAGCTAATCTTACTGTCTGCCTCGGGCACCGGAAAGCCCTGAGAGGGATATTCGAAAACCAACCACCCAAGCATTTTACCCTATAGCACCCTCTAAATCCTTTTTCCTAACATTAATTATTGTCGTCTTTTGTTGTACGATTTTCCCGTGTTAACAAGGGGGTGAATCAATATTTATTTTTAATTTTTATTTTTACCAGTTAGATCACTTATATTTAGAACACAAAATGAAAAATATGAATAAATACTTTTATTAATCTCTTATTTACAATAAATCCAATATAATAGTGTAGGGTTCCAACCCTAGATGAAGACACCAATCTTCAATCCTTCCAGGCACCAACCTGTACTTTTCCAAGCACCGACTTGGAATTCATGAGGCTCTGACCTATAGGGAACCAACCCTATCTGCCAAGGCTCCAACCTTGTCATTTTGAGGCTCAAACCTCTAGGCCTCCACCCCTATCTCTGGTATAGGCTCCGACCTAGTTTCTTGAGGACTCCTATCCTCTAGGGCTTCAACCCTATCTCCCAAGGCACCAACCTTGTCTCTATGAGGCTCCAACCCCTTGGGCTCCAACCCTAAGCTTCACTTCATCAAAATGTGTTTGGTTATTCTTCACAGCTCCCAATGTCTTCTTCAATGAGCCTTGTCAATCTTCAGCAATGCCTTCACTTAGTCTCCATGTCACTTCATCAAGTGCCATCACATTTGAAATCATCAAGTGTGGGAATTGGTGTGTAGTCCTTCAATAGTGTAGTATCCATCAATGGTAAGGACATCATTCAGGTTCTAGGCTTCTTCATCAAGAGAAAGGATACATGAGGTTATGACATCACAAGAATATTTTCCATCCCAATAATTTTATATTGACATCAATGAAAATCTTGATTAACACAAAATTGATGTAGATGACTATGCAGCATTGAGAAATAAAATAAAAGATGGTGGAAAGCCAAGACATTAGTGATTTATGGCATAGAAGGTCGGGCCATCTACACCATAGTGCTTTGAGGATCATGCAACATATTTCTATGTGGTTTCCTAATGGTACACTTGTGTAGAGAGACACATGTAAAGGGTGCACTATGGGGAACTATACAAAGGCGACCTTTCATGATAAGGAAAACCAAGCAGCGGAAATCCTTGAGAGAGTTTACTCAGACGTGTGTAGACCATTCTCAACATCTTCCACAAAAAAGCACAGGTATTATGTGATTTTTTTTTATAATTTTTCAAGAAAGTGTTGGATTGTATTCATGCAAAAGAAATATCAGGTGTTCTCCATGTTTTTTGAGTTCAAAGCACTTGTCAAGAAAGATACAAGGAATAAGGTGAAGTCTCTGAGGAGTGAAAATGGTGGGGAATAAATCTCTAACGAAATCAAGAAATTTTGTGCCTCGGAAGGAATTCAAATAGAATTGATTGCATCTCATAACACATAACAGAATAGGGCTGCAAAAATAAATAACAAAACTATTTTGGAATCAGCACGAGCTATGTTGCATGATTAGGGCCTATCATTGCATATGTGGGTGGAAGCATGCAATACAACTGTATTTGTGTAGAATAAAAGTCCTCATCTGACACTTGGGATGAGTACACCAGAGGATGATTTTTTAGGTAATAACCTGAATGTTTCATATTTTAAAATTTTTGGTTCATATGTCTATTTCCATGTGACTAAATATTCTAGGAAGAATCTAGAGCCAACAACAGAGTTGGGGATATTTGTGGGGTACACTGATATTCCTCAAAAATATCAGGTGTACTTTCTAGCACGTCGGATGAAAGTGTTCATAAGAGATGTGAATTTTGATGAAGACAAATCCATTTGATTCTCCCTTAAGAGAGAGCCTGAGTTGCCTGCAGTTGAAAAGATCTTAGCTCCAAAGGATGAACATCAGGATGTGGAGAAGCCACAAGCAGAGGAAAAAAGAGTGGTAGGTACCACTAATGTAAATCTATCCACTAGAGATGGAAGTAAGCACAGCAGAGAGGCTGGCATATTATTGTTGGATGTGAGAGAGAATGTGGGAGCATCCACATCATAGCGTAGGTAAAGAAGGTCCCCAGAGCCGTACACTATATACATTGCTCTTATGAGTGAAGGTATTGATATAGAACCATCCTCTTTTGAGGAAGAAGTGCAAAAACGAGTTTTTTTTTATGCCATGGTTGAGGAGTATGACACCATTATCAGGACCAATGCATGGGAAGTTTTCCAAGATGAGTGGGGAAGTTAGTTGTAGGATCCATATGGGTCTAAAAGGTGAAGCAGGCATCATATGGGGATGTGAAGAAACACAAGGCAATATTTGTGGCCAGAGGGTTCTCTCAGGTGGAGGGGATTGACTATGATGAGAATTTTTCACCATTTTCAAGGTAATCATCTATTAGATACATACATGCACTCTTAGTGCAGATGGGATGGAAGATACATCATATGAATGTAAAGACAACCTTTCTCAATGGAGTTATTGAGGAATAAGTGTACATTGAATAGTCGAAAGGTTTTGATACCTTAGACAGGGAGTCGCATGTGTGCAGACTCAAGAGAGAATTGTATGGACTGAAGCAAGCCCCTCTTGCTTGGTACACCAGGATTGATAGCTATTCACTGAGTTGGGCTTCACCAAGAGTGAAGAATATGAGAACCTATATAATATTATCGTTTATGGTAAGATTTTGATTATTTTACTTTATGTTGATGATTTAATATTGACATGCGATGAGCGTCTTATAAAATATTTCTAAGATGAACTTGCAAGATAATTTGATATGAAGGACATGGGGCTCTTTCCCTATTTCCTTGGATTGTAAATATGGCAAAGATATGGGGAGCTATTTTTATCTCAAGGAAAGTATACCAAGGATATTCTTAGGAAGTTCCACATGTAGGGAAACAAACCCATGGAGACTCCTCTTGTAGGAAAATGGAGGAAGGAGGATGCTACTTCGAGTGAAGTATTGGATGCTATTGTTTACAGGTATCTTGCAGGTTCAATCATGAATTTGGTGAACACACGACTCGACATATGCTACGCAGTTAACCAGCTAAGCCAAGATATGGTTAATCCAACCAAGATCTTTTGGAAGGCAGGGAAGCATGTGTTTAGATATATCAAGGTAACTACATATTTTGGATTATGGTACAGGTAGACAGAGGGAGTGAAGCTTCAAGGCTTCACTAATGCAGATTGGGCAGGGAATCCATCTGACAGGAAGAGCACATCAGGAGGAATAGTTTTCATAGGATTAGCATCAGTTTCTTCATACAGTAGGAAACAGGGATCAGTTGCACTCAGTTTAGAAGAGGCAAAGTACATGGTGCAAGTTAGGCAACATGCGAGGCCATCTAGATGAGGAAGATACGTGTTGGTTCTTTTAGTCAATAGATGGATTTGACGGTGATACATTGTGATAACTAGAGTCGCATCAAACTATCGGTTAATATAATGTTCCATGATAGGTCCAAGAATATTGATATCCAATATCACCATCTCAAATATTGTGTTCAAAGGAGGATTATGTCATTGGAGTACATTCCCACAGAGGAGCAAGATACAGACATCTTGATGAATGTGTTGGCAATATGAAAATTCAGATCCCACAGAGACATGATTGGGGTAGCAGATAATTCATTTCTTGTTGAGAGGGAGTGTTGAAATGGCACCCATGGGGGCTTCTGATTTAATTTTCCCTTAAATAAATTGGAATAAAAATCGTAATTTCATCTCATAAAAAATTGTATTAGTTAACTAAGTTGAAATGACTGAGTTAGCTTAGGAATTTCAAGTTGAGGGCCAAAGAGAAGGCATGCAAAGAAATTTTCTATTTTTATAGGGTCGAGTTGAAATTATGCATGAGTTGTAATTAGTTAACTCAATTAATTGAGTTATAATCAATTTAATTAGTTTTAAATTAGTGATGAGCTACAGATGGATCCAGTGAATTAAATCTGATTTAATTCACAATTAGTGATCAATTAGTTAATTGATAATTCACTATAAATAATTGTTGCATCTCAGTTCTGAGGAAGACCTAGTTGGGGCTGAGGTTAAAGGGATGATAATTATCAATTGTATAATTATAAAATTGTACAGGTTAGATATAGATTCATTTGGAGGCCTAGGAAGGATTTTGCAATCAAGCAAAGGGATTTTGTAATATTCCCAATCAGCTTTCAGCTAGTTGGAATATTAATTTTTTTTTGCCACTTAGATAGAATAATAAGAGGGTAGGGAGACCCGTAAATCTCCTTAGTAGGAATAAAATCACTCCTAATTTGAATAAGGAGCATAAAAGTAGCTGGATAAAGCACCCTTATTTGTGAATAGGGGATAAAGTATGTGGATGGGGTCAATTTTGACCAAATCAATAGTGTTGGTATGGAGGGAGTGGATAGTTGATGAGAGACAGTGTAGTGTGAATGGGAGGGAGTCTCCATGAGAGTAGTGGATTTAATGAGTGGGGCCCAAGGTGAGAATACTCACAATGCATATAGAAAGGGGAAGGCGGTCATAAAATATATGTTGATTATTAGTATTTTTTTGGTCTGTTATGACTTCTTGCACTCTTTAGTTGTTTAGCAGAGACTGTTGTGCTATTTAGCACAAGGGTGTTCCCGAGCGGGAATCCCACCCTCATCCTCGGGGGACTTTGAGTGTCCACGTAGGAGAGGTTATTGAGTTTCATTTCCACACTCTGGCATCAAGCCAAGCTTTCAGTCTTCTTACAACATAGTTTCTGTTAGGGTTGTGTTGTGTTGCAAGGTAGAAGCAGTGGAGGGTTTACATGGCCATTTTCTATGTTTGTTTTTCAGTGGAGAGGTAGCCTTTCCATTAGGAGGCCAGCAAGGAAGTTCTAGGAGCATTATTTCATCATTTGGTACTAGGCCAATCTATTACCACTTCCTACAATGCATTTTCTCTCATTGACTGTGTTATTTCAGAGAGAAGTTGCAGGGGTGGTTTCAGTGCATCATTCGGGGAGTTAGCCTTTTAGTGAGGGGATCAAACTCTCACTTGGAGATTCTATTGGAAGGATCATTCATTAATTTCTACATCAGTTCAGCCACCTCTTTCTAGCTATTCAGTTGCATTGAATCTCCAGCCCTAGGCCTGTAGATCACAATTTTGTATATTTTGTATTTCCAGAAACCCTTCTGGCTTGTCTTGGAAAGGTGCTTGGGAGCCTAGATCTCTATTCCTGGCATTTCTTGAGCTATATATTAGGAGATCCATATTTTTATACTTTCTAGTCGAATTTATTCTCACTAGGACTGCGTTGTATCAGTTCTCCGATATTTTGTATAACAACAACATCTCACTGTTGAGAGTGTTTGATCATTGGAGGTTTGTTTGCTTATCTTATCTGATTTGTGCCTCAGTATATTGTACTTATTTACTGTTGATTTGCTTGATATAATGGCTCCATATTGGTCTCATATATTTTTGTGTTGATATTCACTGTTATTTCTCCATTCTGTGTTCTATATTGTTTCTTTTCCTATCTTGGAATATTATAGTGGTATCAGAGCATAATCTTGGCTCAGCCTGTGTGTTTCAAGCCAATATGTCATCAAAATAAGGAGAGTGTATCAAATAAATATAGAATAGGTATCTCAATAGAAACCAGAGATATGATTATACATATAATAGAGAAGACAAGAAAAAAACTCCCATATCAGGAGAAGAGGATGACAAGGAGTTTCCCAAGCTTCTTCTTCAAACCATGCAAGATATTTCAATATAAATCAAGGAGATGAGGATGGATAGACACAAGGAATACTCTAAAGGGTTTCTACATGGATAAGGCTATGGCATTTCACATCACTGGCATGATCAACCAATGAAGCAGCAGATTTCCCAACGCTCTACTATGCCTACATTATTAGCAGTGGGAAATGGAGGATTTCAAGAACAAGAAACTCTTAAAGATTACTTTCTTGAGTATGAGTTTAAATCTCAAAGATTCAAATATCATTTTATCTTTCAGGAATTTTTTTAGATCAAGGAAAATAGGAGACCCCGGCATCACAATAGAGGTGGAGGATTCACACAAAAAAATGATCTTCTCTAGACAATGGGTAGATTTTTCTTGCCCAATTTTTATGGGTCATCCAAATGCACACCCAAATCTTGGGTACAGAAGCTATACATATACTTCTATTTGAACCAAGTACCGGAGATGGAAGCCATCAAAATAGCAACGCTGCACCTTGAGGGTGAGGCACATGATTGTTGGTTTCATGGTCTTTCTACATTGGGGCATGCCAATGTGACTTCATATTTAGAGTTCACCAAGAGGTTGGTGGATAGGTTTGATCGAAGAGACCTGGAAGCACCTTTTATTGAGCTAGCCAAGCTCAAATAGTCAGATAATCCAGAAACTTACATTTTTGAATTTTTAAAATTTTCTGTTATGGTTCCTTATCTGCAACTAGGAGGGTCTATATGTTTATTGATGGGCTAGAAGAGCCTCTACATGGGTTGGTTAAATCAAATAAACCAACTAACTTTCAAGATGTTGTTGAAAGGGCTAAAGATATACAATATGCTTTGCCTAGGGAAAAGGCACCATTTTAGCAAAAGCTCGCTTTTCTGTAATATTCCCAAATGGGAAAAGCAGGAATATAGTGCATAAAATGAAAGAAGTAGCTAATATTTAACATATGGAACCATGAGACCAATATGGAGTCATAACATTATGTATTAGAGAATAAAATTACTACAAAATAGTGAGGCATAAATCATATACAATGAGGAAACAAACCTCCCATAAGCAATTACTCCCAAATATGAGCTGATGTTACAATAAAAAATGCTAGAGAGAAACTACAATGCAGTAATATTAAGCATAAATATAGCTGGAGATGATACAATGATATAAAAATAATGATATAGGCCCTAATAGAGTCTAGACATACAGATTTCGACACTAGATCAGCTTTCCAAGACAACCTAAGAGGGTTTCTAGAAAATGCACACAATGTGCCAATGTAAGCTGCAGCCATAGGGTTGAAGATATGCTGCAACAATAGAAATGAGAAGATATGGCTGAAGATGATGTAGTAAACTACAGATCTTCTCCAATAGATACTCCAGGTGAAAGAACGTCTCCTCCACTAAAGAGATCACCTCCCAAAACCACTACGGAAACTACCCCTGCAACTCCTCCCTAAAATAATGCAGATCTGGGTTGATACTTAGCTATAGGGGATAAATAATCCTTATCCTACTACTAAATTTGTCAATAAAGCTCAAGGGGCTTCTTTACAGGCCTTCCAATCAATGGAAACCTTCCTCCACTTCAAAACTAGCTCTAAAGACACCCAAAATGATCCTCCATTGTTGTACCTTACAACACAACACAATATTCTGTAGAAACTACGCTGATGAAGAAAGTTGTAGCTTGGCCTGAAGCCTGAGTGTGGAGATGGAAGTGAAATTCTCCTCCAAGAGACCTCTCAAGGAAAGAGATGGGATTCCCGCTCGGGAACACCCAGTGCTAAACAGCATATCAATCTCAACTAAACAACTGAAGAATGCAAGAAGTCTAAACAAACCACATACAAAATAATAATCCCAAAAAAATCCCCAATATTTCTGCCCTCCTCTTCCTTATATAAGTTATGAGCTTTCTTACACTTGTCCCCACTCAATTAGGTCACTACCTCCATACAATCAATCTCCCTCCAAAACTACGTTATTCCTCATTTAATGTCCACTCCTCCATAACAACATTGTTGATTTGGTCAAATTTGACCTATTCAACATGATCCAACCCTTGATCATACTCAAATGTGCTTTATTTAGCTACTTAGAACGTCTCCTTTCACACTTGAAGTGTTTTTATTGCTACTAAGGAGATTTATGGGCCTCCCTACCCATTTATTCACCTACCTCGTTACAAAATAATCTATAATATTCCATTTAGCGAAAAGCTAAATTTTTGGAATATTACAGTCCTCCCCTCCAAAATGTTGCTGTCCTCAAGCAACTGTAAAGGTGGATCAAAATTCCTCCCCTCATTGATCAGGTGATCATGTCCAAGTTGAAAAAATGCTCAAAAAATAAACTACTCAAAATTGGTTGCAACCTGAGTGACCAGAAAGGCCTCGTCACTACGATTCTGGCACCATGAATGGGACTCAAATATGACATCGTATGTGAAAGTTATGAAGGTTTAAAGTCTCCAGTAAACTCCAAAAATAGTTGACCAAGTTTGACTTTTCAAATTTAAAAAAATTTAAAAAGAGAATATTTTTTGGAATATTCCAAAGGATATTCCCTCGGAATAGTCCCTAGAATATTCCACAAGGCCTATCACATGCGAACAAGTGGCATACCGTGATTCGTTTATGGCTTGACTTCATTGGGGAATAGCTAATCAGAGGTCACCACATGGCAGGCCCGAAGGCCACCACATGGCCCAAGAACTATGTACAAAATTTTATGGAGGTCTGGGGATTCGAACACCTGACCTCTCGTCTACAAAGCTAGTGCCCGATTGGCCCACCTGTGGGTTGGTTCTTAACCTATAAGAATTGCATTACTATTTGAATTATAAACAAAGTACGGTTGGCGGCAAATGGGGGCCAACCCCCACACTTCACGTGACCAGCGGATGGGAACCAAGGGGCTAACAGTAGCAGATTGGCAATGGTCGGTGGTAGTTATAGCACATGTGACCATGTCACATAAAATTAAATGTTATGATGTGATATTTATAAGCCACGGTTATGAAGCGGTTTTCCCGGTGGTCAGGGCGGCAGTCACATGTGACCTCGCGCCACTTAAAATTAAATGCAACTTAACTGTTAGCACCAGATTTGGAGTGGTTCCAACATTTCAGGGTTGACCACCATTTTTGGTTAGTTTAACTGGATTTCACCGACATTTGGTGGGGTTTTCAAGTGACATTGGGTAGTTTTCTTTGGGAGGCCACGACTTTCTCAATATTGAACCAAATTGGACGAAAGTTTAGTCAATTTTGGGGTTTTTTGAGCATTTTGGAGTGTTTGGGATAGGTTGCAGAGTGAACAGAGGTGTTCTTCAGCCATTTTTTATTTAGGAAAGAGGAAAGGGCCACGAGGGCCATCAGGAATATGGAGTTGTATTGGGTTGTACTTCACTATTTGAGGTGAAACAAAAGCCATTTTTAGTTTATTTCTATCTTCTGAAGTCAAATTCACAGCTTTTTTTGCCTGTTTAGGCATATATTTCACTGTATAACCATTTTTAGCAACTTAATATAGCAAGGAAATGCCCATTGGGAGCCTTGGACCCGACAGATGTAGCCCAGGAGGGGTGAACTGCCTCATCATTTTGTTGTGTTATGCTATGGTGAATTTCTCTTGCTATGTATTTCTGATATATTATGTTAAAAAGTAAACTTAATTAACATTTCCTCACACAAAAACTCAAAAACAATTACCAAAAACATTTTGTTTAACCTGCAAGATATGAAAAATTCTTTGCACATTAATTTTAATGGAAATGGATACTTTTCATAGCATTACAAATAGTTCCATTTTCAGATCAGTAGGTATCGGAGCTCAGGATTTGAGCCTTAGGAGCTATATTTTTACTCTGCATTTGTTCTTGTGCAAAGATATATTTGATTGTTTGCAAGTTTTGATGCTTACTAGGCTTAAAATTAAGAGAGGCGAAGGACACTTGGTTAGTGCACAAAGTAATCCACAACCAGGAAAGGCTAGAGAACCAACTCCAAGAGCCGTTGAAGAAGCCTCAAGCATGTCTTCAAGAGAAGGAGAAGCTCCTGAAGACATTGATCCCAAAGAAGAAGAACAAGTATTCTGAAAGGCTTTCCTAGACATGACGGAGATGGTGAGGATACTCTACCAAGAAAGGAATGATATGCTTGTTGGAGAAGGGTCAAGACACCAGAAAGAAGGAGAGGGTTCCTCAGGAGGAAAGAAAAGTGATGACAAGTCAAAGAAATGACACGGAGGAAATGGTAATCCACCATCTCCATCTTCATCATTTTCCTCTACATCATCATCCTCTACCTCGGTGAATCAATCTCACGAGTCTAAAACCACTGATAAAATTCCATTATTAAAGCTTGATGTTAAATTTGAGTTTCCTATGTTTAATGGTGAGGTTAATGTAGAGAAACTTGACAATTGGATAAGACAATTGGAAGTTTACTTGAGGATACAAAACCTTCATGAATATGACACCAAGATTCAGTTAGCCTATTTGAGAATGGAAGGAGCAGCATTGGTATGGTGGGAAGCTAAGACCAAGGATGAAATTCAAAAACATGGTAAGATCACTTTTTCATGGGCTGAATTTATTTCCGCAATTAAACATCAATTTTATCCGTTAGCTCATTTACAAAAGGCTATCATGAATTGGCAAAGTTTTAGACAACTTAAGCGAAAAAGTGTTCAAGATTACACCCAAGAATTTAGACGAAGGTATTTATTACTTGGAATTGATTTGCATATCCAAGAGAATTTTATGAAATATATAGGTGGTTTACACAGCTATCTTATACATACTATCCTTATGTTCAATCCTACTAGTCTATATGAGGTTTGTGTTCAAGCCATGCATTTAGAGGCTAGAGGTAAAAAATATTTTGATGTGAATGAGGGTAGTGAATTTAAAGGCAAAGGAAGAAAAAGGAATGCAAACTCTAGGAAAGAAAAAGGAAATTTATTTTGTAAAAATTGTTCCAAAACAAGCCACGATGAAGACCATTGCTGGAAACATCATCCGGAATTGAAGCTAGAAAAATTTTAAACCAAATATAAGGCCAAAGAAAAAGGCAAAATGGTTGCAACTGCTGAACAAGACTTAGGGTCTAAATCAGGTGATGAAACTAAAATCATAGCCATGGTACTAAAGAACATAAAGGGGAAAGAGATTGTAAAAGAAAAAAATCCCAGTTCTAGCACTTTAAATTGTCACATAGAAGCTCCAAATGAAGAGAGGAGGATAGAGTTGTTTCATGTGAGGATAATCTCAAAACACAAAAAGATAGACACACTTTTGACAGTGGGTCTCAAGCAAACCTCATCTCAGAAGACTTAGTCAAGAAGCTGAAACTTGAAACCATTCCACATCTAAATCCATATCCACTTGGTTGGATTTGCAAGGATGCTAATTTACAAGTCTCAAGAAAGTGCATGTTACACTTTTCCATAAAAGCTCATTATGTTGACTTGGTTGAATTATATGTGGTACCACTTGACATTACAGGTGTGGTGTTGTGTAGTCTGTACTTATATGACAAAAAATCGATCTTCCATCACCATGAGAACAAGTACCATTTTTTCAAGGATGGTAAGGAGTTTATTGTGAGAGCACATTGAAAGAAGCTAGAATCTTCTTTAGTGAATGCAGGGCAATTGAAAAGGCTTGTCAATGCAAGTCAAAATTTGAATTTGTTGATGATTAAGAAAAAATATTTTGTACATAATCCTTTTCATGTTATTGCTAATGTAAATGATGAAATCGTTTAGTCTGAAAGTAGGTCGTCTTTGAAAGAAGATGACAAGATGTTGCAGAAAGTGTCTTTGGTGTCAATCAGTGCAGAGAAAAAAGTGTCGGTGCAAAGTGGTGCAAGAATTCAGGAAAGGGAAAAGCATGCAAGCAAAGAGGACACAAAGTTCAGCATGGGTCATTGTTGGTTTTAGAATGGAAAATTGGTATGGCGAGAAAATTTGGTCAGGAATCAACACAACTACATGGCTCATTTGGAAAAAAATCGCCATAAGGATAGTTGGCAAGGTGAACCTTATTTTCAGTTTCCTTGGAAGGTAGACCATTGTAGGAGCAGTATTTTTTCTGCAAATTATAGTTGTTGTTCTGCAAATTTCAAAAATTTGCATCATGACTCAGTCAAGGTTAGCAGCAGTCAGTCAGTGAATTCAAGGAAGAATCTATCTTTTTATGAGAAGCTCAATTTGATGAAGTCAGGAATATTTCAGTGGTTCAAGGTTGGAAGAGTGGAGAATTAGTCTCCTCATCTTCAGTTTCTATAATTCAAAGAGCTTTTGGGGTCCAAAAGCTTCTCATTTGGGAGCTGTGATTAGGTGATCATGTCGAAGTTGAAAAAATGCTCAAAAATGGAACTGCTCAGAATTGGTTGCAACCTAAATGACCAAAAAGGCCTTGTCACTACAATTTTGGCGCCGTGAACAGGACTCAAATATGACTTCGTATGTGAAATTTATGAAGGCCTGAAGTCTCCAGTAAACTCCAAAAAATTTGACCAAGTTTGACTTTTCAAATTTGAAAAAATTAAAAAAGAGAATATTCTTTGCAATATTCCAAATAATATTCCCCCAAAATATTCCCTAGAATATTCCACAGGGCCTATCACATGCGAACAAGTGGCATACCATGATTTTTTTATGGCTTGACTTCATTGGGGAATAGCCAATCAGAGGCTGCCACGTGGTAGGCCTGGAGGCCGCCACGTGGCCCAGGAACTATGTACAAAATTATATGGAGGTCTGAGGATTTGAACACTTGACCTCTCATCTGCAAATCCAGTGCCCGACCGTCCCGCCTATGGGCTGGTTCTTAACCTATAATAATTGCATTGCTATTTGAATTATAAACAAAGTTCAGTTGGCGGCAAATGGGGGCCAGCCCCCACACTTCACGTGACCAGTGGATGGGAACCGAGGGGCTAACAGCAGCGGATTGGCAACGGTCGGTGGTGGTTATAATAAATGTGACCATGTCACATAAAATTAAATGTCATGATGTGATAGTTATAAGCCACGGTTATGAAGCGATTTTCCCAGTGGTCAGGGCGGCGGTCACATGTGACCCTGCCCCACTTAAAATTAAATGAAACTTAACTGTTAGTGCTAGATTTGGAGCGGTTCTGCCATTTCAGGGATGACCACCATTTTTGGTCAGTTTAACTAGAGTTCACCCACATTTGGTGGGGTTTTCAAGTGACATTGGGCAGTATTATTTTGGAGGCCAGAAATTTCTCAATATTGAACTAAATTGGACGAGATTTTAGTCAATTTGGGGTTTATTAAGCATTCTGGAGTGTTTGGGACAGGTTTCAGAGTGAACAGAGGTTTTCTTCAACCATTTTTTCTTCAGGAAAAAGGAAAGGGCCACCAAGGCCATCAGGAAGATGGAGATGTATTGGGTTGTACTTCACTGTTTGATGTGAAACAAAAGCCATTTATAGCTTATTTCTGTCTTCTAAAGTCAAATTCACAGCTTTCTTTTCCTTTTTAGGCATATATTTCACTGTATAACCATTTTGAGCAACTTAATAGAGCAAGGACATGACCATTAGGAGCCTTGGACCCGGGAGATGTAGCTCAGGAGGGGTGAACTGCCTCATCAGTTTGTTGTGTTATGCTATGGTGAATTTATCTTGTTATGTATTTCTGATATATTTTGTTAAACAGTAAACTTAATTAACATTTCCTCACACAAAAACTCAAAAACAATTACCAAAAACATTTTGTTTAACCTGCAAGACATGGAGAATACTTTGCACATTAATTTTAATGGAAATGGATACTTTGCATAGCATTACAAATAATTCCATTTTCATATCACTCATGTTATTGTGGCCTCCTCATCAATATTCCCCACCATTGCTTCATATATTCTACAACAATTTTATCTCCCAATGGTTCCTTCCAAATGTGCAAGTTGGCCTTTGGTGGATAAACTAAATGGCTCTCTTCATGAGAAAATGGAAGGTCTAAATGGAAACCTTCTTGTTGTCCAATGGCTTATTCAAGGTAGGAGTAATGACAAGCATATGGGATCTCATTCCCAATGAGAGACTCACATATTCATGCTATCATCCAAATGAAATGAATCACCTTCCAGCATGGTAATTCATAGAAGAGTTCCTCCCAAATGTTCAGGAGAGGCATATCCCAAGTGCTCCAAACAATCATATGGCTTACTTCATAGAGAAACAAGTGATCTATTGTAGTAGCCATATCATCTTCCATTCTCCCCTTGAAGCATGAAGCATAAAAGGTGTGGGAAATTTCATTCCCCATGGACACATCCAACCAATGTTCCTTCCCTCCAATCATGTTCCCAACAAGGATAAGCACATCATCATCATATGGAATCATAATCAAAGTCACGCTAGCTTCCATGTGTAGTAAAGGAGAAGGAAAATGTTCCCTCATGTGAAACCATCGCAATTTTTCTCCTAAATGCCATATAATATGATATAACAAGTGTTTCTCCCACCACTTGTTTGCTACCCCATTCTTCTTGCATGCTTGGAAAAGGTGTATGAAGTCTGGTGTCGATGAAGCACACTAGGAAGAATACATCATCTCCCCAAAATATTCTAGGCCGGAATGTTCAACATCATCATTGCTCATGGCCCCAAGTAGACCATGAAGCCAATAATAAAGAGTATCTCCTCTTGGAGCAATTCCCTGCACATGAGTGGTAAGAAAATGCAAGTACATAGTAAATATATCATGATGCTCCTAAATACAATCCTTACCATTCACTTGGTTTAAATTAGTGAGGTAGCTCATGGATGAGCTCCCTCTCACACCCAATGAGTAAGGAGGTGATGATAATAACTCTTCCCAAGTGTTATGTTTCTCCTCACCCTCCAAACAATCTATGCACTTCCTCATATGATAGTGCATCTCCTCTTTGAATTCTTCCCACATGAATCCCTCCAAGATAGTATGGTATGTTCTAATGAAACCAGTGGGATTGGAAAACAAGATCTCATAGGCTGCATGTACTAGTTTATCCTTGAGATTTGAGTCTCTAGTCAAGTAGATTTGATCATGAAAATAAATGACTCCATCAACCACTCTATACCTCCCATCTATCACTTGCCCATCAAGAACCTTACATGTGAAGAGGTTCTTGGAATATTCCACCAATATTTAGTGTTATCACCCAATTTATTTATTTTTATTTTTTAAATTGTGTGTCTACATTGTTTTTGGTCATAGTCTCAAATAGGTCTAAATTCACTTTTGTCTTGATAAAGGGTAGGTCATAGTTTATCCAATTTAAAAGGTCATTTTCCAAGTTCAAATAAACTTTGTTAATTTCATTCCATGATAAAAAGGTCATATCATTCATCTAGAGCTCATGTCATTAGTTTTCAGTTTGAAATTATATGATTAGCCACAAATCCACAGTTTCGTAGCGCGATCAGTTCAAAAAAGGGGTTTTTCACTATGAAAGCGTTGCTACTTTCGTAGCGCAAAATGAAAAAAATACACTATGTGTGCTACGAAAGCACGGATTCTTAGATGTCATGTCAAAAAATCTGGGATTTGTCATAAAATTGTTAACAATTGATAAGGTAACGTTATGGTGAGTCATTGAGAGGTCATATCCAAAGTACTTACCCATTTCATATACATCATCGTCATGATAGGGGTTTCATTCAGTCGTAAAAAGGGATTTCAAATTCAAAAAAATTGTCTAGTTAAGTTATTCTAGTTTTTTTCCCCCACTCAACTGTTAAAGCTCTAAACATTAGAGTTAAACTTGTGGTTGTTCTATACCAAGGTTATTATCATACTCAATCAATCAAGGCTGTTCATACAAATTCAAGCGAGGTTGTTCCATTTTATCAAGCGAACCAGTTCTATAGGTTCAGAAAAAATCATGGCTAAAGAGAAAAAGAATCACAGAGGAGGACATTGTTTGAGATTTAAACCTAAAATTATGAGGGTTTTAGCTGAAGATTCAATAGTAATGGATGCTTTTAGGAAAACAGGTTGTTTGAAGTTCTGTGAAAAGTTACAAGGTGGGCATATTCAGGTGTCCAAAGAATTTGCACTTCATTTCATTGGAACAAGCACAAAGGTTAGAATGTTAAACATAGTAGTCACACTTGAGATCATAGCTATGGTAACATAAATACCAAGAGGTAAGGAATATTGGTTTAAGGGTTTCAGGTTTAATATGGAAGCATGCAAGATATTTATGAAAACAGAATATGCAGACATGGACCTGAACAATACAATTCCCAGAAATTGTATCAAAGATAACTATGCCAAAATTTTGTTCAATATCCAAAGATACTTCACATTCGAAGGCAGGTACCACAAAGTCTACACTTATCACTTCAAATTTCTATTACAATTCATAGGTATGATATCACTAGATTTACTATTTTTCTTATATAGAATTCTTGCCAAGATGGCTGACAAAGTTTAGATGAAATCTGATGGCTGTGAAACATCCCCTTTTCTCCATGGGTTGATTAAATTGTTAGTTTTGAATGAGCTTCAAAAAATAAATAGGGACTGGTCCTCCTTTTTGTTTATGAGTGGTTTTGATATGGAATCTCTAACCCCAGCTAAAAACACTAAGACAAAGGGAAATCTCTCACCACCAGCAGAATCAAGTCAACCAGTGGCTAAAAAGGCAAAGAGGTTTGTGAAATTGAAACCCAGAAAACAAGTGAAGAACCAGGCAGAGAAGACACTAAAAACTCCCTCACTTGCAAAACAAAGGTTACATGGTAGCAAATAAACTAAACAAAAAAAAGCAACAGAGAAGCAAGAAGTTTAGAGAATAACAAGGATCCAAGCTACAACAACAAAGATAAAATTAGCAGTTTTAGGGTCAAGTGACAGCCTAAGGTTGAAAGGAAACTTGGATGCTATATTGCATGCAATTGACATAGAAGAATCACCCATAGTACAAGCTGATTTCATAGGAATAAGTGAAAGCAAACAGAAAAAGTTAAAATCAGCAAATAAGCTAAAGTTTAAAGGTGAAAACACAACATTTGTTTTCCAAGCCAGGAAGCCTATGACTAGGCATTCAAAAAGGCTCAAGGAACTTAACACAGAAGTTGAAGAAACCTATGAAAAAGGTAAATTTCCTGAAGAGGTAATTGATCTCTCCTCGCCAGTAGCATTGCAAGCTGAAAATAGAGTAGTCACAGCACAAGAAGAAATGACAAAACATCAAAACCTGGAGGAGAATTTTATATTATCAAACCACGAGATTGCTAGGTTGAAGAAAATAAACAAAAAACATATCATTTAGAAATCAAAATTCAAAGAATGAATTTGTTTGGCAAGGTCAAATAGCCTCTAGATCAGAAATCCCAAGCAGTGAAGAACAATTATTCACATGGATAGTCCCAGCTATTAAGGAAGCAAAGTTTATGAGAGTGATCAACACTCATTTAAGAACTAGCAACAGGAAGCTAAAGAGCCAAGTATAAGATCTACATATGCAGTTGAAAGAGTGTCATGAAGAATTGAAAAAGCAGTGAAACGGAGTAACAAATATATAAGACAAACTCAGATGAAAAATGAAGGTTAAATTTGATGAAGAATATATTTTCAAGGTTATTTTGTTGTAGGTTTTGAAACAATATCACTTTCCTTAAGTTTGAGTATCCCCTTATCAAAAATTTTAAAAAAATTTCAACAAAACTACTTACACAGCAATTTCGTAGCACAGATAGTGAAAATTTGATGAAATGCACTACGACACTGCTGAAGCAGTCATTTGATCATTTTTCATAGAAAATTTTGAAGGAATTTTTGTGAGTTTGGTTTTGAAACTTCTTGTGGGAATGTGTTAAGTGAATATAAAGGCTATCATGAAAGAAAGAGATTGAAATTTGTTGAAGAAGGGAGATAAAACCCTGTGCTACGAAAAGCACTACGAAACTTTGTTGCTTTCGTAGCGCAGGTCTGTTTTTAGTTTTTTGCACATTCGAAACTAAAGTTTTGAATAGCTGGCATAGGAAGAGGATATATGCACATGTTCTAATTTTATACAACATATGTCATCCAAATTATGGTGTAAAGGGTCAGATTGTATCAAACAGTTAAAGTGTATTAAATGCCTAAAAGGAAGGAGACAGTTTCCTAGAACATAGGAGAACAACATCATCGACAACATGTTCACATCAAGATTGGGAATCATCATCCAAATTCGACTTCATGGAAAATAAAGTGACATAATATGTAATGAAGACTAGATAAGGTTGTTAGGAAGGAAATTAAAGAGTTTTAGTCCTATTTGGAATAGGACTACTCATTAGGGTTCTAGCTATCAATTTGTAATAAATATCATGTTTCATGAATAGGAAAGGTGTCAAACACTATTAATTCGATGTATCTAATGAAGGATAATAGAATCCTATATTGTAAATGATATATAAATAGTATGAGGTCGAATTACACAGGATTGGAAATTTTATTAGCAAAAAGACTGTTTTGTATGTGACATTTTTTAACTTTAATACATAGAAGTTTAGTTAGCCAACTTGAGATTCATACAGAGTTTTAGTGTGTTTGTTCTATTGTATCCTTTACTATATATTGCAATAATATTTGCTTATTGTTTACTCAGAATTCATCCTTGATGCTCTGACTTCCCATGTAGGAAAATTGATTGTGTTTCTACTGTCTCACATATGTATCTTTTGACTAAAACTCTAACATGCCTCAACTTCCATGCTAGGTAGATTATCTTGCTTTTGTTGAAGTTATAATGACTCCATAGCCCAATGAATACTTGCTAATGTGATTTGCAACCAGTTATACCATTTATCTGTTTTTGCCACATATAGAGTTAGCCATCTAATTATTTATCAAAAAATCATAAACCATTGAGAGAGCCCTCTCAGGTTGAGGAGGCTAAGCCTCAGCCAAAATATTGGTTTGAAACAGTTACACAATATTTACTTGATGAGCAGCCCATCAAGCCTGATTTTGTGATAATAGTTGGGACTCCCAATATGGATCTAGGCTTCCCAACAATGACAGCACTGTAGAAATATGAAATGAAGTATATGTCACATCATAACCCTCCTATTTGACATGCTCAATGCCAAAGCCACATGTTGGAGTAATGTTTCCCCACTTTTGTAGCCTCCTTTGCAGTTGATCTTGCCTAGGAGAAGATTGAAGTACATGGAGGTCAACCTCCTCTTAAAAGGAATCTCTCCTCCAAAACTTCCATAGTTTTTCCAATGCATGCAAGAGTGTTAATAATATCTTTTCATATTCAGAAATCTTCCTTATGTGTGGAAGTATCATTTGCTACTCCAAGGCTATGTAGTGGCCATTTGACACCATGCTCATGAAATCATATATTTCTTAATAATTTTCAGCCCAAATAGCTGAGTGGGGGACAATAATGTCCATATCAGAAAAATTTTCACCCCTCCTTTGAACCCATCAAAGGTTCTCTGCGTTGTGCTAGCTCCTCCCAAGGCTTCTTCCCTAGCTAGATGTATCAATGTTTCACCATGTTGAGAGAACTCTTTATTCATCTTCCAATCAGGGGGTCTCCCTGGTGGAATGCCTCCATGTAAAGAGACATCAAAGTCTGAAGTAGACTGTATAGATGAGTGGACTGATTTGTCCCTCCCTTCACTACATAAATCAGTCTCCTTCATCTGTATATAAACCCCTTGAAATAAACAAGGGTGCATGCTCCCCATCCTTTGATGATGATCCACCCTTTCTTCTCCTCCTTTGTTCAAGGTGTTACTACCCAACACTATTGTCATATGATGCTCCTTAGGAACCTTTTGCAAAGATGAAAAAACTCCTCCATTTGAAGCAATAGCTTCATGCCCATCCTCATGTGGTGATGGTTCTTCTTCTGAAGTGACAGTGTTGTTACTTCCTCTCTTCTCTTCCTCCTCATAAATTTTTGAAAATACCTCATCAACAATGAGAGACCCTAGATCTTGGTCTTCCTTTTGAGAAGAAATCTCTTCATGCAATGGGGATATTTCCCTTGTCAAGGTATCATACAAGTTTTTATCCCCCTCAATAGAAATCTGAAGTGGAGTTGGTGCAATGGATCTTTCCAACTTATGCAAAGGTTTTGAATGTTTATGTTTTGCTAGCTCAATCAAAGATGTTTCGTATTGTTTTACATCAAATCTCTTCACTAATCCCTTAGTGAATCCTGCATAAGTAGTTATATTTTCATGATTAAATGAATAAGATTTATAAATCCACCAAGTATAAGCCTTACCTTTAAGATCCAGTGCTGCTATCCTAAGGGCTTCCCTTTCTGAAACTTGATGTAGATGCAAATATGATTCTAACTGATCTATCCAATCCTTCGTCGTGCATGTGGAGGACTCGTCAAAATTTGGTAGAAAGAATATACCTCTTCTTCTTATGTTTTGATTGTTGTGTCTTATTTCCTCCTTGAGTTGGAAAAAATATTGGAATTTCAAGTTCTCCTTGAATCTCCAAGATTGAGATTCATACTCCTAAAGATAGTCACTCAAAGTCTCCTCCTTTGGTGCATCTTCTTCCTCCATCTCTCTTGCAGTAAATATGGGCATATGACTGTGCCATGGATCATAATGTGTGGCTACATGCTCACACCCATCATGTAAAAATCTATGGCTTTCTTCATATTCAAACTCCCTTGGATATTCCCTAAACATCTCCCTTCTCATATTCTTGATATCTCCCTTGATGCTCTGCATAGTTTGAAAAAGAAGCTTTGAGAGCCCCTCTTCCTCCCTTCCTCCAACTAGTGGAGCCTTGTCTTCATTTCTTTTGCACATCTCCTCTTCTTGAGAGAAGCTTCTCCTTATGGTGACATATTGGCTGAATGCACAGGCTGAGCCAAGATTATGCTCTAATACCACTGTAATATACCCAAATGGGGAAAGTAGGAATATAGTGCATAAAATCAAAGCAGCAACTAATATTTAACATATGGAACCATGAGACGAATATGGATTCATGAAATTATGTAATGGAGCAACAAATTACTACAAAATAGTGAGGCATAAATCATAGACAATGAGGAAAGAAGCCTCCCATAAGTAATCACTCCCAAATACAAGTTGTTCTTACAATAAAAAATGTCGGAGATAAAATACAGTGCAGTCATATTAAGCATAACTACAGTTGTAGATGATAAAATGATATAAAAATACTGATATAGGCCCCAATAGAGTCTAGACATACAGATTTGGGCATTAGATTAGCTTTCCAAGACAACCCAAGAGGGTTTCCAGAAAATGCACACAATGTGCCAATGTAAGCTGCAACCCTAGGGCTGAAGATATGATGCAGCAATAGAAATGGGAAGATATGGCCAAAGCTGATGTAGAAAAATATAGATCTTCTCCAATATATTCTTTGGGTGAAAGAATGTCTCCTCTACTAAAGAGATCACCTCCCAAAACCACTACTGCAACTACCCCTACAACTCATTAGGGGAATTTTGAGGTCTAAAATGGGCCTCCTAAGGAAATAATAAAATAATAGCTAAATCAATAAAATAATATTTATGAATTTTAAATTCACTTTTTGCACCACAATCCATGTAACATGGTTAAATTCAATTCAAAAATTGTACCAAAATAAAATTAATAAAGAGATTGTATTGATGTGACTATAAATAAGAATGAGTTTTTCAAGAAAAAGTCATTATCATTGAACAACTAATGCATTTGTCCTTTGTACTAAAATAACTTAAAATAAAATATAAATATAAATTCATAAATTCCTAATTATATAATATGTTATTAATTAAAATTTATATTATTTAAATTGTATATTAACGTGTAATTAATGTAATATAAAAATAATATACTAAATGTAATATATTATTTTATGTATGAAATTTTATTCAAAAAGTGTGAAATGACATTGATTATGAGTATTTTACTTTGAATTTAAAAGTACTTAGAGCACTACCATGATTAACCATGAGTTTTTATCCACCATTGATAATGTGACAAATAACTACCTTTAACTCAAGAAATGCCACCTCAACCATTAGGGATGATTTCATCTCATAAAATTTGATTGGTTCTCATAAAGTGAATTTTGATTGTACATTTTCGTTAGGAGGCCCATTTTAGACCTCAAAATTCCCCTAATGCCTCCCTAAAATAATGTAGATCTGGGCTGAAATTGCGCTATAGGGGATAAATACTCCTTAGCCTGCTGCTAAATGTGCTAATAAAGCTCAAGGGGCTTCTTTACAGGCCTTCAAATGGATGGAAACCTTCCTCGACTGCAAACTAGCTCTGAAGACACGCAAAATGATCCTCCAATGTTGCACCCTACAACACAGCACGATATTCTGAAAAAACTACACTGATGAAGAAATATGTAGCTTGGCTTAAAGCTTGAGTGTGGATATGAAGTGAAATTCTCCTCTAAGAGGCCTCTCAAGGAAAGAGATGGGATTCCCGCTCAGGAACACCCGGTGCTAAACAACACAGCAATCTCAACTAAACAGCTGAAGAATGCAAGAAGTCTAAAAAGACCACATAAAAAATAATAATCCAAAAAAACATCCCCAATATGGTTGCCCTCCTCTTCCTTATATAAGTTATGAGATTTCTTACCCTTGGCCCCACTCAATTAGGTCACTACTTCCATACAATCAATCTCCCTCCAAAATTGTGGTATTCCTCATTTAATGTCCACTCCTCCATAACAGCATCATTGATTTGGTCAAAGTTGACCTATTCAACATTATCCAACCCCTGTTCATACTCAAAGGTGGTTTATTTAGCTGCTAAGAAGGTCTCCTTTCACACTTGAAGTGTTTTTATTGCTGCTAAGGATATTTATGGGCCTACCTACCCATTTATTCACCTATCTCATGACAAAATAATCTATAATATTCCATTTAGTTAAAAGCTAAATTTTTGGAATATTACATTTTCCATCAAAGGGAAAAGATGTGAAGGATCCTGCTTCAAAGGAGAGCCAAAACAAAGGACTTGTTAGTGATAATGTCCAAATATACTTGAGGAGAAGGAAGCTTTGCTTCACATGCAAGAATGATAGGCACACTATATAGAGGTATTTTCTGATGATGAAGAGGAAGAAGAAGAGGAACCAGAAGGAGGTCATAGCGCTAGGATAACAGGAGAATGGGGAATTTTCTCCAGTTGTAGGGGCCCTTACATCTTTGCAGGGAGTACCCAAGTACTTGACTCTGAGAGTTCGAGGTTCCATCCAGGATCAAAGGGTATCAGTGTTGATTGAGAATGGGTCTACCCACAACTTTATTGATTCCCAATTAATGTAGAGGAGGGCAATACCCACTGATGACTTTGAGGGATTTTTAGTTTTGGTCCCAGGATCTACAACCATGCAATGCATGTAGTATGTTCTAGAATTGTCTGTCACCATGGGGACATACACCTTAACTGATCACTTCTTTGTGGTTGAAATCCATGATACCAATGTGATATTGGGTGTATAATGGTTGATTACTTTGGGGAAGGTCACCACAGATTGGGAGACTTTACAGATGGAGTGGACAGATAAAAATAAAGGTAAGCATCAGGTGATTAGGGGCATGCACACTTATCCCTCTCAAACAGCTTCCACACAGACAACAAAGTTGGATTTTCGCAGTGGAATCAAGGACCTAACAATCCATTCAGTTATGCAGTTGAATTTTGCCCATGATACATTACTATTTAGAGTCATTCCATCAGGGAGGGAACCAAACCAGGATTTGATGAGAGATGTCTCACAAAAGGTTGCACCACTCATAGATCCAAGATGGGTGAGGACCTTGGGAGGACTTTCCATAGCACAGAGAGTCTTGGTTAGGCCCAAGGAGGAGGGAGACATTCTCCCAATATCAGTATTACCAACTCTCGCCAAACATCTTGCACTGAGAGAAGATGTTTCAGGGATGGATGACGACACCATCATGGTGCAAGGAGACCACTCCATGGCTTTGGAGAACCAGAAGATACTTCCACATAGGGATTAATATTCCACATATGGTAGAGGATGGTGTCCATTCATACATACATTGGCCAAATTCAAAAGGTTTTGGATGGGTGATAGCTTCCTATGGAAGGCTAACCTCCAAAAACATCAACCTTTACTTGAGTCGGAGCAGCTACAAGAGGGGCAGCAGAGGCAGGATAGCAGCATCCCGGCATGTGATTTTGGCATGTGATATGTCAAAGGAGAGGGAAGAAACATGACAGGTGATTTACATTATAGACCAGCAGCACTATCATTATGGAGTATAGATCCTTATTGGAGATCCCAGTTGTTGGTAGAATACTCCAAGGATATCTTCACATGCAGGGTACTTGATGGCCAGTTGTCAGATGGGAGATATACAGTGAGAGATGGGGTCATCTATTATCATAGTAGGATCTTCTTTACTAGAGCCTCAAATCTCAAGGAGAAGCTACTACATGTAGCATATGAGTTTTTTCTCTCCATCCACACTGATTTCATGAGGGCATATCATACTATCATGGGGGGATTCACTTGGGAAGGCTTCAAGGAGGATATGCACCAGCATATCAGGAGATGCATGGATAGTTTGAGATTGAGGAGAGACATAACTCCTTGGCATAGTTATCATAGCCACTTTTTTTCCCATTTGGAATGAGGGGAGGCCCATCTATAAGCCACTTCACCAACTTGCTCGAGGTACATGGTAAGGATTGTGTTTTTGTGCATAATTATCCACTAACCGTGTATTTGTATTTCCTTACCATCCATGTACAGTTCATTGCTCCAAGAGGGGGCACTCTTTACTATATACTTCTTGGTCCATTTGAGGCCATAATTAGTGATGAGGATGGCCACTCCCTACAAGATTTTGGGGAGAAGATGTCTTATTTAGGGTGTACTCAATTGGCACCACACATCATTCACCTTCTCCAAGAATGTTAGAGAATTGGGGTAGAAAGCAAGTGTTTTGGAAACCACTCATCATACCATGTTTTGAGGTAGTCAGGAGTAATACTACAATGGTTCCACTTGAGGGACTATGATCCTCCTCTGATATGTCATATGGAAGCTAGTGTGTCCTTGATTTTGATCCCATGTGTTGATGACGTTCTTATCATTATTGTTGACATGATTTGAGGGATGAGACATGGATTGGATGTGCCCATTGGGAATGAGATTCCCCACATTCCTTATGCCTCATGTTTCAGGGAGAACATTGGGAAACATATGATTGCTACCTTGGACCTCTTGTTTTCTTATGAGATGAGCCATTAGGTTAACTTGAGCACTTGGGAGGAGCATCTAATGAGCACCTTGGAGGAGCATTTCAGGGATGGATTGATTGGGGGACACTTGGTTCATGAGGAGAGCTTATCACATGGAGAAGTTTTACAGCATTCACCTTTACAATTGCTTGAGGAA
The DNA here is from genome assembly GCA_034641835.2 of Pinus albicaulis. Taxonomy (NCBI): domain Eukaryota; kingdom Viridiplantae; phylum Streptophyta; class Pinopsida; order Pinales; family Pinaceae; genus Pinus; species Pinus albicaulis. The sequence goes on along the minus strand of CM076584.1, from coordinate 115,452,686 downwards.
AAGAAACATTTGGGAGGGGATGAATGTAATATTCCAATTTAGCTTTCAGCTAGTTGGAATATTAAATTTTGTTTTTGCTACTTAGATAGAAGAATAAGAGGGTAGGGAGACCCATAAATATCCTTAGTAGGAATAAAATCACTCCTAATGTGTATAATCGGAGGTGGCTTAGAGTTCGATGCTATTGTGAGAAGTGCTCTTGTAGTTATGTATGCCAAATGTGGAAATATAGTCAATGCTCAGCAAGTGTTTGACAGAATGTGTCAATCAAATGCTTTGAAGAACGTCAAAATGAGAGAGGATATTTGCAGGTGGATTAATTAAATTGATGAACCATGTATCTGAAGAGAATTCCTAGAGGACTGGCGGTTACAGAGGCTAGTGACCCATGTAATCCAGTAGATGGGTTCTTTTTATATGGACATTGATTTCATATGTATAAAGAGAGTGACAATGAAACAAAAAAAAATTATTATAATGGAGTTAATGTTTTGCATGTAAATGGGCATACTGTTGTAAGACCTGGTATGGCATGCGTACCCCTGGGTAATCACTGGTAAAGTCTGGGTCAGACCTAGGTGATAGGGGGGATGTCAATTTTACAATTACCCCGGGTAAAAATTTGAGGGGGGAAGAGCTAGAGTGAGCGGGGTTGTCTCATCTAGCAGGTTTGGCTGGATTTAGTCAATAATCCCCAAGTCAAGTTTAAGGGGGGAATTTTTAGGTAAACATGACTCGGGGTAGAGTGAATGTTGACTAGGGTAAATAGTTGTGGTTTTGGGGCACATGGTATTGTGCACCCATGGTTTTGGCCCATTTTATTGCATGTAATGGAGCCTATAAGAGGCTGGAAATAATTCATTGTAATGCAAGGCCTGGAGGTGAGTGGTGAAGGCTCACTTAGATGGATTGGCCAGGGTTTTTGGCCAATGTTTAATGAAATTTCATTGGTTGGTTTTTCCCCGGATTTGGGTTTTTCCTGGTTAAACATTGTGTTTATGTTTATGATTTGTTGCTGGTCTCTTTATGTTTATTTCTCTCAGTAAAATTGTTTATTATTCCTGTAGTAATTTCTAACACTATCCATGTGTATGAAAGAAGACTAGGATACAGGTAGGTTTAACCTTCTCAAAGAATCATTCACAATTATTTTTATGAGGCCATGATGGGCCAAGTGCTGATATTTTTTTTGCCTCACCTTATGGCTCATGTCAATAATGGATTTCAAGAGGAAGTGAGGGATGCTTAATATCTGTTCAAGTGGGAGTTCTCTCTGAAACCTAAGTTCATCTAACAATCTAAAATGATACCCAAAGACCACACTAAGTCTGCCTTCACAAGAAATAAACTTCATGATATGGAAGGATACTTCATCCTAGGGGTATGGAAGGTTTTACCTCCTCACTCCAGTTTTGTCTTCAATGTACTCTTCTTCTGGTAGAAATAAATTATTCTTGTCTGCAATGCTATGCATCTTTTCCTTAAACCATTTGACTCCTAAGGGAAAAGTTATAACTCTGCTTATGAGTTCAGGAGATAGTGTGTTGGCTAGGCCTCTAACCACAGTGGTGGCTCTCTCTTCTGAATGTGACTGTAGAGCCACTACAAATTCTTTATTTATCTCTTCATCAAAGTGTTTCAATAGCTCAAAGAACCCTACCATTAGTGATTTCGAAAGATTTCCATGACTTGAGGATGTTGCCTAATTCTCTTAATTTCAGTAGGCTCTCTTCTTTTGAATCCCCCTCCCATTTTAATGGATGTGATATGAAGGTGGTGAGAGGTTTTAGAGTTATGTCTTGGAGATGGAGGTCTTGAAATAAAATGCAAGAAAAAAATATTTTACCCTTTAACTGTCAAATTTACTCTACTAAGTGTGAGTTGTATGGAGAAATTTCAGTGTTGGAGGATGGAAACCACTTACCTTTGTCCTCTGCTATTTTTGTTTGAGATATGGTGTCTTTTGGAAGCAAATTCACCCACAAGTGACTTTGTGTTTCCTTCTAAACCCTTGTTGATCTACTTCTAAAGTTGCCTATAGAAAAACTATGTTTCCTGTAGCACGACGGTACATGAAACCTCAAACCTCAATGTTACTCTTCTGATGGCTCCCACTTCTCTCCTGCTCTTGTTTCTCTTTGAAATGATCAGCGCAATGGTTAAAATGAGACAAATATTACCTTTATTGGATTTTTAACTAAATTTGGAGTGTTGTGGTGACTCGTACTTAACACAAGTTTTCCTCTTTGAGATTTTTGGTCCCACTTCAGTTAATAATTTTTTGGCCTCGTGATCACTCTCTTCGTACCCATCCACTCTCTCTTCACTTGATTTGACTTGCCCATGCGGCATGCACTTTCACTTTTCCTCTAGTTTCACTTTACAAAGGTGGAAAAGTTAACTTGCCACCTTTTTGTCTTTTAAATTTCTAAAACTCGACATTCAACCATTTTGGTCATTATGGATGCACAACGAGAGGTGAGGTGCCATATCTAAGCTTTCCTAGTGTTGGTGAGGTGTTGAAGGAACTAGTGCAAGGATCTGGAGCAGGTGGTGGCAGCCTTGGTATTTTCTTTGTTGTATCTTCATTTTTATTTGTTTTCTATGTGAGCATCTTTTTCTGAGTGAGTTTCTTGTCTTTTCCGAGTGAGCTTCTTAATCTTTAATTTTTCTTTTTCTTTTGCAGGTGTTGCATGGAGGTCTTTAGGTGCCATGGTTTTTGTTCTTTCCCTTCTCCTGTCTGATGGTGGTCTTTTGGAGTCATCCTAATCATAATTCCTTCATCTTTTGGCCTCGATGTTCCACACACATATTTTCTACAAGAAACTTTCTAATACCTATAGCAGTTTTTTTCATGCCTCTTCTTGCTTTAGTTCGCTAAAAAATGGATGGATATGGTTCATGGAGGCTATCGAGGAAGTCATGGAATGAATGGAGTGGAGGATGGGCAATTGAAAGGGGTCCCATGTCAAGTTTCCAATGATTTAGCTTCTAATGTCCCATCATAGCATTTATATAGGGAATCCTAAGAGGGATTTTTCCTTCATGGATGAGTTTCCTGTAGCATTTACAGGAGTTTCCTATAATGCTACAGGAATCCTATAGTTATTGGATTTGCCTGTAGCAATTACATTTTAGGAAGAAAATTGAATTTTTTTCCTAAATGAAGGGTGGAATAGATGAAGGGATGCATGATGAATTGGCTCATCGAGTGTACAAGCAGAGGAGAAGAGAAAATGAAGAGAATCTACCTCTCTGGATCCCAAAAAAATCTTTAATTAATAAACTACAAAACAGAAAAACACATAAGTGCATAGGTATTTTTCTTCTTTTTCTTTCTTTTATTTTTCTTTTTTCTCTCTTTTATCCCTCTTTTTAAGGCAAGTGGGCTACCTCCATAGAGGTTTTAAACCCACGGGCCTGCCCTGGGTACCTCAGAGAGGTTTTCAACCAAGGATCTTTTATTCTCTATATTTTATCTTTCTTTCTTTTTTCTTGATCCAAGACTGCCTCATGGAGGTTTTCAACCCTGGAGTTGGCCTAGGGTTCCTCAAAGAGGTTTGCACCCATGCATATTTATTTATTTAATTATTTTGTTCTTTTCTAGGAGGGGGAGGCGCTAGAAACTATGGATTTTTCCATGACATAAACCTCTTTGTTTATGAAATTTATAAATTATGCTCTAGACAGGGGCTTCTTGTAAACGTTAACCATGTAACCATTGAAAAGTAGGGGAATTCCTTCCTCATATATGGTTATAATCTGAACTGCGCCATTATCATAAAATTTTTCCACTTTGTAGGGTCCAAGCCATATTGTCTTCAGTTTTCCTTTGAAATCCTTAAACCTTGAGTCATACAATAGCATCCAATCTACTTCTTGAAAGGTATTTTCCTTAATGTAATTGTCATGCCAGACCTTCCTTTGCAGTTGAATCACTTATGTGTGGAGTGATTCATAGTGAACTCATCCAATCCATTTAAATGGAGCAACCTCTCTTTTGGGGCATTTGATATATCTAGGTCTAACTCAGCTACCATCCTTAAGGTGTTGAATTCAAATTCAACAAAAAGCAAAGCTTTCTTTCCATAGACCAGGTCATAAGGAGTGAATCCTGTTGTTGTTTTCCAAGTAGTGTTGTAGTCCCAAGTAGCTTATACCAATCTGTTGTCACTCTGTAATTTGTAAGATGGAAAGAACAAATGGCAGAGGACAGCATCAAACCAATTTGGATTCTAGGACCTAGCCTTCCTACACTCAGAGAGGGCTCTCTTTTTTTTTATGATTTAGCTTGATAATTATAAATGCTAATATTAGGCTAGTTATAGAAATGAGGGATGTTTGTTTGATTGAATGGGTAGTTGGACAGACAAAGATGTAAAACTTAATACATTGGGATATGGAGTCATAAAAGGCGGAATTGTGCATCAAATTTTCAAGGGCATTCATAGCGCAAGCTAACATGCAGATTGGATCTCACTACCAGTGTGAATATGAGATGGGAGAAGGAGATTAAGGTTAAACTTAAATGCAGAGTAGACCGTCTCTGAATTCTGCATTCAAGTCTCAGAGGAAAACATTAAGATAATAAAAACAGAAAAAATTAAGGTGCTCTTTTAGCAAATCTTAATCTAATTTTTTTGTTTTGAAATAAGATAAATTAATGCACAGCATGAAAAGATAGAGGAAAACATTAATACAGAGGAAAAAAATCACCATTAACATAGCTCAAGAATCTTATGAAAGGTCTCTTATTATTGATGCCCAGCTCAAACAGTTACAGAGTTCCAATACATCTTACAATGCAAGCTTCAGCAGGGTCCAATTTTCCAACCCTTAATGAAAATTATAGAAGTATTTATACTAAAACTAAGTTGTTTTCCCTTCCTTACTCAGAAACCTTTCATTTATTACAATTTAGTAGAAAATGGACAAATGTGGCCATGCAAGGCTTGATCAGACATCTCTGACAACAACACCACCTCTGGAGTTAATTTTGGGCAAATCTTCGTAGATCCAAATGCTTCAATGGCTCCTCGGAAGATCAAACAGTAAGCTTTGGAGGTGGTTGTGATGGTGTCAAAGAGGCAACCAATGGAAGCTCTGACATATAGCTTTGTTTTGCAGAAAAATAGCATTTAGTAATTAATTTGGTGCAATTTTGGCCACTTCCCATTGATTGGTGTCTGTGCTGGTGCGTTCTACTATGTAATATTCCAAAATTAGCATGCAGCTAATTGGAATATTGATTTTTTGTTTTTATCACCTAGCAGTTGAATAAATGGGTAAGGCAGCCCATGCATAATAAAAATATGAATAAAATCCGTCATAATGTGAAAAGGGATCATCATAGGAGCTGTATTTCACACCCTCATGTGTGAAAAGAGACATTTGCATGTGGACAAGGTCAAGTTTGAACAAGTCAATCGTGTTGGGATAAGAGGTGGAGATCATCTATGGCAACAGCACAGAGATAGTGGGAGGTAGATTCCTTGGTGTAGGAAACCCTAATGAGTGGGACCCAAGGCGAGAGGGATTCCATTTGTATAAAAGGAGGGCAAGGCAGCCATATGAAGACATGTTATGGATTATCGATATTGTGGTCTACATGAATATTACGCTTTCTTCAACTGTTTAGTTGATATTGTTGTGTTGTTTAGCACAAGGAATTCCTGTTTAGGAATTCCTTCTCCTTTCAAGAGAAGCCTCTTGAGGGATCATGTACTTCATTTCTCCACATTCAGGCTCAAGTCCAAGCCACTTCCTTCAGCTACATGTTATTTATGCTGAAGTATAACGTTGTGTTGCAGGGTGTTTTAGTGGAGGGTCCACAACACCACTTCTGGAGCTTGTTTTTCAGAGGACGAAGCTTCCTTTCCTTTGAGAGATCAGTGAGGAGGCCCTTGGAGCATATTTCAGATCTTGGCACTTGGCCAACCCATTTTCTGTCATCTAAAACACAGTATCCCTCAGTGAATGTGTTATTTTTAGTGAGCATTTGCAGTGAGGGTTTGCAGATTGTTTGGAGGGTGAGATCTTCAGTGTTAGGGTCATCCTTTCACTTAGAAGATAAATTGAAGGAGGTTTGTTTAGCTTGTGCATCATCTTCAGCCATCTCCATCTAGTTCTTGAGTTGTAGCTTCTACTTAGTCCTAGGACTACAACTCTGACATTTTTTTATTCAGGGTTAAACCCCTTGGTTTTGAGATAGTTTCCTAAGGGAAGGGTCAATCCTTCTTCTGAAAAGATAGTAAAGGGGATTATCATCTATTTATTGTATCATTCAGCTATATGTATGTAAATTTTCAGTAATACTACGTTATTTCATAGCTAGTTATCTAGATCTACTCTTTGTACTTATACTTTCAAGAAACCCTTGCCGGATTATCTTAATAATGTATTGAAGAGGCTAGATCTCTGTTTTCTAAGCATATTGCTTAATAAAACTCTATATCTATGGTTTTCTATCATATTTTTGTAGAAACCCTCATTAAATCACGCATTCACTTGCTTTAGAAATTCAGCATGGTGTAAGTCATGGGATTTGGGTGTTTTTCAGCCATTTTGAGGCTGGGACATCTATTTAATTTAGCAAAAGGGATTTTTTTTTTATCCACTTTCGTATTTGAGGGCCATAATACATATTCTAAGGGATCTAAGTTTTATTTCCCACTGTTATAACATAATTTTCTGGAAATAACATTTTTATGGTCAATATTGCTGAATTTTCCATTCTAGGATATTACAGTGGTATCAGAGCATAGTCTTGGCTCAGCCTATGGAATCTTAGCCAATATGCTATCAAGAAGACAAGAAGAAGAAAATATGAGCAGAAAAGTCAAAAATAATACTCCATCCTTTGGAGGAAGAAAAGAGGAGAGACTTCCAAAGTTTCTTTCTCAAACTTTGCAGAGCATTCATGAAGATCTCAAGAAGATGAGAATGGAGATGTGTATAGAATCTCCAAGAGAGTTTGGATCTGAATCAAAATCTATATTTTCATATGATGAGTGTGAGCATGCAGCCACACACTATCATGCATAGCGTAGTCCTATTCCCAGATTTTCTATGAGAGAAAGGGGAGAAGGAGTAATGACTAGGAGGGAAACTCTTAGTGATTTTCTGCAAGATTATGAATCTCAAACTCAAAATTTTAGAGATCATATTACTTTTCCAGAGTTTTGCAAGATCAAGGTGAAGAGAAGCAAGCAGCATGATATGGGTAGATTTCTTCTATCTACTTTTGATGGTTCACCTACATGTTCAGCTAGAGCTTGGGTGGAGGAGCTAGACTCCTATTTGTAGCAACATCACATTTCTGAAGATGAGGCCATCAAAGTTGCAGCGCTGAATTTTTGAGGTAAGGCCTATACATGGTGGATATTTGAGTCTTTTTCTTTGAAAAATGCAAATACTTCTTCTTATGCAAGGTTCACTAAGACATTAGTGGAAATATTTGATGGAAAACTTTCTACAACACATGTGGTGGAGCTAAACAAACCAAAACCTTGCATGTGATGGACGAAACTATTTACTCAACTCCACTTCAGAAAACCATTGAGGATTTTGATATCTTGCATCATACCTTGCTAGAGGCAAGACCTCTATCTCATATTCTTGAGAAAGAGGGTATGGAGATCCCTTTTTCAAATGAGGATCCAGTCATTGAGGTTTCCTATACACATTGATGAGGATGCGGGCAACAACGTTGTCATGTCTAAATTTTATCTAGCACCTCATGCAGAGGTAGAGGGAGCACATGCTTCAACTAGAGAGATTCTTGTATCATTTCAAATAATTCCCCAGGATCTCATATGTGGAGATCAAGGCACAACTCATGATCTAAATGTGCCATTGATGATAGGGTGTAAAACTATGGAGATAAAAGGAGGAGATAGGGAGGATGACCAACATCATGTGATGAGGAGCACAAACCCCTATCTATTTCAAGAGGTTGATGCACCTAAGAGGGAGATTGGATTGCGCAGTGAGGGAAAGGACAAGTATGTCTATCCATATATGAATTCTACTCTTAATGATGATGTCTCATTGCATGGAGGCATTTCACTGGGGAGACCCCTAGATCAGCAGATGATGAGGGATGCTTCACATTTGGAGGCATTAATCATTGATTTCAGAGGAGTGGAGACCTTGGGAGAGCTTGGTACCGTGTTGGGAGTCTTGGGAAGACTCAAGGAGAGAAGGAGCATTCTCTCAACATCATCATTACCCACTCTCACTCTAGATTCTGCGTTGTGGCAGGAGCAGCATGGAAAGGATAGCAGCCTTCCAACTTGCATCTTTGGCATGGGAGATGTTAAAGAAGAAGAAAACCATATGACATATTTCCTTTGTGGTATATCATCAGTGCTATCACTATGGAGGATAGATCCCTATTGGAAATCCCAGTTGTTGGTGGATTATTCCAAGGATATTTCTACTTGTATGATATTGGGTGGCCAATTGCATGAGGATGGATACTCAATTAGAGAGGATTTCATCTACTATCATGGTAGGATTTTCTTACCTAGAGCTTCCAATCTCAAGGGGAAGTTTCTACAAGTAGCTCATGAAGAATTCCTTTTCAGCCACACTTATTCTATGAGAGCATACCACACCATCATGGAGGGGTATTTTTGGGAAGGCTTTGAGGAGGAAATATATCATCATATGAGGAGATGCATGGACCATATGGAGATGGAGGAGATACATAACTCTTTGGAAGATTTAGCAAAACCACCTCTTTTCTCTTTGAGGATGAGAGGGGATTCATCTATGATCCACTCCATTTGCATGAGCAAAACATATGGTAAGGGTATTTTTTTGTTGCATAATGATTTGTATGGTATATGTGCATCCCTTAACCACATATGTGCAGGATATTTCTCCAAGGAGGAGCATTCTTTCTTCTAGACCTCTTGGTCTAGTTGAGGCCATGAGCAGTATTGGTGGCCACTCCCTAGGTGGACTTGGGGAGGAGATATCTTATCAAGAACATGCTTATTTTGCACCATACATCATACACTTTCTCCAAACATGTGAGGAGATTGGGGCAGCAAGGAAGTGGTTGAGAAGCCACACATCATGTCATCCTTTGTTGCAGTTGAGAGTCAAACTGCATTGGTTGCATTTGAGGGACCATTGTCTTTCTCCCTTGCTACATATGGAAGCAAGTATGATTCTCATTATGGTTCCCTATGTTTTTGTTGTTATTATTTTTATTGGGAGCATGATTGGGGGAGAGACACATTGGTTGTATGTGTCCTTTGGGGAATAGGATTCCCCTACTTTTTACATTACATGTTCTAATGGGAGAATAGGAGTTAATATGGCCACCATAGCCAAAAACTTGTTTCTTTATGAGGTGGGTCATGGGATTGATTGGATACCATATGATGGTGATTTCCAACTCATCATATATGGGATAGTTTGGGCCAGCATGAGGGAAACATTATTGCAGCCCAAGATCAGTAAAATTTCTACATTTAACATGAGTGGAGAGGAGGACAGCATGAGGTAGGCTACTTTTTCTACCATGTTCAGATTTTCAGCCCACCTACTTTGCATGAGCCAAAGGTGGAGGAGGATTTTCAGGAGTTTCTATGTTGGGAGGTAACTAATTTTGTATGGATGATTGCTTGGGGATGGAGGATCCACATGGGAATGATGGTTCCCAATACATTTCAGATCCCATTCCTCAAGGGGACCTCTGGACAACACCTTATTGCCTCTTGGATTACTCTACTTGTTCATGATGATAGCTATTTAGCTAACTTGCATGCTTGGGAGGGGTAGTATGGAGATTTATTGATGAGACAACATCTCATTCCTTGGAGGAGTTTATCATATGTGGATGCTACAGTAATAGGAGGGGAGATTTATTAGTTCTATCCTTGCAGTTTCTTGAGGACAAGAAACATTTTGGAGGGGAGGACTGTAATATTCCAAAATGAGCATGCAGCTAATTGGAATATTGACTTTTGTTTTTATCACCTATCAATTGAATAAATGGGTAAGGCAGCCCATGCATAATAAAAATATGAATAAAATACCTCATAATGTGAAAAGGGATCATCAAAGGAGCTAGATTTCACACCCTCATGTGTGAAAAGAGACATTTTCATGTGGACAAGGTCAAGTTTGACCAAGTCAACAGCGCTGGGATAAGAGGTGGAGACAATCTATGGAGACAGTGCAGAGATAGTGGGAGGAAGATTCCTTGGTGGAGGAAACCCTAATGAGTGGGACCCAAGGTGAGAGGGCTTCCATTTGTATAAAAGGAGGGCAAGGCAGCCATATGAAGACATGTTATGGATTATGATATTGTGGTATGCATGACTATTCTGATTTCTTCAACTGTTTAGTTGAGACTGTTGTGCTGTTTAGCACAAGGCATTCTTGTTTAGGAATTCCTTCTCATTTCAAGAGAGGCCTCTTGAGGGATCCTATACTTTTTTTCTCCACATTCAGGCTCAAGGCCAAGCCACTTCCTTCAGCTACAACGTTATTTCTGCTGAAGTATAACATTGTGTTGTAGGGCATTGCAGTGGAGGGTCCACAACACCACTTCCGGAGCTTGTTTTTCAGAGGAGGAAGATTTCTTTCCTTTGGGAGATCAGTGAGGAGGCCCTTGGAGCATATTTCAAATCTTGGCACTTGGCCAACCCATTTTCTGTAATCTACAGTGCAGTATCCCTTAGTGACTGCGTTATTTTCAGTGAACATTTGCAGTGAGGGTTTGCAGATTGTTTGGAGGGTGAGATCTTCAGTGTTAGGATCATCCTTTCACTTGGAAGATCCATTGGAGGAAGTATGTTTAGCTTTTGCATCATCTTCAGCCATCTCCATGCATTTCTTGAGTTGTAGCTGCTACTCAGTCCTAAGACTGCAACTCCGTCATTTTTGTATTCAGGGTTAAACCCCTTTGTTTTGAGCTAGTTTCCTAATGGAAGGGTCAATCCTTCTTCCGGAAAGCTAGTAAAGGGGATTCTCATATATTTCTTGTATAATTCTATTATATGTGTGTAAATATACAGTAAGACTGTGTTATTTCATAGTTGGTTGTGTAGATCTACTCTTTGTACTTATGATTTCAAGAAACCCTTGCCGGGTTATCTCAATAATGTATTGAAGAGGCTAGATCTCTGTTTTCTCAGCATATTTCTTAATAAAACTCCATATATATGGTTTTCTATCATATTTTTGTAGAAACCCTCATTAAATCATGCATTCACTTGCTTCAGAAATTCAACACGGTGTAAGTCATGGGATTTGGGTGTTTTTAAGCCATTTTGAGGCCAGGAGATCTGTTTAATTTAGAAAAAAGGATTTGTATTTTATCCCCTTTCATATTTGAGGGCCATAATACATATTCTAAGGTATCTAAGTGTTATTTCCCACTGTTATAGTGTAATTTTCTGGAAATAACGTTTTTATGGTCAATATTGCTTAATTTTCCCTTTTGGGATATTACATACTGCTTTTTTGCTTCTGCACAATAGTTATGCCTAAACGTCCTTTGCTCGACTTGACCTCCTATTTTGGCATGCCTTGTCGGGGCTTATTTCCAACATAAGTCCTTTATGTCGTCATAACATAGCAAATTTTTTTAAAACTCCTTTTGCTACCCGCCTCGACCTTCTTGCCGTGTTTCAACCCTTTTTCAAATAAAACAGCGCAAAACTCATTTTCCCGGACCTAAAAATGTTTAAATTGTAGTTCTGAAGCAGCATCGCATCCGTGCACTTCGCAGTATTTACAATTTAAGTTGTGAAGAATGTAATCGGTGGTGCGATGCAAAGTGGGAGGTGACGTGGAGGGAAAAGTGGGACCAGACCATAGCCCACAAATCACACATTTTAAAGTTTAGCCATAAGCAGGGTAGGTAAACACTAAATCCTGTGAAATGCGAAGCGCGCAGAGAAAGGAGTTGACGTGGAGGAGAGGTGGGGCCTGACTTCATCGCAAGTTAAAAGAAATACCTTGCGGGCTTATTTCCAATTCAACTTCCATCCTTAAGGTTTTGAATTCAAATTCAACAAAAAGAAGATCTTTCTTTCCATAGACCGAGTCATAAGGAGTGAATCTTATTTTTGTTTTCCAAGTAGTGTTGTAGGCCCAAGTAGCTTATACCAATCTATTGTCACTCTGTAATTTGTAAGATTGGCAAGAAAAAATGGCAGAGGATAGCATCAAACCAATTTGGATTCTAGGACCTAGCCTTCCTACACTTAGAGAGGACTCTCTTTGTTTTTATGATTTAGCTTGATAATTATAAATGTTGATATTAGGCTAGTTATAGAAATTAGGGTTGTTTGTTTGAATGATTGGGTGGTTGGACAGACAAAGATGTAAAACTTAATCCATTGGGATATGGAGTCATAAAAGGCAGAATTGTGCATCAACTTTTCAAGGGCATTCACAGGGCAAGCTAACTATGCAGACTGGATCTTACTAGCAGTGTGAATATGAGATGGGAGAAGGAGATTAAGGTTCAACTTAAATGCAGAGCAGACCGTCTCTGAATTTTTCATTCAGGTCTTAGAGGAAAACATTAAGATAACAAACACAGACAAAATTAAGGTGCTCTTTTAGAAAATATTAATCTAAATTTTCTGTTTTGAAATCAGATAAATTAATGCACATCATGAAAATATAGAGGAAAAAATTAATACAGAGGAAAAAATCACCATTAACATAACTCAAGAACCCTGTGAAAGGTCTCTTATTATTCATGCCCAGCTCAAAGAGTTACGGAGTTCCAATACTTCTTACAATGCAAGCTTCAACAAGGTCCAATTTTCCAACCCTTGATAATGAAAATTATAGCAGTATTTAACTAAAACTAGGTCATTTTCCCTTCCTTACTTGGTAACCTTTCATTTATTACAATTTAGTAGAAAATGGAAAGTGTGGCCATGTAAGGCCTGATCAGACATCTCTGACAACAACAATGCCTCTGAAGTTAATTTTGGGCAAATTTTCATAGATCCAAATGCTTCAATGGCTCCTCAAAAGATCAAATAGTAATCTTTGGAGGTGGTTGCAATGGTGTCGAAGAGGCAACCAATGGAGGCTCTGACATCTAGCTATGTTTTACAGAAAACTGGCATTTAGTAATTAATCTGGTGTAGTGTTGGCCACTTCTCATTGATTGGTGTCGGTGTTGGTGCGTTCTACTATTTTTTTGCTTCTACACAATAGTTTTTCCTGAACGTCCTTTGCCCGACTCAACCTCCCGTGCTGGCACGCCTTGTCGGGGATTATTTCCAACATAAGTCCTTTATGTCGTCATTACATAGAAATTTTGTTTAAAACACCTTTTGCTGCCCGCCTTGACCTTCTTGCCGTGTTTCAACCCTTTTTCAAATAATACACTGCAAAAATCATTTGTCCAGACCTAAAAATGTTTAAATTGTAGTTCTAAAGCCGCATCACATCCTCATACTTCGCAGTATTTACAATTTAAGTTGTGAAGAATGTAATCGGCAGTGTGATACGAAGTGGGAGGGAAAAGTGGGACCAGACCATAGCCCGCAGATCACACATTTTAAAGTTTAGCCATAAGTGGGGTAGGTAAACACTAAATCCTATGAAGTGCGAAGCGCTGGGAGAAAGGATTTGATGTGGAGGAGAGGTGGGGCCCGACTGCTGCCCGTAGATCGCAAGTATTAACTTTTAGCGTCAAAGGTAAACTCTAAGGGATGCGAAGTGCGAAATGTGGGGAGGGCAGAGTGATGTGGAGGAAGGTGGGACCCGACTACCACTTGCACATCCCAAGTCTTAAATTTTAGCAGTGAAGGTAAACTATAAGGGATGCGAAGTGTGAAGTGTGGGGAGGGCAGAGTGACTTGGAGGAAGGTGGGACCCGAAAGCATCGCAAGTTAAAATAAATACCTTGTGGGCGCTTAAACGATAAGTTGTAATGTTTGTGAAATGTGATGGATGGTAGGGGGAAGGGCTGACGTGTCAGGGGGACTAGCCCACCTTAATCACAATTGGGGAGATGGGGAAGCAGAAGGTAAAACAATGATATGGCGATGAAAACGGTAAAGTAGAGAAATGAAGCGGAAAGGCAGAAAAGGTAAGGTTTTGGTGACTTTCAAGGGAAATGAAGTGAAAAAGGAAGTGTGCTAGGTGGTCGGGTCCCACTCCATCATATATCACCTTTGGAAGGTTATATCATGAACTTAAAACATAAGGTTGGTTTTCGGAGGGGTCCTAAGGTGATAAGCGATAATAGAGAAGGGGATGTGAAATTGTGGAAGGGAGACACGTAGCAGGGATGGTGGTAAGGGATACCACTCATTTCAGACCCTGCCCTCCTAATGGTTAAAGTTTGAAAGTTGCGGGGAGTGCGAAATGAAACAAGGATGGGAGTGGGTGACTGGAGATGGAGGAAAGGTGGAGGGCGATGACATTTATTTGTTGTTCATAGGAGACTCGTTAACGACTTTCCTACGTGCATGAATTTACCCACTTAGAGTGCATGACTCGACCCAAACATGCATGACTCTCCCCTTGCTCCTTTTTCTACCTTAATTGCTTCTCTGCTACCTTTGTCTTTGCCAATGATCTAATGCTTTGAAAAAGATTTTGAATATTGGCATTTATGTAAGATATGAAAATTTTGTAAAGAGGAAGCATAAAATCAACTTATGATATTATAAATTACAGGGTTCTAACAGTGGCTCCAGCTGGGGATGGTAGCTCCTTAAGGAGGTGTCAAGAACACCACGGACGACTGGCCTAATCCATTGGGTTGATCCCACAACTTGTATCTTGATTTGTCAAGCAACTTAGTGACTGGAAACTAGCTTATTGTTCCTCTTGACTTTGACTAATAAAAATATACCACATGCTTGGCCAACTAGCTTTTTAGCATACCAAAATCTGAACTGAAACTTACAATTTAACCTATCCACTACAAACCATCAAGCTGAACATGTTGTTGCACCTTGAAAACTTGAATGGAAAAACCAAAACTAAGCTAAAACTAAAGTCTGCAACATACTGATCTGAAAATGAAAAGAAATCTAAAACTGAAACTTGAAAGATGCTCAGAGTGCTGAGCTTATTTTCACACCTAGCTACCCTACTCTACTGAAATTTTTGTTGTTCTAAATGATACAATAATGCCAGTGCAGCCAATCAATTAGCAGCAGAAATAGATGGACAACTTGACTGCTTGTCAGGAAACTTAGCAGTATAAATTGATTATGTGTCCTCATAACCAAAGTTAGAATATGTAATGGCAACTAATGATGTATTTGATCCTTATAGAGAGTACATGTTTGAAAATTTGAGCTAATAAGAACCTCCATATAATCTTCTATAGGATCAATAAAATAATGATGTATAATATTTGCTTCTATGCCTTCAATGACTAGTTTATCTAGTGTATCCCTAATATTAACCCTTGAAACCTCATCTTCAGTTTGGTACTTGAAAGAAAAATCATCCTCAATATGTAAGTCAAGAGGTAGTACCATTTCCTCTTGCTTAAGGGAAGGAATATTTTTTAAGAATTCTTAAGGGTCTATGAATTTACATGACTGAATTTGAGAATTCAAAAGTTCAATACCAGTTTCATGTCTTTCAACAACTATCTCTAGAAAACATGTTTTAGCTTCAGGCCTAAATTTGCTTGATTTCAAAATAAGAAATACATCCCTTAGGAAACCTTCATCAAGCTGAAATTCTGAAAATTGATTCCTTAATGCATTTAAAAATTCACTAGATAGAAGGTCTACCACAAACCTTGTCATCTTGTTTAGCAAGAACTATGTTCAGCATGTTGTGGAGTTGCCATGAATGCTCAAAAGCTAATTTCTTTGAATCATGGATTTTCCATGTGAATAATGCAGCCTTCTTGTGTCTGGTCATTTTCCACCACTAGTAATCATATTTGAACTTTGATGTACTTTCTAATGAGGATAAAATTTTTCCACATTGGATTCACCATTATGTTGTCTCTCTGTAATTTGTAAGATTAGCAAGAACAAATGGTGGAGGACAACATCAAACCGCTTTGGAGTTCAGGACCTAGCCTTCCTACACTCAGAGAGGGCTCTCTCTATTTTTATGATTTAGCTTGATAATTATAAATGTTTATATTAGGCTAGTTATAGAAATGAGGGTTTTTTGTTTGACTGATTGGGTGGTTGGACAGACAAAGCTGTAAAACTTAATCCATTAGGCTATGGAGTCATAAAAGGCATAATTGTGCATCAACTTTTCAAGGGCATTCACAAGGCAAGCTAACTATGCATATTGGATCTTACTAGCAGTGTGAATATGAGATGGGAGAAAGAGATTAAGGTTCAACTTAAATACAGAGTAGTCTGTCTCTGAATTATGCATTCAGTTCTTAGAGGAAAACATTAATATAAAAAACACAGACATAATTAAGGTGCTCTTTTATCAAACCTTAATCTAAATTTTCTGTTTTAAAATCAAATAAATTGATGCACATCATGAAAATAAAAAGGAAAACATTAATACAGAGGAAAACCATCACCATTAACATAGCTCAATAATCCCATGAATGGTCTCTTATTATTAATGCCCAACTCCAACAGTTATGAAGTTCCAATACTTCTTACAATGCAAGCTCCAACAGAGTCCAATTTTCCAACCCTTGAGAATGAAAATTCTAGTAGTATTTAACTAAAACTAAGTCGGTTTCCCTTCCTTACTTGGAAACCTTTCATTGATTACAATTTAGAAAAAAATGGACAAGTGTGGCCATGCAAGGCCTGATCAGACATCTCTGACAACAACACCGCCTCTAGAGTTAATTTTGGGCAACTCTTCATAGATCCAAACGGTTCAATGGCTCCTCAGAAGATCAAACAATAAGCTTTAGAGGTGGTTGTGATGGTGTCGAAGAGGCCACCAATGGAGGCTCTGACGTCTGACTCTGTTTCGTAGAAAACTAGAATTTAGTAATTAATCTAGTGCAGTGCTGGCCACTTCTCATTGATTGGTGTCGGTGCTGTTTCGTTCTACTGCTTTTTTGCTTCTACACAATAGTTATTCCTGAACGTCCTTTACTTGACTCGACCTCTCGTGCTAGCATGCCTTGTCAGGGCTTATTTCCAACATAACTCCTTTATGACATCATAACATAGAAAATTTGTTTAAAATGCCTTTTGTTGTCCACCTCAACCTTCTTGTCGTGTTTCAACCCTTTTTCAAATAAAAAAGCGCAAAACTCATTTGCCCGAACCTGAAAATGTTTAAATTGTAGTTCTGAAGTCGCATCGCATCTGCGCACTTCGCAGTATTTACAATTTAAGTTGTGAAGAATGTAATCAGCAGTGTGATGCAAAGTGGGAGGTGATGTGAAAGGAAAAGTGGGACCAATCTGCAACCCGCAGATTATGTTGAGTCTCAAAAGTGTTTTCCATATTCATACATATTTACATTATGTCATAACCATTTAGCTCTTATTTCATAGCCATCTGACCTAAAACCCTACATCAAGTAACCATTTTCATAAATATATGGGTAAGGATCCTTGTTTTCCAAAGTTATTTATTTTATGTATTTAAAGTGAATTTATGATTAGAAACTAGAAAATTAACATAGTTTCATATATCTATATATGTGTTATGAGTTTTGTGACATGTGTAGGTCAAAGGGAGACTTCTAGAAGACCCTTATGTGGCACTCTAAGGCCAAATTCGAATTTGGTTGGAGAAGATTATGGGATCAAGAGGATATGTGTCTCACTTCCTTGTTGTATTGAAACTCTAAGAGGATATGTGTCTCATTTCTTAGTTGTGTTGAAATTCTAGAAAGACATGTGTCTTATCATTTCCTATTTTGATTGTAACTCTAGAGATGGAGGGAGAGATTCATGGACTTCCATTAATGAGATAACTTCTCATATTTTGTATAAATAGGAGAAGCTTTCTCCTATCATGGGTAATGAAAAAGTAGTGAAATAGGAGAAGGAGAGAAAAGGAATAGAGAGTCTTTTGTAACAAAGCTTAAGATGGAATGGGATGTAGATTTGTGAGTTTTTCTTAATAAAGAAGTTCTTTGATGCTGTTTTGATTACATCTTCAAGGAGCTAAGGATTACACCAAATTGGTAGCAAAGGGCCCCTGCTATCCAAGGAGGATTTTGCATGTTTTCTAGATAAGTTGTTTTCAATTTTGTTTTGTCATATTTCCTTACTTAGATTGCTTTCTGAAATCATAGCTTTTAGCATTATTTTTCTTGTCATTTTCTTAGATAAAGGATCCTCATGATATTGCAGTTAGTATCTTTCTCAAGCTCTTCCAAAACATCTTTATTAAATGAATGGGATTCAATTGTGATATTTTGAGTTATTAGCATTTCATTTTATGTTATTTAGTTTTTAGTGTTTACATTATATTTCTTTAGGCAGAGTCAGTAAGAGGGCCAGAAGCTTCTGGTTTCATCATTTCTAGTAAAGGTGAAATAACCAGTAAAAGCCCCTACTGTCAATATTTGTATAAGAAATATTTTGTTCACACAATTTTAGATCAGCTTCCTCATTATACTGTAATTAGTCTCTTTCACAAGCTCTTCCAATAAACCTTTAATTCACGAATGGAACTAAGTTGTAGTATTGTGAGTTATTGATTGTTTTGCTTCATGGAAGATCCTTATCACATTATAATTAATCTCTTTCAAAAAAGCTCTTCCAATAAACCTTTAACTCATGAATGAGATTTAGTTGTAATGTTATAAGTTATTCAGCATTTCATAGGAGATCCTTACTACATTATAGTAATATTTTTTCTCAAGCTCTTCCAACAAACCTTTATCAAATGAATGAGATTTCACTATAATGTTTTAAGTTATTGCAATTAGATTAAAAGATCCTCGTTATCTTACAACCATTCTTTTTCTTAAAAGCTCTTCCAACATATCAATATTAGATGAAAGAGATTTGGTTGTATCATGTTGAGTTAATTAGCATTTTCTGTTTTGCAATTAGATTAAAAGATCCTCATTATCTTACAATCATTCTTTTTTTTTAAAAGCTCTTCCAACATATCAATATTAGATGAAAGAGATTTGGTTGTATTATGTTGAGTTACATTTCATGTTCATTTGCAAGCTAGGATATCCATGGATTAGAATGTTCTGTTTTTCATCATTTTCTTAATTAGAGATAGAATTTACAATTACATTCTGTTTTAAGTCTAAGGTTTCTTTTTCTTTTCTTTTTGACATAGATTTGATTTCATCTGTTGAACATAGAGTAACATACTAATTACTAAAAAGACAAAACCCCCAAAAACAATAAAAAAACACATACAACGAAGTAAGGAAGAGGTCACTTAAGCACATATAGTGCACCACACTTCATCAGTTTACTAGCCCTGGTTGATAATTTATGTTAGCAATTTAGGACGCTAAATGTTGGGAAAAATACTGAGAGGGGGGGGTGAATCAGTATTTACTGCATAATCAAATCTTTTTACTTTTTCATTCCTTAAAACCCATACGCTACTTTCCTCCAGTAAACTAGCGTATATACGCGGATCCCCTTTATGAAACTAGCGTATACACAGAGATTTAGATCTGTCATTAAATCTTCACTTATATTATTCCATCATTCATTCATCAGATGTTCAATAAACAGTAAACATGTGCAGTAAGAACATAATAAACCATCACACAAAGCATCACACATGAACACCAGGATTTTTTTAGGTGGAAACCCAAATCGGGAGAAAACCACCGCTGCATTTGCTCAGCCTTCAATATTTTATTATAGAGAAAACATCTTACAACATATGTGCTGGCGCAGACTTGACCAGCACGCAGGCACCCACCTGCGCTCGTTTACCAGCCTCTCCTGGAAGGGAGCTCCAACCCCCTGACTCGTTTACCGGCCTCTCCTGGAAGGGAGCTACGACCCCCCGATCTCGTTTACCAGCCTCACCTGGAAGGGAGCTACAACCCCCTGACTGAAGGCTACAACCTTCAGCACCACCTTGGACCACGTTTCATCAATTTTCACACTGGATCCAACAACTTCAATAGAACACCACTTGCAGGGCACATTTCATCATATTTCCAGACTAGACCCTTTCCACACTTTTAAGCCCAAACATACATCACCAACAGATACATATCAACACAGATCAGATAGTAGAAACACAGCAGAACAAATCAGATATTTCATACCCCTTGCTTCAGCAAACCCTAGTTTGCATACGCGCTTTCCCTTTACTGATGTCGCGTATATACGCGCTTCCGTTCACAAAAACCAGCGTATACCTCAGTGTATATTTCATTGCGCATACGCGCTTTCTCTTCGGCGAAGCCGCGTATATACGCGCTTCCTCCGCGTCGAAGTAGCGTATAGATCTTCAATCATTATAGAGCAGCATACTTCTTCAGATCAGATGTTCAGTTCAGATTTACCCTTTCACTTCAGACAGATGTTCGCCTCAATTCAGATCTAAGCCTTCCATAATCAGATCTAGTAGATACAAGTACATTTCGGATATAGATCCCCTTCTTCATCATTGGTGCATCATACATTCAGATTTATCTTCAAGTGTAACCCTTTCCATTCAGATCTACTTCAGAGAGAAGTATTCATTCAAGCTCAGACATCTTGCACCCACTCTCATGATTTGCACAATGAATTTCTTCTCCTTATATAGGTTTATCCTTTTCAATACCATGAGCCCCCTTTTTCAATACCATGGGCCAAAACAATAACATGAGCCCAAAACTACTTGGACGGGGTCAATTAGGCGGATCACTACCCAATACAATGGGTCAATACCATGGTGGTTACCCTTGGTTTTGCACTTTTTGAGCGCTTTAGCCCATACGCGACTTGGCACGTTCTTTTCCGCGTGCATACGCGACTTCCCCTAGGCCAATCCGCGTATACCAAGAGACATACTCTTTTTCATCATAGATTTAGCACTTGCTGACTTCTTTTCTTCACTGCCTTCTGTACACACTGCTGATACATCAGATTTCCTTCATCAAGAACATATTCTATCAATCACAACTTCATCAAGTAAGTTTCCATCTTCTTCATCAAGTGAGTTGCCATTCAATGACAACACTTAGCATCATCTTGCTAACTAACATCATATCACATCAGATTTACATCGTTTACCAAGTCCATCAAGTCAAGCATAACTTCATCAGGTGTATTGCCATCAAGGACAACACATGTCAATTGTCACATGTCTTCATCTTCATTCAGTGGGTTGCCATCAAGGACAACACTCTGCATCATATTTCCAACAATCTCCCCCTTTGGACTTGATGGCAACCACGATGGTGTTTGGTTACCACAACAGATAGGTACCATGTCACTCTCCCAAATATGTGACATCATTATCTTCTCTTCATTCAAACACCATGTCACTCTCCCCCTTTGACATCAAGGGAAAAGGGCGGATCAAAAACCAACACTCTCCTCCTCATGTGGAAGAAACATTCTGCAGATCTGATATGTGCTGAAGTGGTCAAGCTCCCCCTGAGTTCATGTTGAATCTTCAACATATTTTTCAATAAAGTACATGACTCTTCCTATCACCAAAAACTCATACTTACAAAAAATATCCAACCAAGTGGATTTACATATGAGACTCAAGTACCCAACCAAGTGGGTTTACACATTTCAATTCAACTACCCAACCAAGTGGGTTTACAAAAATTTGACAAGTTCATACATGACTGAATATTACAATTTTACAACATGAGTCTCAACAAGACCTTTTCAACAAATTACAAAGATGACCATTTAAGACCAACACAAGAAAGTCCTCAAGAAAGAGAACAGATTTCAGAACCATCATAATGTCAACACTGCATTATACTCAGCAAAGCTAATGCTCCCCCTGAATCTGTGCAACAAGCAATCTTTCCAAATGACTAAGGCTCCCCCTTAGTTTGTGCATCCTGAAAACTTTCACCAACAAATCATCAAGGCATCTTCATCAAATCATTAGAAAAGAATTATGAGAACTGGGATACCACCAGAGATACCAAACAGTACTGCAGCTGTGCTAAAGAGAGCTGAACCAACCAAAAAATTTCCAGCAACCAAACATACGCGGTTTTCTGTGCAGGAACTCGCGTATATACGCGACTGTGTTTCAGGAAACCCGCGTATCCCAAGCCATCTTCTAAATTTCAACCAGAACTGATTCTCTGTGAGGTAAAGACAGTGTTCAGCTTCTTTCTGAGACATTTTGAATGCTTCCCTGGACTACAGATAGATAGAACAGTGTAGTTGTGTCTTCAAGTGTCATCCAATGGTTGTAGCAAAGGCACATTAGTAACCAGGCCTTCAGATTCTTTGCAGCATCAATACAATCTTTCCAAGAAAGTTTATCATACCAGAACAACAACTTCCCATAAGTGTCAAGCAATCATTCATGTGGTCCAATACCACCATGATCTTCATGAAGTAATATATGTAGGCAAAAGATCTCTTAACCATAGTAACACACTCTGCATGATTTATTTCTGAAACAAATGACATCCAACTCATCCATGTGTGAGTACAAAAGATACTTATCAGCAACCAGGGCTCAAAATCTCATCATAATAAACCATGTACCAAGTCATCATCATTTGAGCATGAGTATCACAAAAACCAAAGAATAAGCAGTCATATCGCCAACAATGCAATCATCAGTATTCAACCTGCTGCTCCTCCTAAACCAGTGCTCTTCCTTAACTTGTGCAATCTGAAACACCTTCAACAGCAAGTCATCAGCAACAATCTCTGCATGATCTGTCCTTGTCTCTGAATTATGAGATTTTCATCTCAGCAACGAATACTCATCAAGCATACATGACTCATCCATAAACTTCAACATAAGACATCAAGTATCATTTCATTATCATGAGTATAACCAGAATAATGCTAACAATACAATCATCAGTAGTCAGACTGATGCTCCCCCTGGACCTCTGCTCCAGATCTTCAGCTAGCATATAAATTCTCTTATTATCAATGCATACGCGACTGTGTCTGATTAAACTCGCGTGTATACGCGACTTTTGTTAATATAACCCGCGTATGGAAGGTGAAGCATAGAAAATTTTCATCTTCCTTCATTTCCTCCTGAGCTTGTACCTCCTGTACCTGTCCTTTCCACATCAGACGCGCTGTCAGAAGTAAAGATAACCAGAATATTCAAATCAACCATGAGAGACATCATACATTGCTCCCCCTGTGACGATACATTACTAAATCCCATAATGTATCCCACATCATTCCTGCAGTCAATCAGAGAAGTAAGCTTCCAGAAGCGGATGACTGCAGTAGGGTCTGAATTCCCTACGTTTCTGATCGGTCCTCCTTCTTTTTCCAAATTTGCTTGAGCTTTCCAACTGTGTGCTGAAAATTGTCCACTTTCCCAAATTTGTTCATCCTGCATTCTTTTTCTACATGTCCATACTTGTTACAAGCATAACATCTCATGTGGCCAGAGAAATAATCATAAGAATCATAATGAGTATTTCTATTCTTCCTCCTTTTACAATCGGCTGCTTTATGTCCATACTTGTTACATGAAAAACAATATCCCTTGAAGAAACCAGAGTACCTTTCTATGTAGGAACTGTTTGATTGAGGCTGAAATGATCTGCTCCTGCAATTTGCTGCAACATGCCCATAATTATGATATTTAAAACATTCAACGTTCTTGAATGAATTCCTTTGATAATTCATGATTGTTGGTACATCGGGTTTTGCATTGACATCCTCTGAATTTTTGGCACTTCCTTGTGAGCTAGATTCTCCTTTAACAGTTTCATGGAAACCAAGACCATGTTTGATAGTAGGAGACCTTTGATTACTCAGAATATTGTCCAAAATATTAGTACTATCATGAAACCTCAACAGTTTTACCTTTTCTTCTAATTTGCCTTTGAGAATGTTTACCTCAACCTCCGAGGCTTGACATTGCTTTGTCATGCTTTCTTCTTTCTTTCTTCCATCTTCTACTTGATCCTTCAGATTTAGAATCTCTTCTTTCAACCAATTTTCATTTTCTTCACATGTTTGTTCCAGCTCTTCATTCTTCTTATTTGATTTTTCCAGATCCTCTTTGAGAGATATGATTTCTGCTTCAAGGCCTTCCTTTTCATATGATTGTAGAGGTTCCTCATTTTTCTTACTTGATGCTTCTAAATCTGCTTGTAGAGAGATGATTGCAGCTTCAAGTCCTTCATTCTTCTTGCTTGATTTTTCAAGATCTGCTTCTAGTTCTTTAATTCGATTGGATGCATAAGTATGAAACCTTTGATACTTTTCCACCTGTCCATTCAACATTTCTATTTGATCTTTCATTTGAGAGGTCATCTCTTTGTAGATAGTTTCTTGTTTATTAGTTGAACTTTGTAGTTCTTCAACTTTAGTCTTGAGAGCTTCTTGTAGATCCACAACTTTACTTTCGCTATCTTCACTATTGTTTGCACAAAGAAGAGTATTACAAGTGGCCTTCTTCTTTTCCTTCTTTGCCATGAGTATTTGTAGAGCTTCGTCAGAAACTACTGGATCCATACTGTCACTTTCACTATCATAATCTTTGCACATGCAGTTAAGTAAGAGACAAGAACAACGATTAATACCTGGTTCATCTTCTTCAATTTTTGCTATACAAGATTTCTGAGGTATCTTCTTGTTTTGAGTAGCCTTCTTCTTTTGCTTCTTAGCCATGAGCACTTTCAGATCTTGGCCAGAATCTTCTTCATCTTCACTGGACACTTCATCATCATCTTCTTTTGCATAATAACTCTTTCTCTTTTCAAATTGTTTCCCTTTACCATGTTTTTCTCTATAAGGACATTTAGCGGCATAGTGACCAACTTTTCCACACTCAAAACATTTGAAGGGAAGCTTACCTTTGAATCTTCCAGTACCTAGTTGGAGCTTTTTCACGAAATTCGCTTCTTCTTCATCGGATATATAGCTGGATTCTTTGACAACTTCCTTTTCCTTTCCTTTTGTAGATGCCTTAAAAGCAGCTTCTCTTATTTGATAAGGACCTCCTTGTCTCATTTCAAAAGCAGTCAGAGTACCATGTAATTGAACAATAGTAAGCGTTTGCAGATCTTGCCTTTCTTCAATAGCTGAAACTTTAGAGTCAAATTTTGAAGTCAAGGATCTTAAGACCTTTTCAACTAGAGTAGTATCAGTTATGGTTTCACCCAAATTTCTCATTCGATTTACAATATCATCCAGACGAAGAAAGAAACTGGCAACACTCTCATCACTATGCATCTTCAAATTTTCATATTCAATTCTAAGAGTTTGGAGTTTTGCACTTTTTACCTTTGTGTCTCCTTCATAGCTTAGAATGATTTTGTCCCATATGTCTTTTGCCGAATGTAGCTACATCACTTTAGAAAATTCTGATTCAGACATGCTTCCCAATAAGACATTCATTGCTTTGGCATTGATTTCATACTTCTTTCTTTCAGCTGCATCAGTAGGAATACTTGCCGGGTATTGATAACCTTCTTCCACGATTGCCCATACATCTGCACCAAGACTTTGCAGATATGCTTTTGTACATACCTTCCAGAATATCAGATTGCTTCCATTGAATAGAGGTGGCTTTATAGAGATTACTCCTTCTTGACTTCCCATTGCGACGGATCTCCTTTAAGCGATCAAGCTTCTGCACAAGGACCTGCACTGATACCAATTGTTGGGAAAAATACTGAGAGGGGGGGGTGAATCAGTATTTACTGCATAATCAAATCTTTTTACTTTTTCATTCCTTAAAACCCATACACTACTTTCCTTCAGTAAACTAGCGTATATACGCGGATCCCCTTCATGAAACTAGCGTATACACAGAGATCTAGATCTGTCATTAAATCTTCACTTATATTATTCCATCATTCATTCATCAGATGTTCAATAAACAGTAAATATGTGCAGTAAGAACAGAATAAACCATCACACAAAGCATCACACATGAACACCGGGATTTTTAGGTGGAAACCCAAATCGGGAGAAAACCACCGCTGCAGTTGCTCAGCCTTCAATATTTTATTATAGAGAAAACATCTTACAACATATGTGCGGGCGCAGACTTGACCAGCACGCAGGCACCCACCTGCGCTCGTTTACCAGCCTCTCCTGGAAGGGAGCTCCAACCCCCTGACTCGTTTACCAGCCTCTCCTGGAAGGGAGCTACGACCTCCCGATCTCGTTTACCAGCCTCACCTGGAAGGGAGCTACAACCCCCTGACTGAAGGCTACAACCTTCAGCACCACCTTGGACCACGTTTCATCAATTTTCACACTGGATCCAACAAATTCAATAGAACACCACTTGCAGGCCACATTTCATCATATTTTCATACTGGACCCTTTCCATACTTTTAAGCCCAAACATACATCACCAACAGATACATATCAACACAGATCAGATAGCAGAAACACAGCAGAACAGATCAGATATTTCATACCCCTTGCTTCAGCAAACCCTAGTTTGCATACGCGCTTTCCCTTCACTGATGTCGCGTGTATACGTGCTTCCGTCCACACAAACCAGCGTATACTTCAGTACAAATTTCATTGCGCATACGCGCTTTCTCTTCGCTGAAGCCGCGTATATACGCGCTTCCTCCGCGGCGAAGTAGCGTATAGATCTTCAATCATTACAGAGTAGCATACTTCATCAGATCAGATATTCAGTTCAGATTCAACTCTTTACTTCAGACATATTTTCGCCTCATCACAGATCTAATCACTCCATAAACAGATCTAGCAGATACAAATACATTTCAGATCTAGACATCCCACTTCATCATTTCTTCATAGGTGCATCATAGATTCAGATCTATCATCAAACCTTTACCCTTTCCATACAGATATACTTCATAGAGAAGTATTCATTCAAGCTCAGACATCTTGCTCTCACACCCATCCTTTACAATGAATTTCTTCTCCTTATATAGGTTTTCCTTTTTCAATACCATGAGCCCCTTTTTCAATACCATGGGCCAAAACAATACCATGAGCCCAAAACTACCTGGACGGGGTCAATTAGGCAGATCATTACCCAATACAATGGGTCAATACCATGGTGGTTACCCTTTGTTTTGCACTTTTTGAGCGCTTTAGCCCATACGCGACTTGGCACGTTCTTTTCCGCGTGCATACGCGACTTCCCCTAGGCCAATCCGCGTATACAAAGAGACATACTCTTTTTCATCATAGATTTAGCACTTGCTGACTTCTTTTCTTCACTGCCTTCTGTACACACTGCTGATACATCAGATTTACTTCATCAAGAACATATTCTATCAATCATAACTACATCAAGTAAGTTGCCATCTTCTTCATCAAGTGAGTTGCCATTCAATGACAACACTTAGCATCATCTTTCTAACTAACATCATATCACATCAGATTTACATCGTTTACCAAGTCCATCAAGTCAAGCATAACTTCATCAGGTGTATTGCCATCAAGGACAACACATGTCAACTGTCACATGTCTTCATCTTCATTCAGTGGGTTGCCATTAAGGACAACACTCTGCATCATATTTCCAACACTAAATTGACTACACAGATTACACATTTTAAAGTTTATCAGTAAGCGAGGTAGGTAAAAACTAAATCATGCGAAGTGTGAAGCACGAGGAGAAAGGAGGTGATGTGGAGGAGAGGTGGGGCTCGACTACCACCCACAGATTGAAAATATTAAATTTTAGCAGCAAAGGTAAACTATAATGGATTTGAAGTGCGAAGTGTGGGAAGGGCGGAGTAACATGGAGGAAGGTGGGACCCGACTGTCACCCGCAGATCCAAAGTCTTAACTTTTAGCAACAAAGCTGTTATCACCATAAAAAAAATTCTAAACTCTGAAAGTTTACCTTTTTCTAGTCATGGTGTCAAATAGGTCTTGAGTCATTTCATTTTTAAAAAAAGTTAAGTGATAGGGTTAAAATTCTTAAAAGTCAGTTTTCATTTCCGAATAAGGTCTTTAAGTCTCATTCCATGGTTTAAAATTCCCATCATTCATTCAGAAGTCATGTTTTAAACCTTTGGAAAAATCATCTGTAATAAGCCACAAAACCATATTTTCGTAGCGTGGTTTGTTCAAAAACTCAGTTTTGCGCTACGAAAACGCTGCTACTTTCATAGCGCATATCACCAAAATTGCACTAGGTGCACTAAAAAAGTGAGGATTCGTAGGAAGGTCATGTCAAAGCATAAAAACTGTCAAAATCCGTTAGGTTTTCATATAAAGACATCATTGTGAGTCAATTAGGGGTCATTTTCAAAATGTGTAACCATTCATACTCATCATTGCAATCGTAGAGGTGTCATTTATGAAAAGAAGTTTCAAATTTGAAAGGTTGATATGCGTTACTCACTCTAGTTTTCATAACAAATAGTGAAACATATCTGTTTCAAGTTTTAATCTTATGGTCATCTTACACCAAAGCTTTGCCTATCTGTTATCAAGAGAGGCTGATCTTTCAAATTCAAGCGAGGCTAATCATTAAATTCTACATGAAGCAGACAGAAATTTCTGAAGGAAAAAATGACAAAGGAGAAAAAGAATCATAGGTCAGGGCATTTCTTGAGGTCAGAACCTGAAAGCACAGGAGTTCTATCTAAAGACAAAACAGTGTTAGAGGCTTTCAGAGAGGCAAGATGTTTGAAGTTTTGTGAAAAGCTGCAGGGAGGACACAGTCAGGTAGCGAAAGAATTTTCTTTGCATTTCTGTGGATCAAATACAAAGGTGGGAATCTTAAATTTGTCAGTAACTCCTGAAAGTATATCTCTAGTGACTGAGATACCTAGAGGACAGGAAACATGGTTTAAGGGTTTCAGATTTGACATGGAGGCATGAAAGATATTTTTAAAGCCAGAATTTACTGAGATGGATTTAAATAATGCAATTCACAGAAGTTGCATTAAAGATAGCTATGCTAAGTTACTCTTCAATATACGGAGGTATTTCACATGCGAGAGCAGGTATCATAAAGTTTACTCCTACCATTTCAAACTTCTATTACACTTTACAGGTATGATATCTTTAGACTTGCCATTTTTCCTATATAGAAGCATTGCTAAGATGGCAGAAAAGGTTCAAGTGAAATCTGAAGAGTGTGAAACATATATGTTTCACCATGGTTTAAACAAACTGATGGTCTTGAATGAGCTTCCAAAGATTAATAGAGATTGGTCATATTTTCTATTTTTATGTGGATTTGGAATAGAAGCTCAAAATATAGTCGATAACCCTAAGGCAAAAGAAGCTCCACCAGCATAATCCAGCAAAATTTTAGTTGCAACAAAAAAAAGGTTTGTGAAATTGAAGCCTAGGAAACAGGTAAAAGAACAGGTAGAAAAGACACCAGTTGTCATTGTAGAAACTCCTCCACCTGCAAAACAGAGGTTGCAAGAAATTGAAGAAACTACAAAGAAAGACACAGCTGGTAAGTCAATTCTACAGGGACTGACTAGAAGTCAAGCTGCAAAAGCAAAAGGGAAAATAGTGCTTTCAGAAAAAAGTGGCAATCCAGGTTTGAAAGGGAACTTAGATGATATTTTGAATGCAATAGATATATAAGAGTCTCCTTTAGTACAAGTTGACTTCATAAGAGTTGATGAAGGTAAACATAAAAGGATGAAGTCATCTAAGAAGTTGGAGTTCAAAGATGAAGATGCAGCATTTGTCTTCAAGGCTAGGAAGCCTGCAACTAGACGGTCAAAGAGGATACAAGAGCTTAATGTTGAGGTGGAGAAAAAAAATGAAGCACCTACTGTTTATTAAGAAATAATAAATCTTTCTTCACATATATTAGAAAATGCCAAAAACAAAGTATTCTCAACACAAAGAGTAAAAATCAGTTAGGAAGAGATGGAGGAAAAATTCAAATAAGCCAATCATGAAATTGTCAGGTTAAAGAAAAGAGCTAGAAATCATGCCATTGAAAAAAAAAGTTTAAAGAGAATGAAAGCCCTATGGGAAGGTGAAAAGGTTTCTAGACCAGACATACCTAGTAGTAAGGAATAGTTTTTCACTTGGACTGTACTAGCCATAAAAGAAGCAAAATTTGTGAGAGTTATGAATACTCATTTGAGGGCCAGCAATAGGAGGTTATGAAGACAAGTTGAAGACTTGGAGATTCAGCTAACAAAACCTCAAGAAAATCCAAAGGAACAATTAAACAAAGTAATGGAACAGTGCAGAAAAATGATGAATTTATAAGTCAGTCTTTCATTAAGGTGAAGAAATTTTTTGATGAAGATCATCTCTTTGAAGTTAAGTTACTATGTTTTTTGAGATAATATCAGCCCTTATGAGGTTTAAGCATCCCAAACTTAGGAATTTTGAAGAGTTTTTTGAAAATCTTCTTGCACAGTAGTTTCGTAGCGTAGATAGTGAAAATCTGCTAATTTGCGCTACGAAACTGCTGAAGCAATCTTTTGCACATTTACATATAAATCTTGGAGCGAAGCTTGATGAAATTTTGGTTTAAATTTGCTGGTGGAAGCATGGATATAACAGCTGGAGGTTATAATGAAGAAATTAAGTGAAAATATGAGTAAAAATAAAGGTTTTACACCGATCTAAAAAATGCACTACGAAAACAAGCTACTTTTGTAGCGCAGGCTTATCTTCTAATTTTTTACATCATTTTCAATATTTTTTTTTGCACAGCTAGAAGATTGAAGCAATTATGGCAATATTTGGAAAATATGACACATGTGAATTTGATCCATCAACTATTAAAGTGCTCGAATATGAGAATGAAAGTAAAGGGTTGAAAAACATCAAACATGTTTCCTAATTTCTAGGACAGTTTTACCATCAGCAACAGGGTGACTTTAAGTGAATGGTCAGCATCAAAATTCGAATTCATCAGATAGAAGGTGGAAAAGGATGAATTAAAGACTAGATAAGGTTTTTAGAATCATATTTAGGAGTTTCAGTCCTATTAGAATTAGGACTTTTCAAAGGTAGTATAGCTGTCATTTTGTAATTAATAGCATGTTTAAGATTAGGAAATGTTTCAAAGCATGGGAATTCAAATTATCTAGTGGAGGATGAAAGAATCCTATATTGTAAATGTTCTATATAGAGCATGAGATCGAATTCTACAAAGGTTGGGAATTTTTATTAGCAAAGACTGTGTGTTATTGTATGTCACTGCTTCTTCTTCACTTAATACAGAGATCTATTTTGACAACTCAAGATTCATAAGGAGTTTATGTTCGTTATTGTTCCAATGGCCTTCTTCAATATCTCTATATGAAGTGGTATTTGTATGTGATACTTATAATTCATTTTACAATGCTCTAACTTCCTGCATATGCAAATGGGCTGTGTGTTTCACTGTGTTACTATTTTATTCATTGACTTAGACTCCAAATTCCTTGACTTCCATGCTTAATAGATTGTGATGTTTTGTTGAAGATTATCTTGACTCCATGGCCCAATGAATGTTTGCTAATATGTGATACAACCAGTTATATCATTTTATCTTTTTACCTTAGAGCTAGCCATCTATCCATTAATCAAAAATCATAAACCTTTGAGAGAGCCCCCTCAGGTTGAGGAGGCTAAGCCTTAGCCAAAATATTGTTTTGAAATAGTTACACAGAGTCCACTTGACGAGCAGCCTATCAGATCATATTTTTTGATAGCATTTTGGTGTGTCTGTCGAGAGTCTAAAGATTATTCATTCCCAAAATCAAGAAGCTGAACTTCTAAAGGTAGCAGAGCCTCTAGAAGTTTTTCGAGGATGCATCTACCTTGGTGACTCCATACAATTTCAAAAGTTTAAAGTTGGCTTCGAGAAGGATATACACATGGAGCAACCCTGATCACAGTAAACCTACCATCATGGACAATCCAAACACTATTTCAAGGGGCAGTCAAAGAATTTTAGAAATATCGGGTACTCCATCTCATTCGAAATCTTTCTCCTCTGAATTATTAAGAAGTCATAAAGACAAAGGAGTGGATGATAAAATTCATGAAGTGTTGTTTAGATCAGAAAGTGAAAAGGAACTCATTGATATTATCTTAGACTTGCGTAAGAGAGGAATTGACACTTCAGCCCTAGTAACACAAGAATACAAAGAATAATTTTGGGAAGCTGTTACCTTTGAGCTGTTTTTAGAAAATGAGTCTTTAGATAAACTGAAAGAACTTGACCCTTTTGAAGTCTTTCTGAAATCTAAAGCTGTTTTACCCCTTCCAAATTGGAGCTCAATTTTTAGTGGCTTACAAAAACTAGATAGTCCTTCTCATATCAGTTATTCATCTTCTGTTTCTGCCATTCCTAAAACTACTGTTCATCCTTTAAACATGGTTGGCCTTGCTAGGTATGCACCACTTGTCCTTCCTATTGTTTTACATGATTTCCGTAGTAAATATGCTGCTAGGATTCAAACTTGGGGAAGTGATGAAGAAATCACAGCAGAGCAACATATAGATCAATTTAATTATTTTATAGACAGAGAAGAGGTTGATGATGAAGATGTGAAGTTAAGATTATTTGCACAAATTTTTACCGATGAAGTAATAAAATGGTTTAAAGCTCTCACACTGGGTAGTATTCGAACTTGGGATGAATTTGAAGATAAATTTTTGAGAAAATGGGGAAACAGAACCAATCTAGTTCAAACACTTTCTGAATATAGCATTCCTAGAAGGGCAGTTGATGAATCTGTCCAAAACTTTTCAAAAATCCTTAATAAATTTTTTGATTCAATTCCAGCTCATTTGAAACCTCTAGAAGCCTTAGCAGAAATGAAATATGCTGAAGCATTTGAATATGAATTTTCTATCTTGTTGAGAGAAAGAGAATCAACTACACTTGCCGCAATGCAAAATTATGTAGTAAAGGTAGAGGTAAACATGATAGCTGCTAAAAAGTCAAAACTAGAGACAAAAACTCCATTGTTGATTCTCTTGCTGTCTCCACAAGTCTTTTCATCATTCCTATACATTCTACTAAAAAATATGAGATTGAAATTCGTCATATACCATCTATACCAGACAATATCACCAATTGGCAATTTTTTAAAGATGATCAACAGGTAAAGAATTTTATTGAGCTGAAAGAAGAATTTGAAAGTACACAAGTAGACCAACAAAACATGCTTGGTGAATCTAAAGGAAATTCTGAAGTTTTACAAGTAAAGAATAATTCAATACCAAAAGGTATTATTCCCCTTGAGAATCTTTTTGATCAGAATGATGTTTTCAAATCACCAAAGATACAAGCTAATGAAGAGGAAGTAGAGAGTTGTAATCTTGGTACAATAGCTTTGCCTAAAATGATCAAAATTTCAAAGTTTCTTTCAGCTAACATGAAATAAAAATATATTGAGATGATGAAGAGGTTTATTGATGTTTTTGCTTGGAGTTATGCTGATTTAAAAGAGTATGATCCTTCCATTATTCAGCATACTATTCCTATCAAAGAAAATGAAAGACCTTTCAAGAAGAAATTGAAGAGGATTAATCCCCTTCATATGCCAATGATTGAAAAAGAGATTAAGATAATTTTTTATGCTAAAATAATTTTCCCAATCAGATTCTCAAATTGGCTTGCAAATTTGGTACCGATTAGACAAAAGAGTGGAGAAATCATAATTTGTATTGACTTCAGAAATTTGAACAAGGCTTCACTAAAGGAAAACTATCCCCTTCCAAATATGGATTCAATTCTGCAAAATATTGTTGGTTCTCAAAGAATGTCTATGCTTGATGGTTTTTTAGGTTATAATCATATTCTTGTACATCTGGATGATTAGGAAAAAAAAGCCTTCAAAACACCATGGGGTACATTCATGTATGCCAAGATGCCTTTTGGTCTCATGAATTCGGGAGCCATTTTTCAAAGAGAAATGTATATTGCTTTTCTGAAGAAAAGGACTTGATGATGGTTGTTTATCTTGTTGATATAACAATATTTTCAAAGAAAGAAGAAGATAATTTGAAACACCTAGAAAAAGTTCTACTGAAATGTAGAAGGTTTGGTATCTCTCTTAATCCTACCAAAAGAATTTTTTCTTTAACTACAGGCAAGTTACTTGGTCATATTATTTCTGAAGATAGAATTAGGATTCATCCTAACAGAGTTAATTCAATTCAAAAAGTAGATCTGCCTAGAAGTAGGAAAGAGATCCAATCATTTATTGGAAAAGTGAATTTTGTTAGGCGATTTATTCCTAACTTTGGTGAGATTGTCAAAGATATAACAAGGATGTTAAAGAAAGGGGTTGATATTAAATGGAAACTAGAAGCAAAACGTTATTTTGAAGAAATCAAGAAGGCACTCACACAAGCACCGGTACTCATCCATCCATATTTTTTCGAATAATTTCTAGTTTTTACTTTTGCTTCAGAAAATACTATTGTCGTAGTTTTTCTACAAAAAGGACAGCAAGGTATTGAATAGCCTATTTCTTTCTTTAGTAGAACATTAGCAAATGCTGAGCTGAAGTATAATGTTCTAGAAAAGCAGGCTTATGCTTTGGTGAAGGCTCTCAAATATTTCAGAATTTACATTCTGCATTCTCACATTGTGGCATTTTTCCCAAGTACTGTAGTAAAAGACATCCTAACTCAAACCGACCCCGATGGTAAGAGGGGAAAATGGATTGCTAAATTGTTGGAATATGACATAGATATTAAACCAACAAAATTAGTGAACGGACAAGGCTTGGCAAAGTTAATGACAAAATCAAACTTGGACTGTCTTGATATAAATTTGAATGCAGAAATATCAGAAATTTGTGATGATGAGGAGGAATTAGTCCCTATTGAAGAGAAGTATATTACTTCAGATTGGTATAAGGAGGTGGTTTTTGTTCTATAGCATCACAAAGCTCCTGATAATCTAACAAAGTCCAAAGAAAAGTTTGTTAAACTGAAATCTTTGAGATATTTTATATTTGACATAAATCTGTTTTGGAAGGACAGTGGTGGAATTTTGCTAAACTTCTTGCTGGAAGAAGAAGCTGACAAATTGATTGAAGAATCCCATAAAGGGGATTGCAGAAGTTACCATTATTGGAAGGCTACAACAAATAAGATTCTAAGAGTAGGATATTTCTGTCCTACAATGTTTAAATACATTTACAAAAGAATTGATACATGCCATGAATGCCAAATTTTTTAAGGAAGAAGAAAACTTGTGCCTTTACCTTTGGTTCCTATCTATGTGGAAGCACCTTTTCAGCAGTGGGGATTAGACTTTATTTTAGAGATACATCCATCATCATCAGGACAACATCACTGGATTCTCACAGCAACGGATTACTTCACCAAATGGATAGAGGTAATCCCAACAAGGCAAGCTAATGATTCTGTAATTATTTCTTTTCTAGAGAATAATATCTTGTCTAGATTTGGTTGCCCCATGAAGATTATAACAAATAATGCTCAAGAATTCAAGTCTAAGAAAATGATCAATTTTGGTCTTCAATACCATATCACTCTTGGACATTCTACAACATACTATCCACGAGGAAATGGTCTTGCTGAATCATCAAATAAGAGCATTGTAAGGATCATTAAAAAGGTATTGTAGGAGAACAAGAAAGCTTGGCATCTGAAGCTGAAGTATGCCTTATGGGCTGATAGAATATGCACAAAGAGTTCAATTGGCACTTCACCATATGAATTAGTGTATGGTGTCAAAGCCATTTTCCCAACATCACTAGGGGTACCTGTTATGAAATTAATTCAAGGACTTGAAGAGGAACCAAATACCATTCAAAGGAGGATTAATCAGCTGATAGA
The DNA here is from genome assembly GCA_034641835.2 of Pinus albicaulis. Lineage (NCBI taxonomy): Eukaryota > Viridiplantae > Streptophyta > Pinopsida > Pinales > Pinaceae > Pinus > Pinus albicaulis. Next base: position 115,416,910 of record CM076584.1, on the reverse strand, counting down.
TTTGCAAGAAAAGAGAAATGAAGTTTATGACAGCCATCAACATGCTCAAAACATAATCAAAAGTACATTTGACAAGAAGATAAAAGAAGAAAGTTTCCAAATACAAGACAAAGTGCTGAAATGGGAGGCCAAAATTGAGGAAAAGGGAAAACATGGTAAGTTTGAGAATTTATGGAAGGGTCCTTTCAAGATAGCTTCTTTTCATGGGAACAACACTTATATATTGCAGGAAATTGATGGAGGATCATATGCTAGATGGCCTATTAATGGCAGGTTCCTAAAGCATTATACTTGCTGAAGTTTGATCAGTCAGTCATGACATTGTACATATTTCATGTTTGTCATTTTTATTGCTAATAATGACAAATTGAATCAGAGAGCTTGAGCCCGAGGTGAAGGCCATTATTGTTTGAAGAAGATGCTTGTCAACTCAAAAAAAAAAATTGTTTTAGTAAAAAAATGGATAGCAGGACTGGAGCTACAGGTTCTTAGTGTACCATAGGGGCACACTATCCCAGGTGGAGCCACTGTTATCACCATAAAAAAAAATTCTAAACTCTGAAATTTTACCTTTTTCTAGTCATGGTGTAAAATAGATCTTGAGTCATTTCATTTTTAAAAAAAAGTTAAGTGATAAGGTTAAAAGTCTTAAAAGTCAATTTTCATTTCCGAATAAGGTCTTTAAGTCTCATTCCATGGTTGAAAAGTCCCATCATTCATTCATAAGTCATGTTTTAAACCTTTGAAAAAATCCTTTGTAATTAGCCACAAAACCGTAGTTTTGTAGCGCGGTCAGTTCAAAAAATCAGTTTTGCGCTACGAAAGCGATGCTACTTTCGTAGTGCATATCACCAAAATTACACTAGGTGTGCTACGAAAGTGCGGATTTGTAGGAAGGTCATGTAAAAGCATAAAAAATATCAGAATCCATTAGGTTTTCATATAAATACATCATTGTGAGTCAGTTAGGGGTCATTTTCAAAACATGTAACCATTCATACTCATCATTGAAATCGTAGAGGTGACATTTATGAAAAGAAGTTTCAAATTTTAAAGGCTGATATGCGTTACCCACTCTAGTTTTCATAAGAAACATTCAAACATATATGTTTCAAGTTTTAAGCTTATGGTAATCTTACACCAAATTTTTTCCTATCTGTTACCAAGCGAGGCTGATCTTTTAAATTCAAGCAAGGCTGATCATTAAATTCTACAGGAAGCAGAAATAAATTTCTGAAGGCAAAAATGACAGAGGAGAAAAATAATCATACGTCAGGGCATTTCTTGAGGTCAAAACCTAAAATCATAGAAGTTCTAGAAAAATACAAAACAATGTTAGAGGCTTTCGGAAAGGAAGGATGTTTGAATTTTTGTGAAAATTTGTAGGGAGGACACAATCAGGTAACAAAAGAATTTATTTTTCATTTAAGTGGTTCAAATACAAATGTGGGAATCTTGAATTTGTCAGTAACTCCTAAAACTATAGCTCTAGTGATTCAGATACCTAGAGGACTTGAAACATGGTTTAAGGGTTTCAGATTTGACATGGAGGCATGCAAGGTATTTTTAAAGCTAGAATTTACAGAGATAGATTTAAATAATGCAATTCCCAGAAGTTGCATTAAATATAGCTATCCTAAGTTACTCTTCAATATACAAAGGTATTTCACATGCGAGGGAAGGTATCATAACATTTACTCCTACCATTTCAAACTTCTATTACACTTTATAGGTATGATATCTTTAGACTTGCCATTTTTCTTGTATAGAAGCATTGCTAAGATGGCAGACAAGGTTCAAGTGAAATCTGAAGAGTGTGAAACATCTATGTTTCACCATGGTTTAATCAAACTGATGGTCTTGAACGAGCTTCAAAATATTAATAGAGAATTGTCATATTTTCTATTTTTATGTGGATTTGGAATAGAAGCTCAAAATACATTCAATAACCCTAAGGCAAAAGAATCTCCACCAGCATAATCCAGCAAACTTGTAGTTGCAAAGACAAAAAGGTTTTTGAAATTGAAGCCTAGGAAACAGGTAAAAGAACAAGTAGAAAAGACACCTGTTGTCATTGTAAAAACTCCTCGACCTGCAAAACATAGGTTGCAAGAAATTGAAGAAACTACACAGAAAGAGATAGTTGGTAAACAAATTCTAGACAGACTCACTAGAAGTCAAGCTGCAAAAGCAAAAGGGAAAATAGTGCTTTCAGAAACAAGTGACATTCCAGGTTTGAAAGGGAACTTAGATGATATTTTGAATGCAATAGATATATAAGATTCTCCTTTAGTACAAGTTGAATTCATAAGAGTTGATGAAGGTAAACAAAAAAGGATTAAGTCATCTAAGAAGCTGGAGTTCAAAGATGAAGATGTAGCATTTGTCTTCAAGGCTAGGAAGCCTGCAACTAGATAGTCAAAGAGGATACAAGAGCTTAATGCTGAGGAGGAGAAAACAAATGAAGCACCCACTATTTATGAAGAAATAATAGATCTTTCTTCACCTATATCAGAAAATGCCAAAAACGGAGTATTCTCAACATAAACAGTAAAAATCAATTATGAAGAGATGGAGGAAAAATTAAAATCATCCAATCATGAAATTTCCAGGTTAAAGAAAAGAGCTAAAAAGCATGCCATTGAAAAAACATGTTTCAAGAGAATGAAAGTCCTTTGGGAAGGTGAAAAGTTTTCTAGACCAGAAATACCTAGTAGTGAGGAACAATTTTTCACTTGGACTGTACCAGCCATAAAAGAAGAAAAAATTGTGAGAGTTATGAATACTCATTTGAGGGCCAGCAACAGGAGGTTAAGAACACAAGTTGAAGACTTGGAGATTCAGCTAACAAAATCTCAAGAAAATCCAAAGGAACAGTGAAACAGAGTAATGGAACAGTGCAGAAAAATGTTCAATTTATAAGTCAGTCTTTCATTAAAGTGAAGACAAATTTTTATGAAGATCATCTCTTTGAAGTTAAGTTACTATGTTTTTTGAGATAATATCAGCCCTTATGAGTTTTAAGTATCCTAAACTTATGAATTTTGAAGATTGTTTTGAAAATCTGCTTGCACAGCAATTTCGTAGGGCAGATAGTGCAAATCTATTGATTTGTGCTACAAAACTACTGAAGCAGTCTTTTGTACATTTACATATAAATTTTGGAGGGAAGCTTGATGAGATTTTGGTTTAAATTTGCTGGTGGAAGCATGGATATAATATCTGGAGGTTCTAATGAAGAAAGTAAGTGAAAATATGAGTAAAAAGAAAGGTCTTACACCAAGCTACAAAATGCGCAACGAAAACAAGCTACTTTCGTAGCGCAAGCTTATCTTCTAACTTTTTACATCATTTTGAAGATTTTTTTCTGCATAGTTGGAAGATTGAAATATTTATGGCAATATTTGGCAAATATGACACATGTGAATCTGATCCATCAACTATTAATGTGCTCGAAGATGACAATGAAAGTAAAGGGATGGAAAACAGGAAACATGTTTCCTAATTTCTAGGACAGTTTTATCATCAGCAACAAGGTGACGTTAAGTGAATGGTCAGCATCAAAATTCAAATTCCTGGGATATCATGTGGCAAACGATGAATTAAAGACTAGATAAGGTTGTTAGAAGCATATTTAGGAGTTTCAGTCATATTAGAATTAGGACATTTCAACGGTAGTATAGCTATCATTTTGTAATTAATAGCATGTTTAAGATTAGGAAAGGTGTCAAAGCATGGGAATTTAAATTCTCTAGTGGAGGATGAAAGAATCCTATGTAAATGTTCTATATAGAGCATGAGGTCAAATTCTACAAATGTTGGGAATTTTCATTAGCAAAGAATGTGTGTTATTGTATGTCACTGCTTCTTCTTCACTTAATACATAGATCTATTTTGACAACTCAAGATTCATAAGGATTTTATGTTCGTTATTGTTCCAATGGCCTTCTTCAATATCTCTATTTGCAGTGGTATTTGTATGTGATAAATATAATTCTTTTGACAATGCTCTAACTTCCTTCATATAAAAATGGGTTGTGTGTTTCACTGTCTTACTGTTTTATTCATTGACTTAGACTCCAAATTCCTTGAATTCCATGCTTAATAGATTGCGATGTTTTGTTTAAGCTTATCTTGACTCCATGGCCCAATGAATGTTTTCTAATATGTGATACAAGTAGTTATATCATTTTATCTTTTTACCTTAGAGTTAGCCAACTATCCATTGATCAAAAATCACAAAAATTTGAGAGAGCCCTCTCAGGTTGAGGAAGCTAAGCCTCAACCAAAAGATTGGTCTGAAATAGTTACACAAAGTCCACTTGATGAGCAGACTATCAGGTCAGATTTTGTGATAACATTTTGGTGCGTCTGCCGGGAGTCTAAAGATTATTCGTTCCTGAAATCAATAAGCTGAACTTCTGAAGGTAGCAAAAGCTCAGGAATTTGTTCAAGGCTGCATCTACCTTGGTGACTCCATACAATTTCAAAAGTTTAAAGGTGGCTTTGAGAAGGAGATAGACATGGATCAATCTTGATCCCAATCCACCTACCATCATGGAAAATCCAAACCATATTTCAAGAGGCAGTCAAACAATTTCAGAAATATCAGGTACTCCATCTCATTCGAAATCTTTGTCCTCTGAAATATTAAGAAGTCCTAATGAAAAAAGAGTGGATGATAAAATTCATGAAGTGTTGTTTAGATCAAAAAGTGAAAAGGAACTCATTGATATTATCTTAGACTTGCATAAGAGAGGAATTGACACTTCAGCCCAAGTAACATAAGAAGACAAGGAATAATTTTGGGAAGTTGTTACCTCTGAGTTGTTGTTATAAAAAGAGTCTTTAGATAAAATGGAAGAACTTGACCCTTTTGAAGTCTTTCTGAAATATAAAGCTGGTTTGCCCCTTCCAAATTGGAGCACAATTGTTAGTGGCTTACAAAAACCAAATAGTCCTTCTCATATTAGTTCTTCGTCTTCTGTTTCTGCATTCCTAAAACTATTGTTCATCCTTTAAACATAGATGGCCCTGCTAGGTATGCACCACTTGTCCTTCCTGCTGTTTTACATGATCTCCTTAGTAAATATGCTGCTAGGATACAAACTTGGGGAAGTAATGAAGAAATCGCAACAGAGCAACATATAGATCAATTTAATGATTTTATACACAGAGAATAGGTTGATGATGAAGATGTGAAGTTAATATTATTTGCACAAAGTTTTACCAATGAAGTTATAAAATGTTTTAAAGCACTCACACCGGGTAGTATTCGAACTTGGGATGAGTTTGAAGATAAATTTTTGAGAAAATGGGGAAACAGAACCAATCCAGTTCAAGCACTTTTTGAATATAACAATCTTAGAAGGGAAGTTGATGAATCTGTCCAAAAATTTTCAAAAATGTTTAATAAAGTTTTTGATTCAATTCCAACTCATTTGAAACCTCTAGAAGCCTTAGCACAAACGAAATATGCTGAAGCATTTGACTATGACTTTTCTATCTTGTTGAGAAAAAGAGAATCGCCTACACTTTCCGAAATGAAAAATGATGCAGTAAAGGTAGAGGTAAACATGATAGCTGCTAAAAATTCAAAAATGGGAAAAACTAAATTGAAAGAAGAAGAGAAACCTTCCTCTTCAACTTTTGATGATAAATTTGATTCAGTGATGAAAACTATGGAGAAGTTGATGGATAGGTTGGCTCTTGGAAACACTTCTACTCCTCATGTGCAACATGAACCTCAATATAGAAATCCTCAATTCAGGAGACCTCAAAACCAAAAAAGGCCAAGAGAAAATAGAAATCAGCAAGCTGATCCTCCAGTGAGACCTCCATTTCAGCAGAATTTGGTAAATGAAGAAAATGAGCCTGAAATTCCTGAAGAATCTATCCATTGTCTTGACGAAGAAATTTCAGGAATTTTCTTGAATAAAGAAGAGCATGATGAGTCAGATTTTTTCATTCAAGGAGAAGAACCATCAGACTATTTTAAGATGTATCAACATGCCATTTTTGAAATGCAAAAGCAATATAATCTCAAAAACAGAAATGTACCTATTATTGCAAACAAAACACAACCCAAAAAAGATATTCCAAAGGCTTCTGAATTCAAAAAGGATACTCCAAATATTGCTGAAGGTACGAAAGACACTTCACTTAGTAAGAAAGACACTCCACTTCCTCCTCCTATCAAAGAAGCTGAAAAATCTATTTCTGTTTTCAACCTTGAGAATGAAATTTCAAATATTAAAATATCAGTCCCATTTGGCGAGATTCTTAAGTTAAAATAATATAGAAGCAAGATTTTTAAGATGTTAAATTCACAACTAGGAGCTACTTACATTTTGAATATTCAAGAAGGCAATCCCACTATATATTTGGGTCCAAGGCTAGAAGATGAACAAAATGAAGAAGTTCCTCCTTTTTATGTGAGCATTAGCATTCATGACATGATTTTACATAATGTTGTGTTAGATTCATGGGCTTCTCATAATAGTATGCCGAAAGTAATCATGGGAAGGTTGGGGTTAGAAATAACAAGACCATATAAGGATTTTTTTTCTTTTGATTCAAAAAGAGTTCAATGCATTGGTTTAATGAAGGATGTTGTTGTTGGTCTAACACAAATCCCTTCTAAGACAGTTGTCATGGACATTGTATTCACTGACATACTGCCAAATTTTGGTATGTTATTTTCAAGATCACAGGCAGCAAAAATCAAAGGTACAATGCAAATGGACCTTACCTATGCTACTATTCCTATTTTTGGTGAACAAAGGAGATTGTATCGAGAGACTAGAATGGCTTACATGGTAAGTAGTAAAAATAAACCTAAAAAATTTCCAATTTATGACTTTGATACTGAACTTAGATCTGCTATTCTTTTCAATGAGTCAATTGTTAGTGTTGAGCAAGGAATAAAAGCAGAAAATTAGCACTCTAAAATTCAGCAGCCCGAAAATCAAAACTCTGAAATTCAGCAGCTCGAAAATCAGCAAACATAAAATCAGAAATTAAATGATGAAGATATTAAAGGATGGTGGTCATTGTACTTTGATGGATCAGTAGGAAAAGAAGGGATAGGAGCAGGGATTTGGCTTACAAGTCCAAGTGATGAGAGTAAGTTTTACTCCTATAAACTGAAATTTGATTACAAAAACAACATGGTTGAATATGAATCTTTGATTTTGGGTCTAGATGTTTTCAAAAGAATGAAGGCTCAAAATATTTCTATTTTTGGAGATTCAGAATTAGTTATTAGACAAGTTGAGGGTGTTTATCAAACAAAGGATGTAAGAATGAGAGCATACAAAAATCTAGTTTTAGACATGTTGGAGAGTTTTCAAGCCTATTCTTTCATTGTCAAAACTAGAGACCAAAACTCCATTGTTGATTCTCTCATTGTCTCTGAAAGTATTTTCATCATTCTTATAAATTCTACTGAAAAATATGAGATTTAAATTCATCATAGACCAGCTATACCAGACAATATCACCAATTGGAAATTTTTTGAAGATGATCAACAGGTAAAGAATTTTATTGAGTTGAAAGAAGAATTTGAAAGTACACAAGTAGACCAACAAAACATGCTTGTTGAATCTAAAGGAAATTCTGAAGTTTTTCAACTAAAGAATAATTCAATACCAAAAGGTCTTATTCCCCTTGAGAAGCTTTTTGATTAGAATGATGTTTTCAAATCACCAAAGATACAAGCTGATGAAGAGGAAGTAGAGAGTTGTAGTCTTGGTACAATAGCTTTGCCTAAAATGATAAAAATTTCAAAGTTTCTTTCAGCTGACATGAAATACAAATATATTGAGATGATGAAGAGGTTTATTGATGTTTTTGCTTAAAGTTATGCTGCTTTAAAAGAGTATGATCCTTCCATTTTTCAGCATACTATTCCTATCAAAGAAAATGAAAGACCTTTCAAGCAGAAATTGAGGAGGATTAATCCCCTTCTTATTCCACTGATTGAAAAAGAGATTAAGAAGCTTTTTGATGCTAAAATCATTGTCGCAATCAGATTCTCAAATTGGCTTGCAAATTTGGTACCGGTTAGAAAGAAGAGTGGAGAAATCAGAATTTGTATTGACTTCAGAAATTTAAACAAGGCTTCACTAAAGGAAAACTATCCCCTTCTAAAGATGGATTCAATTCTGTAAACTATTGTTGGTTCTCAAAGAATTTCTATGCTTGATGGTTTTTCGGGTTATAATCATATTCTTATACATCTGGACGATCGGGAAAAAGCAGCCTTCACAACACCATGGGGTACATTCATGTATGCCAAGATGCCTTTTGGTCTCATGAATGCGGGAGCCACTTTTCAAAGAGAAATGGATATTTATTTTTCTAAAGAAAATGACAAGACGGTGGTTGTTTATCTTGATGATATAATAGTATTTTCAAAGAAAGAAGAAGATCATTTGAAACACCTAGAAAAATTTTTCCCGAAATGTAGAAGGTTTGGTATCTCTCATAATCCTACCAAAATCATTTTTGATTTAACTACAGGAAAGTTTCTTGGTCATATTATTTTTGAATATGGAATTAGGATTGATCCTAACAAAGTTAATGCAATTCAAAAGGTAGATCTGCGTAGAAGTAGGAAAGAGATCCAATCATTTCTTGGAAAAGTGAATTTTGTTAGGCGATTTTTTCCTAACTTTGCTGATATTGTCAAAGATATAACAAGGATCTTAAAGAAAGGAGTTGATATTAAATGGATAGCAGAAGCAAAACATTCTTTCGAAGAAATCAAGAAGGCACTCACATGAGCACCGGTACTCATCAGTCCAGATTTTTCCAAAGAGTTTCTAGTTTTTACTTTTGCTTCAAAAAATACTATTGTCAGAGTTTTGCTACAAAAAGGACAGCAAGGTACTAAACAGCCTATTTATTTATTTAGTTGAACATTTGAAAATGCTGAGCTGAAGTATAATATTCTAGAAAAACAGGCTTATGCTTTGGTGAAGGCTCTCAAAGATTTTAGAATTAACATTCTACATTCTCACATTGTGGCATTTGTTCCAAGTACTATAGTAAAAGACATCCTAACTCAAACCGACCCCGATGGTAAGAGGGGAAAATGGATTGCTAAATTGTTGGAATATGACATAGATATTATACCAACAAAATTAGTGAAGGGACAAGGCTTGGCAAAGTTAATGACACAATCAAACTTGGACTGTCTTGATATAAATCTGAATACAGAAATACCATAAATTTGTGATGACGAGGAGGAATTAATCCATATTGAAGAGAAGTATATTACTTCAGATTGGTATAAGGAGGTGGTTTTTGTTCTATAGCATCAAAAAGATCCCGCTGATCTAAAAAGTCCAAAGCAAGGTTTGTTAAACTGAAATCTTTGAGATATTTTATATTTGACAGAAATCTATTTTGGAAGGACACCGGTGGAATTTTGCTAAACTGCTTGCTCGAAGAAGAAGCTGACAAAGTGATTGAAGAATTCCATAAAGGGGATTACAGATGTCACCATTATTGGAAGGCTACATCAAATAAAATTCTAAGAGCAGGATATTTTTGGCCTACAATGTTTAAAGACATTTACAAAAGAATTGTTGCATGCCATGAATGCCAAATTTTTTAAGGAAGAAGAAAACTTGTGCCTTTACCTTTGGTTCCTATCTATGTGGAAGCACATTTTCGGTAGTGGGGATTAGAATTTTTTGGAGGGATACATCCATCATCATCAGGAAAACATCGTTGGATTCTCACAGCAATGGATTACTTCACCAAATGGAAAGAGGCAATTCCAACAAGGCAAGCTAATGATTCTGTAATTATTTCTTTTCTAGAGAATAATATCTTGTCTAGATTTGGTTTCCCCATGAAGATTATAACAAATAATGCTCAAGAATTCAAGTCTAAGAAAATGATCAATTTTGGTCTTCAATACCATATCACTCTTGGACATTCTACAACATACTATCCACGAGGAAATGGTCTTGCTGAATCATCAAATAAGAGCATTGTAAGGATCATTAAAAAGGTATTGTAGGAGAAAAAGAAAGCTTGGCATCTGAAGCTGAAGTATGCCTTATGGGATGATAGAATATGCACAAAGAGTTCAATTGGCACTTCACCATATGAATTAGTGTATGGTGTCAAAGCTATTTTCCCAACATCACTAGGGGTACCTGTTATGAAATTAATTCAAGGACTTGAAGAGGAACCAAATACCATTCAAAGGAGGATTAATCAGCTGATAGATTTGCAAGAAAAGAGAAATGAAGTTTATGACAGCCATCAACATGCTCAAAACATAATCAAAAGTACATTTGACAAGAAGATAAAAGAAGAAAGTTTCCAAATACAAGACAAAGTGCTGAAATGGGAGGCCAAAATTGAGGAAAAGTGAAAACATGGTAAGTTTGAGAATTTATGGAAGGGTCCTTTCAAGATAGCTTCTTTTCATGGGAACAACACTTATATATTGCAGGAAATTGATGGAGGATCATATGCTAGATGGCCTATTAATGGCAGGTTCCTAAAGCATTATACTTGCTGAAGTTTGATAAATCACTCATGACATTGTACATATTTCATGTTTGTCAGTTTTATTGCTAATAATGACAAGTTGAATCAGAGAGCTTGAGCCCGAGGTGAAGGCCATTAGAGTTTGAAGAAGATGCTTATCAACTCAAAAAAAAAATATGTTTTAGTCAAAAAATGGATAGAAATACTGGAGCTACAGGTTCTTAGTGTACCACAACGGCACACTATCCCAAGTTAAGCCATTGTTATCACCATAAAAAAAAATTCTAAACTCTGAAAGTTTACCTTTTTCTAGTCATCGTGTCAAATAGTTCTTGAGTCATTTTATTTTTAAAAAATGTTAAGTGATACGGTTAGAAGTCTTAAAAGTCAGTTTTCATTTCCGAATAAGGTCTTTAAGTCTCATTCCATGTTTGAAAATTCCCATCATTCATTCAGAAGTCATGTTTTAAACCTTTGGAAAAATCCTCTGAAACTAGCCATAAAACTGCAGTTTCATAGCGCGGTCAGTTCAAAAGCTCAGTTTTGTGCTACGAAAGCACTGCTACTTTTGTAGCACATATCACCAAAATTGCACTAGGTGCACTACGAAAGCACAGATTCGTAGGAAGGTCATGTCAAAGCATAAAAACTGTCAGAATACATTAGGTTTTCATATAAATACATCATTGTGAATCAGTTAGGGGTCATTTTCAAAACCTGTAACCATTCATACTCATCACTGCAATCGTAGAGGTGTTATTTATGAAAAGAAGTTTCAAATTTGAAAGGCTGATATGCATTACTCACTCTATTTTTTATTAAAAAACAGTGAAACATATCTGTTTCAAGTTTTAAGCTTATGGTCATCTTACACCAAATATTTTCCTATCCGTTATCAAGCGAGGCTGATTATTTCATCAAGTGAGGATGATATTTTAAATTCAAGCGAGGCTGATCATTAAATTCTACAGGAAGCAGACATAAATTTCTGAAGGAAAAAATGACAAAGGAGAAAAAGAATCATAAGTCAGGGCATTGCATGAGGTCAGAACTTGAAAGCGCAGTAGTTCTAGCTATAGAAAAAACAGTGTTAGAGGCTTTCAGAAAGGCAGGATGTTTGAAGTTTTGTGAAAATCTGTAGGGAGGACACAGTCAGGTAACAAAATAATTTTCTTTTCATTTCAGTGGTTCAAATACAAAGGTGGAAATCTTGAATTTTTCAGTAAGTCCTGAAACTATAGCTCTAATGACTGAGATACCTAGATGACAGGAAACATGGTTTAAGGGTTTTATATTTGACATGGAGGCATGCAAGATATTTTTAAAGCCAGAATTTATAGAGATGGATTTAAATAATGCAATTCCTAGAAGTTGCATTAAAGATAGATTTGCTAAGTTACTCTTCAATATAAAGAGGTATTTCACATGTGAGGGCATGTATCATAAATTTTACTCCTACCATTTCAAAGTTCTATTACACTTTACAAGTATGATATCTTTAGACTTTCCATTTTTCCTATATAGAAGCATTGCTAAGATGATAGACAAGTTTCAAGTGAAATCTGAAGAGTGTGAAACATCTCTGTTTCACCATGGTTTAATCAAACTGATGGTCTTGAATGAGCTTCAAAAGATTCATATAGATTTTTTATTTTTTCTATTTTTATGTGGAATAGAAGCTCAAAATACAGTCAATAACCCTAAGGAAAAAGAATCTCCACCAACAGAATCCAGCAAACCTGTAGTTGAAAAGACAAAAAGGTTTGTGAAATTGAATCCTGGGAAACAGGTAAAAGAACAGGTAGAAAAGACACCAGTTTTCATTGCAGAAACTACAAAAAAAGAGACAGCTGGTAAACAAATTCTATAGAGACTGACTAGAAGTCAAGCTGCAAAAGAAAAAGGGAAAACACTACTTTCAGAAACAAGTGATAGTCCAGGTTTGAAAGGGAACTTAGATGATATTTTGAATGCAATAGATATAGAAGAGTATCCTTTAGTACAAGTTGACTTCATAGGAGTTGATGAAGGTAAGTTGAAAAGGATGAAGTCATCTAAGAAGCTGGAGTTCAAAGATGAAGCTGCAGCATTTGTCTTCAAGGCTAGGAAGCCTGCAACTAGACATTCAAAGAGGATACAAGAGCTTAATGTTGAGGTGGATAAAACAAATGAAGCACCCACTGTTTATGAAGAAATAATAGATATTTCTTCACCTATATCATAAAATTACAAAAAAAGAGTATTCTCAACACAAACAGTAAAAATCAGTTATGAAGAGATGGAGAAAAAATTAAAATCAGCCAGTCATGAAATTTCCAGGTTAAAGAAAAGAGCTAGAAAGCATGCCATTGAAAAAAAAAGTTTCAAGAGAATGAAAACCCTTTGGGAAGGTGAAAAGGTTTCTAGACCAAAAATACCTAGTAGTGAGGAACAATTTTTCACTTGGACTGTACCAGCCATAAAAGAAGCAAAATTTGTGAGAGTTATGAATACTCATTTGAGGGCCAGCAACAAGAGGTTAAGAAGACAAGATGAAGACTTGGAGATTCAGCTAACAAAATCTCAAGAAAATCCAAAGGAACAGTGAAACAGAGTAATGGAACAATGCAGAAAAATGATCAATTTATAAGTCAATCTTTCATTAAGGTGAAGACAAATTTTGATGAAGATCATCTCTTTGAAGTTAAGTTACTATGTTTTTTGAGATAATATCAGACCTTATGAGGTTTAAGCATCCCAAACTTACGAATTTTGAAGATTTTTTTGAAAATCTACTTGCACAGTAGTTTCGTAGCGCAGATAGTGCAAATCTGCTGATTTGCGCTACGAAATTGTTGAAGCAGTCTTTTGCACATTTACATATAAATTTTGGAGGGAAGCTTGATGAGATTTTGGTTTAAATTTGTTGGTGGAAGCATGGATATAATAGCTAGAGTTTCTCATGAAGAAAGTAAATGAAAATATGAGTAAAAATAAAGGTTTTACACCGAGCTACAAAATGCACTACGAAAACAAGCTATTTCATAGCGCAGGCTTATCTTCTAACTTTTTACATCATTTAGAAGATTTTTTTCTGCACAGCTAGAAGATTGAAAAATTTATGGAAATATTTGGAAAATATGACACATGTGAATCTGATCCATCAACTATTAAAGTGCTCGAAGATGACAATGAAAGTAAAGGGCTGAAAAATAGGAAACATGTTTCCTAATTTCTAGGAAAATTTTATCATCAGCAACAGGGTGACTTTAAGTGAATGGTCAGCATCAAAATTCAAATTCATGGGATAGCAGGTGGAAAAGGATTAATTAAATACTAGATAAGGTTTTTAGAAGCATATTTAGGAGTTTCAGTCCTATTAGAATTAGGACTTTTCAAAGGCAGTATAGCTGTCATTTAGTAATTAATAGCATGTTTAAGATTAGGAAAGGTGTCAAAGCATGGGAATTTGAATTCTCTAGTGGAGGATGAAATAATCCTATATTGTAAATGTTCTATATAGAGCATGAGGTTGAATTCTACAAATTTTGGGCATTTTTATAAGCAAATACTGTGTGTTATTGTATGTCACTACTTCTCCTTCACTTAATACAGAGATCTGTTTTGACAACTCAAGATTCATAAGGAGTTTATGTTTGTTATTGTTCCAATGGCCTTCTTCAATATCTGTATTTGTAGTGGTATTTGTATGTGATACTTAGAATTCATTTGACAATGCTCTAACTTCCTTCATATGCAAATGTGTTGTGTGTTTCACTGTGTTACTGTTTTATTCATTGACTTAGAATCCAAATGCCTTGACTTCCATGCTTAATAGATTGTGATGTTTTGTTGAATACTATCTTGAATCCATGGCCCAATGAATGTTTTATAATCTATGATACAACTAGTTATATCATTTTATCTTTTTACCTTATATTTATCCATCTATCCATTAATAAAAAATCGTAAACCTTTGAGAGAGCCCTCTCAAGTTGAGGAGGCTAAGCCTCAGCCAAAAGATTGGTCTAAAACAGTTACACAAATTCTACTTGATGAGCAGCCTATTAGGTCAAATTTTGTGATGACGTTTTGGTGCGTCTGCTGGGATTCTAAAGATTATTCATTCCCGAAATCAAGAAGCTGAACTTCTGAAGGTAGCAGAAGCTCAGGAAGTTTTTTGAGGCTGCATCTACCTTGGTGACTCCATAAAATTTCAAAAGTTTAAAGGTGGCTTCGAGAAGGAGATAGACATGGATCAATATTGATCCCAATCCACCTACCATCATGGACAATCCAAACGATATTTCAAGAAGCAGTCAAACAATTTCAGAAATATCAGGTACTCCATCTCATTCGAAATATTTTCCCTCTGAAATATTAACAAGTCGCGAAGACAAAAGAGTGGATGATAAAATTCATGAAATGTTGTTTAGATCATAAAGTGAAAAGGAACTCATTGATATCATCTTAGAATTGCATAAGAGAGGAATTGAAACTTCAGCCCTAGTAACACAAGAAGACAAAGAAGAATTTTGGGAAGTTGTTACCTCTAAGCTGTAGCTAGAAAAAGAGTCTTTAGATAAACTAAAAGAAATTGACCCTTTTGAATTCTTGCTGAAATCTAATGCTGGTTTACCCCTTCCAAATTGGAGCTCAATTGTTAGTGGCTTACAAAAACCAAATAGTCATTCTCATATAAGTTCTTCATCTTCTGTTTCTGCCATTCCTAAAACTATTGTTCATCCTTTAAACATGGTTGGCCCTGCTAGGTATGCACCACTTGTCCTTCCTGTTGTTTTACATGATCTCCCTAGTAAATATGCTGCTCGGATTCAAACTTGGGGAAGTGATGAAGAACTCATAGCAAAGCAACATATAGATCAATTTAATGATTTTATAGACAGAGAAGAGGTTGACGATGAAGATGTGAAGTTAATATTATTTACACAAATTTTTACCGATGAAGTTAGAAAATGGTTTAAAGATATCACACTGGGTAGTATTCGAACTTGGGATGAGTTTGAAGATAAATTTTTGAGAAAATGGGGAAACAGAACCAATCCAGTTCAAGCACTTTCTGAATATAACAGTCTTAGAAGGGAATTTGATGAATCTGTCCAAAACTTTTCAAAAAGGTTTAATAAAGTTTTTGATTCAATTCCAACTCATTTGAAACCTCCAGAAGCCTTCGCATAAATGAAATATGCTGAAGCATTTGACTATGACTTTTCTATCTTTTTGAGAGAAAGAGAATCACCTACACTTTCTGAAATGCAAAATGATGCAGTAAAGGTAGAGGTAAACATGATAGCTGCTAAAAATTCAAAAATGGGAAAAACTAAATTGAAAGAAGAAGAGAAACCTTCCTCTTCAACTTCTGATGATAAATTTGATTCAATGATGAAAACTGTGGAGAATTTGATGGATAGGTTTCTCTTGGAAACACTTTTGATCCTCCTGTGCAACATGAACCTCAATTTAGAAATCCTTAGTTAAGGAGACCTCAAAACCAACAAACTCCAAGAGAAAATAGAAATCAGCAAGCTGATCCTCCAGTGAGACCTCCTTTTCAACAGAATTTGGTAGATGAAGAAGATGAGCCTGAAATTCCTGAAGAATCTATTCATTGTCTTGATGAAGAAATGTCAAGAATTTTCTTGACTAAAGAAGAGCATGATGAGTCAGATTTGGTCAATCAAGGAGAAGAACCTTCAGACTATTTTAAGGGGTATCAACATGCTATTTTTGAAATGCAAAAGCAATAAAATCTCAGAAACAAAAATATACTTATTATTGCAAACAAAACGCAGCCCAAAAAAGATATTCCAAAGGCTCCTGAAGTCAAAAAGGATACTCCAAAGATTGCTGAAGGTAAGAAAGACACTCCACTTCCTCCTCCTATCAAAGAAGCTAAAAAATTTGTTTCTGTTTTCAACCTTGAGAATGAAATTTCAAATATTAAAATATCAGTCCCATTTGGCAAGATTCTCAAGGTAAATGAATATAGAAGCAAGATTTTTAATATGTTAAATTCACAACCATAAGCTGCTGATATTTTGAATATTCAAGAAGACAATCCCACTATATATTTGGGTCCAAGGCTAGAAGATGAACAAAATGAAGAAGTTCCTCCTTTTTATGTGAGCATTAGCATTCATGACATGATTTTACATAATTCTATGTTAGGTTTAGGGGCTTCCCATAATATTATGCCCAAATTAATCATGGAAAGGATGGGGTTAGAAATAACAAGACCATATAAGGATTTTTTTTCTTTTGATTCAAAAAGAGTTCAATGCATTGGTTTAATTAAGGATGTTGTTGTTGGTCTAACACAAATCCCTGCTAAGACAATTGTCATGGAAATTGTAGTCGCTGACATACTGCTAAATTTTTGTATGTTATTGTCAAGATAATGGGCAACAAAAATCAAAGGCACAATGCAGATGGACCTTACCTATGCTACTATTCTTGTTTTTGGTGAACAAAGGAGATTGTATCAAGATACTAGAATGGCTTACATGGTAAGTAGTAAAGAAAAACCTCAAAACTTTCAAATTTATTCCTTTGATACTGAACTTGGATATGATATTATTTTCAATGAGTTAGCTGATAGTGTTGAGCATGGAATAAAAGCAGAAAATCAGCACTCTAAAATTCATCAGCTCGAAAATCAGCACTCTAAAATTCAGCAGCTCGAAAATCAGCAAACATAAAATCAACAAGTAAATGATGAAGAGATGAAAGCATGGTGGTCATTGTACTTTGATGGATTAGCAGGAAAAGAAGGGGCAGAAGCAGGGATTTGGATTACAAGTCCATGTGATGAGAGTAATTTTTACTCCTATAAACTGAACTTTGATTGCACAAATGACATGGATGAATATGAATCTTTGATTTTGGGTTCAGATATTTTGAAAAGAATGAAGGTTCAAAATATTTATGTTTTTGGAGATTCAAAATTAGTTATTAGATAATTTGAGGGTTTTTATCAAACAAAGGATGTAAGAATGAGAGCATACAGAAATCTAGTTTTAGACATGTTGGAGAATTTTCAAGCCTATTCTTTCATTGTCAAAACTAGAGACCAAAACTCCATTGTTGATTCTCTTGCTGTGTCTGCGAGTCTTTTCATCATTCCTATACATTCTACTAAAAAATATAAGATTGAAATTCTTCATAGACCAGCTATACCAGACAATATCACCAATTGGCAAGATTTTGAAGATGATCAACAGGTAAAGAATTTTATTGAGCTAAAAGAATAATTTGAAAGTACACAAGTATACCAACAAAACATGCTTGTTTAATCTAAAGGAAATTATGAAGTTTTGCGACTAAAGAATAATTCAATACCAAAAGGTCTTATTCCCCTTGAGAAGCTTTTTGATCATAATGATGTTTTCAAATCGCCAAAGATACAAGCTGATTAAGAGGAAGTAGAGAGTTGTAATCTTGGTACAATAGCTTTGCCTAAAATGATCAAAATTTCAAAGTTTCTTTCAGCTGACATGAAATACAAATATATTGAGATGATGAAGAGGTTTATTGATGTTTTTTCTTGGATTTATGTTGATTTAAAAGAGTATGATCCTTCCATTATTCAACATACTATTCCTATCAAAGAAAATGAAATACCTTTCAAGCAGAAATTGAGGAGGATTAAACCCCTTCTTATGTCACTGATTTAAAAAGAGATTAAGAATTTTTTTGATGCTAAAATCATTGTCCCAATCAAATTCTCAAATTTTCTTGCAAATTTGGTACTGGTTAGAAAAAAGAGTGGAGAAATCAGAATTTGTATTGACTTCAGAAATTTGAACAAGGCTTCACTAAAGGACAACTATCCCCTTCCAAAGATGGATTCAATTCTGAAAAATATTTTTGGTGCTCAAAGAATGTTTATGCTTGATGGTTTTTCAGGTTATAATCAGATTCTTGTACATCTGGACGATCAGGAAAAAAACAGCCTTCACAACACCATGGGGTACATTCATGTATGCCAAGATGCCTTTTGGTCTCATGAATGCGGGAGCCACTTTTCAAAGAGAAATGGATATTTCTTTTCTGAAGAAAAGGACAAGATAGTAGTTGTTTATCTTTATTATATAATAGTATTTTCAAACAAAGAAGAAGATCATTTGAAACACCTAGAAAAATTCTGCAGAAATGTAGAAGGTTTGGTATCTCTCTTAATCCTACCAAAAGCATTTTTTCTTTAACTACAGGCAATTTACTTGGTCATATTATTTTTGAAGATGGAATTAGGATTGATCCTAACAAATTTAATGCAATTAAAAAAGTAGATCTGCCTAAAAGTAGGAAAGAGATCCAATCATTTCTTGGGAAAGTGAATTTTGTTAGGCGATTTATTCCTAACTTTGCTAAGATTGTCAAAGATATAAAAAGGATGTTAAAGAAAGGAATTGATATTAAATGGATAGCAGAAGCAAAACATTCTTTTGAAGAATTCAAGAAGGCACTCACATAAGCACCAATACTCATCAGTCCATATTTTTCCAAAGAATTTCTAGTTTTTACTTTTGCTTCAAAAAATACTATTGTCGAAGTTTTGCTACAAAAATGATAGCAGGTCTTTGTACTAAAAGACATCTAACTCGAAGCCAACCCCGAGGATCAAGCCAACCCCGATGGTAAGAGGGGAAAATGGATTGCTAAATTGTTGGAATATGAAATAGATATTAAACCAACAAAATTAGTGAAGGGACACGGCTTAGCAAAGTTAATGACACAATCAAACTTGGACTGTCTTGATATAAATCTGAATGCAGAAATATCAGAAATTTGTGATGATGAGGAGGAATTAGTCTCTATTGAAGAGATGTATATTACTTCAGATTGGTATAAGGAGGTGGTTTTTGTTCTACAACATCACAAATATCCCGCTGATCTAACAAAGTCCAAAACAAGGTTTGTTAAACTGAAACATTTGAGATATTTTATATTTGACATAAATCTGTTTTGGAAGGACACTGGTGGAATTTTGCTAAACTGCTTGCTCGAAGAAGAAGTTGACAAAGTGATTGAAGAATTCCATAAAGGGGATTGTGGAGTCAACCATTATTGGAAGGCTACATCAAATAAGATTCTAAGAGCAGGATATTTTTCGCCTACAATATTTAAAGACATTTACAAAAGAATTGTTGCATCCCATGAATGCCAAATTTTTGAAGGAAGAATAAAACTTGTTCCTTTACCTTTGGTTCCTATCTATGTGGAAGCACCTTTTCAGCAGTGGGGATTAGACTTTATTGGAGAGATACATCCATCAGCATCAAGATAGCATCACTGGATTCTCACAATAATGGATTACTTCCCCAAATGGATAGAGGCAATCCCAACAAGGAAAGTTAATGATTCTATAATTATTTCTTTTCTAGAGAATAATATCTTGTCTAGTTTTGGTTGCCCCATGAAGATTATAACAGATAATTCTCAAGCATTCAAGTCTAAGAAAATGATTAATTTCTGTCATCAATACCATATCACTCTTGGACATTCTACAACAATCTATCCACGAGGAAATGGTCTTGTTGAATCATCAAATAAGAGCATTATAAGGATCATTAAAAAGGTATTGCAGGAGAACAAGAAAGCTTGGCATCTGAAGCTGAAGTATGCCTTATGGGCTGATAGAATATGCACAAAGAGGTCAACTGGCACTTCACCATATGAATTAGTGTATGGTGCCAAAGTTATTTTCCCAACATCACTAGGGGAACCTGTTATGAAATTAATTCAAGGGCTTGAAGAGGAACCAAATGCCATTCAGAGGAGGATTAATTAACTGATAGCTTTGCAAGAAAATATAAATGAAGTTTATGACATCCATCAGCATGCTCAAAAAAGAATCAAAAGTACATTTGACAAGAGGATAAAAGAAGAAAGTTTCCAAATAAAAGACAAAGTGTTGAAATGGTAGGCCAAAATTGAAGAAAAGGGAAAATATGGTAAGTTTGAGAATTTATGGAAGGGTCCTTTCAAGATAGCTGATTTTCATGGGAAAAACACCTATATATTGCAGGAAATTGATGGAGGATCATATTTTGGAGGGCGTGTTAATGGTAGGTTCCTAAAGCATTATACTTGCTGAATTTTGATTAATCACTCATGACATTTTACATATTTCATATTTTCCAGTTTTATTGCTAATAATGAAAATCTGAA
This sequence comes from Pinus albicaulis, assembly GCA_034641835.2. Classification (NCBI taxonomy): domain Eukaryota; kingdom Viridiplantae; phylum Streptophyta; class Pinopsida; order Pinales; family Pinaceae; genus Pinus; species Pinus albicaulis. The sequence continues at coordinate 115,396,228 of CM076584.1, read as the reverse complement.
TTAGAGAGATTGAGCCCGAGGTGAAGGCCATTAGAGTTTGAAGAAGATGCTTGTCAACTCAAAAAAAAATTATGTTTTAGTCAAAAAATGGATAGCAGCACTGGAGCTACGGGTTCTTAATGTACCACAAGGGCACACTATCCCAAGTGGAGCCACTATTATCGCCATAAAAAAAATATTCTAAACTCTGAAATTTTACCTTTTTCTAGTCATGGTGTCAAATAGGTCTTGAGTCATTTCATTTTTAAAAAAAATTATGTGATAGGGTTAGAAGTCTTAAAAGTCAGTTTTCATTTCCGAATAAAGTCTTTAAGTCTCATTCCATGATTGAAAAGTCCCATCATTCATTCAGAAGTCATTTTTTAAACCTGTAATGTTCCCAACTCCGGAACAGCTACACTATTGGGAATATCTCAAGATATTACCAATGTTGAGATCAGCAATGGATAAACATGAGTTGGAAATAGCAATGAATGCATTAAAACCAAAATGTTGGAAGATCCAAATAACCATTACATTAGATTATAGCATCAATAAATGTATACAAGATCTTGAGGAAATGATCTCTCAAGCTAGGCAATGTAGCCTCAATGAAACATATACATGAAATATGGAGAAATATTGCTATATTAAAGAGGCCTTAGCTATGAATATGCAATCCATGAGGAGGAACTGCTGAAAAATGTCAATAATACATAGATATGACAATAATATCTCAAATAAAGAAGGGTAGAAATATATCAACCCCTGAAACATACAATACACAATCCTCAAAGGGATTGGCTGAAATATACACAAAATGGCAAATCTGCAGAAATGTCGAAGTTGCTGGGTAGCTGCAGCAACTCAAGAACTGGAAACAAATGGAGAAGACTGAAGATGCTGCAATCAGTGACAATATCTCCTCCAATGGATCTCTAGAATGAAAGGTTGATCCTCTCACCTAAGATCTAACCCTCCAAACATGTGGAGCAAGTCTCCACTGCAAATACACTTAGAAATAACGCAGTCTAGAGAAGGGAATGCACTGTTGGTGAAGAGAAATGCTTGGCCTGATGCCAATGATCTGCAATATGCTCCTGGATCTCCTCACTAACCTCCCAGAGGAATAGAAGCTCCCTCCTCTGATAGATGGGCCAAGGAAATGGTATATGGTGTCCTCCACTGCAACAACCCAGCAACACTGCGTTATACTTGAGCAGAAATAACGCAGTAATTGAAAGGAGAAGATTTGGCCTTGAGCCAAGAGATATGGAGAATGAAGAAAAATCCTTCAAGAGCTACTCAATAAGGAGAATAAATCCTAAACAGGAATTCCCCGGCAATTCTTGCTAAACAGCAGAGAATGCACAATTGTCTGAATAGACAATGAGATGAATAATCATAAGCATGAATAACAATGGCTCTCCTCCTCTCCATATATAGAAAGTGAAAGATCTCTCTCCATGGGCCCCATCCATTAGGGCTTCCTCCACCAAATATCCTCTTCCTCACTCACACTGTTTTGTCTCATAAAGTGATCCACTCCTCCTATGGCAATGTTGTTGACTTGGTCAAACATGACCCTGTCTTCATGCATTTGCCACTTTTCACACTTGAGGGTGCAAAATGAAGCTACTCTGATGATACCTTCCACAGTATGAGGTATTTTATTCACGTCTTTAATAAGAATGGGTTCCCTTACCCATTTATTAAGCTGAAAAATGATAAAAGAAAAGTTTTAATGTTCCATTTAGCTATGAGCTAAAATGGAAACATTACAGTCATCCCCTCCGAAATGTTGTTTGTCCTCAAGTAACTGGAAGGATATAACTGAAGAATCTCTACCCAAGGCATGGAGTCTGAAATATGTTGAGGAATGTCCTCCTCATGTAGATCCTCCATCTCCAAAGCAATCATCCATACAAAGTGAGTTACCTCCCAACATGGCAACTCATGAAAATCATCTTCCACCTTTGGCTCCCGCAATGTAGGTGGGCTGAAAATATGATCTTGGTAGACAAAATAGCCTACCCCACGCTTTCCTCCTCTCCACTTAGGATAAGTGTAGATTATATGCTGATATTGGGCTGCAACAATGTTTCCCTCACGTGGCAAAATGAAGACTAGACCTCCAAGGATCTCTTCTCCAGCATTATGAAACATGTTGTCCCAATCCATCTCATATGTGATGAGTTGGATGTCAACATCATATGGCATCCAATCAATCATATGGCTCACCTTAAATGGAAAAAAGGGCTTTGTTGTAGTGGCCACTTGTGCTCTCATGCTCCCATAAGAGCATGCAATGCAAATAATGTGGGAGATCTCCCCCTTCAGGGACACATCCAACCAATGTGCCATTCCCCCAATCATGCTCTCAAAAAATAGAAATACAACATCAACATAATGAACCATAATGAGAACAATGATTGTTGTCATGTGTGGCAAGGGAGAAGGACAATGGTCCCTCAATAGTAACCAATGTAGTTTGACCCTAAACTGCAAAAGAGTATGACAAAAGGTCTGGCTTCTCAACCACTTGCTTGTTGTCCTACTCTCCTCAAATGTATGGAGAAAGTGAATGATGCATGGTACAAGGTCAGTATGTCCTCCAAAATACATTTCCTCCCCAAGTCCTCCTAGGGAGTGGTCACCAATAGTGCTCATGGCCTCAATTAGACCATAGGGTCTAGAGAAAAGAATGCCCCTCCTTGGAGAAAAATCCTATACATATATGGTTAAGGGATGAATATATAACTCATCATACAAATGAACAATACCCTTACCACAAGTTTTGATCATGCAAATGGAATGGCTCAAAAATGAGTCCCCTCTCATCCTCAAAGAGAAAAGAGGTGGTTGTGCTAACTCCTCCAAAGAGTTATGTATCTCCTCCACCTGCACATGATCTATGCATCTCCTCATATGTTTATCTGTAAATATCATGCAAGCAAGATGATCCTGGGAATACTCCACCAACAACCCGAAGCTCCAACATGGATCTATCTCACATAGTGATAGCGCTGGTGATTCCCCATGAAGGAAATCTATCATATGGCTATCTACCAAGGTCTCCACTCCCCTAAGATCAAAGAATGGTGCTTCAACATGTGAAGCATTCCTCCTCCTCTGCTGGTCCAGTGGTCTCCGTGGAAAAATGTCTCCATGCAATGAGACATCATCAACAAGAGATGACTAAATATATGAATGGAGAAGGCTCTCCATGCTTCCACTGCACAATCCAATCACCTTCTTAGGTGAATCATCCTCATAAAATAGACAGGGATGTGTTCTCCTCATCACACCATGATGGTCATCCTCCCTATCTCCTCCTTGTGTCTCCATGCTTCCACATCTCCTCAACAATGGCACATGAATTGTGCCTTGATCTCCATACATGAGATCATGGGGACTTCCTTGCAAAGATTCAAGAATCCCTCTACCTGGAGCAATAGCTCCTCCTTCCTCTGCATGAGGCACTAGATCATCTCTAGGGGGCACAGCGTTGTTTCCCTCAGCTTCTCCAATATAGATGGGAAATCCTCCAATAATTTTGCTGCAATTATAGAATCTCTCCCAAGGTGGAAGTAGTTCCTAATCATCAAAGTTCAAGGAGTATCCCCTTTGCACCATGATAGTGCCATTTCCTACTCCTGCAACATCATACAAAAAATGAGAACAATTTTTCCCTTTCTCTCCAAAGAATGACCCCAACAACAAATGTTTTTGCTACTCCCTCCTGCTCTCATCATGCAAGATATGTGATGAAGATATGTGATGAAGACATAGTTAGTGACATGAATGTTGCATCATCACTATGCACCCATACTCTTTGCTGCTCCATGATGCCAGCATCCTGCCACATCCTTTCCATCCTCATACCCTTGGAAAGAGAGTATGCCAAATGATGGCCAAACTCCTTCAAGAGTAACCAACGCAGCCAAGCCTCTTTCTTCTCGGTATCATAAATATGAAAGTAGCTCATCAGCTCCTTGCTCATCATCCAGTCAACCAATTTTGGATTTCTTCTTCCATCCTTCATCTTGGTACTCCTCCCATGAGGGCTACCATCAACCCAAATCAGATTCCTTTATTTCATGGGACCTTGAAATGAAATCTTCCCGAGGATCAATTGTACCCTATGAGGATACAAATAGGTGGTAGGTAAAAACCTCCCATCATGATGTGCATGGCTCAAGGAATGTCCAACATAGTCATGAGAGATGTTATCTGTCTGAAGATGGCATCCATCTACTATCTGCTCCTAAGAGAAGGGAAGAACCTCCTCAAACTGATGAAGAATCTTGCACTCCATGATGTGTGGGAGTGCACCTCTACTGAAATCTCTCCAGGAGATCTCCTCCTCATGCATGTCCTTCCAAAGCCAAAGAGGCCTTGGATCTACTGCAAGTAGAAGTCTCTCTTTGAGCTGTGGCATGCTCATTGAGAGAGTGCCATCTAGAGAGGAGAAAGAGTTTCTTATCTCCAGATGTCTACTCCTTCTCACTGCTTCCTTCATGGCTTCTTAAATGAAGCTATCCTTTGATTGCTCACATGAGGAATGATTCCTCATTTCTCCATCATTGCTCAGCGCAGTGCTATTCCGCTACTCTAGATCAACTGTATGCAATGATATAGACGCATCCAAAGTGTTTGATGAAATGACAAGAGATGGATTTTCAATCATACCTTGGTGAAATGTGGAAGCTCTTTACAGGGTTGCAAGAGTTTCCTCCTCATAAGTGTTGGCCTCCCAAACTACTGAAGATGAATGCTGCTCCTCCATGGACTCAACAACACTAGTACATGCCTCATTAACTGATGGTGAGGGCTACTCCCTTATTTTTCCAAAACTCCCAATCAATCTTTGATAAAAATCAACAAGAGTAGAAACCTTTGTGTGGCTTAGATGGATGATCCACCAACCTTTGCTTCACCTTCAAGGTGCCGCGCTATAATTTCTAAAACCTCTCTGCCTACTACAGGATGTAGTAGGAAGAAAGCCTCTAGCTTCTCCACCCAAACCTCTGCTACACATGCGAGTGATCCATCAAATGTGGACAATAGAAATCTATTGCCTCTCATCATCCCATAGCTGAGGGGTCTTCTTTCTTCTTTTTTCTAAATAAATTGTGGTAAAGCTAGAGCTCTAGGGTTTGCCCAGTATTCAGCAAGATACTCACATAGAATTTCGAATTCCAAGTGTTCTTCATGCTTCTGGCCTTCTTCTCTTTGAGAATAGGAAGTGCATGGTCCTTCCATTTCTCCTTCTTCAACCTTCTTGACCTCCTTGGAGAGGTATCCACTTGATCTGAATACTGATGAGAGAAATCTCATCTTTTTCAACATTTTTATCTTCTTAGGCTTAGTCTCACAGGCTGAGCCAAGAAATTTACTATGATACCACTGTAATGTTCCCAACTCTAGAACAGCTACACTATTAGGAATATCTCAAGATTTTACCAATGTGGAGATCAGCAATGGATAAACATGAGCTGGAAATAGCAGTGAATGAATTAAAACCAAAATGTCGGAAGATCCACATAACCATTACATTAGATTATAGCAGCAATAAATGTATACAAGATCTTGAGGAAATGATCTCTAAAGCTAGGCAATGTAGCCTCAATGAAACATATACATGAAATATGGAGAAATACTGCTATATTAAAGAGGCCCTGGCTATGACTATGCAATCCATGAGGAGGAACTGCTGAAAAATGTCAATAATACATAAATATGACAATAATAGCTCAAATAAAGAAGGGGGAGCAAGATCTCAACCCCTAAAACATACAATACACAATCCTCAAAGGAATTGGCCAAAATATACACAAAATGGCAAATCTGCAAAAATATCAGAGTTGCTGGGTAGCTGCAGCAACTCAAGAACTGGAAGCAAATGGAGAAGACTGAAGATGTTGCAATAAATGACAAGATCTCCTCCAATGGATCTCTAGAATGAAATGATGATCCTCTCACCTAAGATCTAACCCTCCAAACATGTGGAGCAAGTCTCCACTGCAAATACACACTGAAATAACGCATTCTAGAGAAGGTTCTGCGTTGTTGGTCAAGATAAATGCTTGGCCTGAAACCAATGATCTGCAATATTCTCTTGGATCTCCCTCACTAACCTCCTAGAGCAATTGAAGCTCCCTCATCTGACAGATGAGCCAAGGAAATGGTATATGGTGTCCTCCACTGCAACACCCCAGCAACACTGCATTATACTTGAGCAGAAATAACGCAGTAACTGAAAGGAGTAGCTTTGTCCTTGAGCCAAGAGATATGAAGAATGAAGAAAAATCCTTCAGGAGCTACTCAAGAAGAAGAAGAAATCCTAAACAGGAATTCCCTGGAAATTCTTGCTAAACAGCAAAGAATGCACAATTGTCTGAATAGACAATGAGATGAATAATCATAAGCATGAATAACAATGGCTCTCCTCCTCTCCATATATAGCAAGTGAAAACTCTCTCTCTGTGGGCCCCATCCATTAGGGTTTCCTCCACCAAATATCCTCTTCCTCATTCACACTGCGTTGTCTCATAAAATGATCCACTCCTCCTATGGCAGCATTTTTTACTTAGTCAAACATGACCCTGTCTTCATGCATTTGCCCCTTTTCACACTTGAGGGTGCAAAATGAAGCTACTCTGATGATCCCTTCCACAATATGAGGGATTTTATTCATGTCTTTAATAAGAATGGGTTCCCTTACCCATTTATTAAGCTGCAAAATGATAAAATAAAAATTTTAATGTTCCGTTTAGCTATGAGCTAAAATGGGAAAATTACAAAACCTTTGGAAAAATCCTCTGAAAATAGCCACAAAACCACAGTTTCATAGCGTAGTTAGTTCAAAAACTCAGTTTTGCGCTACGAAAGTGCTGCTACTTTCGTAGTGTATATCACCAAAATTGCACTAGGCACGCTACGAAAGCGCAGATTCATAGGAAGGTCATGTCAAAGCATAAAAATTTTTAGAATCCGTTAGGTTTTCATATAAAGACATCATTGCGAGTCAGTTAAGGGTCATTTTCAAAACGTGTAACCATTCATACTCATCATTGCAATCGTAGAGGTGTCATTTATGAAAAGAAGTTTCAAATTTGAAAGGCTGATATGCGTTACTCACTCTAGTTTTCATAACAGACAGTGAAACATATCTGTTTCAAGTTTTAAACTTATGGTCATCTTACACCAAATCTTTTCCTATCTATTATCAGGCGAGGCTAATTATTTCATCAAGCGAGGCTGATATTTTAAATTCAAGCGAGGGTGATCATTAAATTCTACAGGAAGCAGAAAGAAACTTCTGAAGGAAAAAATGACAGAGGAGAAAAATAATCATAGGTCAGGGCATTGCATGAGGTCAAAACTTGAAAGCACAGGAGTTATAGCTAAATACAAAACAGTGTGAGAGGCTTTCAGAAAGGCAGGATATTTGAAGTTTTGTGAAAAGCTACAGGGAGGACACAGTCAGGTAACAAAAGAATTTTCTTTGCATTTCAGTGGTTCAAATGAAAAGGTCGGAATCTTGGTTTTGTCAGTAACTACTAAAACTATAGCTCTAGTGACTGAGATACCTAGAGGACAAGAAACATGGTTTAAGGGTTTCAAATTTGACATGGAGGCATGCAAGATATTTTTAAAGCCAAAATTTACAGAGGTATTTCACATGCGAGGGCAGGTATCATAAAGTTTACTCCTACCATTTCAAACTTCTATTACACTTTACAGGTATCATATCTTTAGAGTTTCCATTTTTCCTGTATAGAAGCATTGCTAAGATGGCAGACAAGGTTCAAGTGAAATATGAAGAGTGTGAAACATTTCTATTTCACCATGGTTTAATCAAACTGATGGTCTTGAATGATCTTCAAAATATTAATAGATATTGGTCATATTTTCTATTTTTATGTGGATTTCGAATAGAAGCTCAAAATACAGTCAATAACCCTAAGGCAAAAGAATCTCCATTAGCAGAATCCAGCAAACTTGTAGTTGCAAAGACAAAAAGTTTTGTGAAATTGAAGCCTAGGAAAAAAGTAACAGAAAAAGTAGAAAAGACACTAGTTTTCATTGCAGAAACTCCTCCACCTACAAAACAGAGGTTGCAAGAAATTGAAGAAAATACATAGAAAGAGACAGTTGGTAAACAAATTCTACACAGACTCACTAGAAGTCAAGCTGCAAAATCATAAGGGAAAATAGTGCTTTTAGAAACAAGTGACAGTCCAGGTTTGAAAGGGAGCTTAGATGATATTTTGAATGCAATATATATAGAAGAGTCTCCTTTAGTACAAGTTGACTTCATAAGAGTTGATGAAGGTAAACAAAAAAGGATGAATTCATCTAAGCTGGAGTTCAAAGATGAAGATGCAGCATTTGTCTTCAAGGCTAGGAGGCATGCAACTAGACAGTCAAAGAGGATACAAGAGATTAATGTTGAGGTGGAGAAAAAAATGAAGCACCCACTGTTTATGAAGAAATAATAGATCTTTCTTCACCTATATCAGAAAATGCCAAAAACAGAGTATTCTCAACACAAACAGTAAAAATTAGTTATGAAGAGATGGAGGAAAAATTAAAATCAGCAAATCATGAAATTGCTAGGTTAAAGAAAAGAGCTAAAAAGCATGCCATTGAACAAACAAGTTTCAAGAGAATGAAAGCCCTTTGGGAAGGTGAAAATGTTTCTAGACCAGAAATACCTAGTAGTGAGGAACAGTTTTTCACTTGGACTGTACCAGCCATAAAAGAAGCAATATTTGTCAGAGTTATGAATACTCATTTGAGGGCCAGCAACAGGAGGTTAAGAATACAAGTTGAATACTTGGAGATTCAGCTAAAAAATTCTCAAGAAAATCCAAAGGAATAGTGAATCAGAGTAATGTAACAGTGCAGAAAAATGATCAATTTATAAGTCAGTCTTTCATTAAGGTGAAGAAATTTTTTGATGAAGATCATCTCTTTGAAGTTAAGTTACTATGTTTTTTGACATAATATCAGCCCTTATGAGGTTTAAGCATCCAAAAATTATGAATTTTGAAGACTATTTTGAAAATCTATTTGCACAGAAGTTTCATAGCGCAGATAGTGCAAATCTGCTAATTTGCGCTACGAAACTGCTAAAGCAGTATTTTGAACATTTACATATAAATTTTCGAGGGAAGCTTGTTAAGCTTTTGTTTTGAATTTGTTGGTGGAAGCATGGATATAACAACTAGAGGTTCTAATGAATAAATCAAGTGAAAATATGAGAAAAAAGAAAGGTTTTACACCGAGCTACAAAATGCTTTACAAAAACAAGCTACTTTCATAGCGCAGGCTTATCTTCTAACTTTTTACATCATTTTGAAGAATTTTTTCTGCACAACTGGAATATTGAAAGATTTATGGCAATATTTGGAAAATATGACACATGTGAATCTGATCCATCAACTATTAAAGTGCTCGAAGATGACAATGAAAGTAAAGGGCTGAAAAACAGGAAACATGTTTCCTAATTTCTAGGACAGTTTTATCATCAGCAACAGGGTGACTTTAAGTGAATGGTCAGCATCAAAATTCGAATTCATGGGATATCAGGTGGAAATGAATGAATTAAAGACTAGATAAGGTTGTTAGAAGCATATTTAGGAGTTTCAGTCCTATTAGAATTAAGACCTTTCAAAGGTAGCATAGATGTCATTTTGTAATTTATAGCATTTTTAAGATTATGAAAGGTGTCAAAGCATGGGAATTCAAATTCTCTAGTGGAGGATGAAAGAATCCTATATTTTAAATGTTCTAAATATAGCATGAGGTCGAATTCTACAAAGTTTGGGCATTTTTATTAGCAAATAATGTGTGTTATTGTATGTCTCTACTTCTTCTTCACTTAATATAGAGATCTATTTTGACAATTCAAGATTCATAAGGAGTTTATGTTTGTTATTGTTCCAATGGTCTTCTTAAAAATCTCTATTTGTAGTGGTATTTCTATGTGATACTTAGAATTCATTTGAAAATGCTCTAAATTCCTTCATATGCAAATGGGTTGTGTGTTTCACTGTGTTACTCTTTTATTAATTGACTTAGACTCCAAATGCCTTGACTTCCATGCTTAATAGATTTTGATTTTTTGTTGAATATTGTCTTGACTCCATAGCCCAATGAATGTTTGCTAATATGTGATACAACTAGTTATATCATTTCATATTTTTACCTTAGAGTTAACCATCTATCCATTAATCAAAAATCATAAACCTTGAGAGAGCCCTCTCAGGTTGAGGAGGCTAAGCCTCAGCCAAAATATTAGTCTGAAATAGTTACACAAAGTCCACTTGATGAGCAGCCTATCAGGTCATATTTTGTGATAAAAAAAGCTAAACTATAAGGGATGTCAAGTGCAAAGTATGGGGAGGGCGGATTGACGTGGAGGAAGGTGGGACCCGACGGCATCGCAAGTTAAAATAAATACCTTGCAGGTGCTTAAACGATAAGTTGTTTTGTTTTCAAAATGCGATGCATGGCGGGGGGAAGGGGTGATGTGTCAGGGGAACTGGCACACCTTAATCGCAATTGGGGATATGGGAAAGTGGAAGGTAAAACAACGATATGGCGGTGAAAAGGGTAAATTAGAGAAATGAAGCGGAAAGGAAGAAAAGGTAAGGTTTTGGTGACATAGCTAACTCGTCCTAGTCTCGAAGATATGTTCATCTAGTAGTTGGTCATCCACCACTCCTTCATCTGCAGATAGAACTAACCTGGATAAAAAAATTGCAACAACATTCTCCTTTCCAAGTTTATCAACAATGGTTAGGTCAAAATGTTGTAATAGTAACAACCATCTAATTATCCTAGCATTAACATATGGTTTGTTCATTAAATATTTGATGGATGCATGGTCAATGTGTACAAAGTTCTGATGTCTAGTGACATAATGTCTAAATTTTTTTAAAGCATGGTCAATGGCTAACATCTCTTTCTCTCTGACATTATAATTGAGTTCAGCCTTATACAAGTTCTTATTGATGAAATATATTGCATAAGGTAATTTTTCTTCTAAATTACCTAATGTGGCCCCCATAGCTTTTTCAGATACATCTCCGTGGATGTGGAAATGTAGAGTCTAATTTGGACCTCGGAGAATGGAGGCAGTTGTTAACTTTCCCTTAATGAGCTCAAAAGATTCTTGACAAAGACTGGACCAAGTAAACTCATAATCTTTTGCCAATAAACCAAATAGTGGCGAAGCTATCCTAATGAAATCTTTGATGAATTTTCTATAATAACCAAACAACTCTAAAAAACTCCTGACATCTCTCTACTTTTGAGGATCGGGTACCCTTTTGATAATAGTGACTTTTCTCGGGTCAACCTATATTCTTGCTTGGGAGATTGAGTGTCCCAATACAACTCCTACTCTTTTCAGGAATTCACACTTTTCTGGGCTCAGGGAGAGATGCATCTCAATGCACCTTCTCAACATTTTTCCCAAAATGGAGAGAACCTCTTGTAATTCATCCCCATAGGGTTTGAAATAATCCATGTAGATTTAAACTGAGTCATGGACTAGCTCAAATAAAATGCTCAAGATAGGTCTTTGGAAGGTATATGGGGCATTGCACAACCCAAAGGGTAGGACTCTGTAAGAGAAGGTACCCCAAGGGCAGGTGAAAGTAGTCACTATATTGGTCTTTGGGGCTGATTTAGATCTGGTTATACCCACTAAACCCATCTAAGAAGGAAAATAATTTCTTTCCTGCAAGGCCATCCAGGACTTGGTCTATAAATGGAAAAGGGAAATGGTCCTTCCTGGTGGCTTTGTTAAGTTCCCAATAATCAACATAGATTCACAATTTTCCATTCTTCTTTGGGACTAGGACAAGAGGAGATACCCACTCACTGTCTTATATAGGATAAATGAAACTTGCATCCAATAGTTTATGCAGTTATTCCTTGACTATGTCCTTTAGAGTTGGGTTTAGCCTTCTTTGGGGTTTTCTCATAGGCTTGCATCCCTCCTTAATGTAAATATGATGTCTGCATACTGAAGGATGCACCCCTTTCATGTCATTGTAATCTCAAGAAAATGCATCTAGGTTTTCTTTTAGATTCTGGCAAAGATTCTTTTCTTCTTCAACTGAGAGTTTTTAGTTGATTTTCAGATATCTGGATGGGAAAAACTATACAGCCTTGGTGGTTTTTGTGGTCGATTAGCCGCATGGGTGTACGAAATCACACCAGTTTAAAGAGTGTGGTCTACTCTTTAAAGTATTGGTAACAAGCAGAAAGTGGTGGAGCTCAAAAGCACACAGTTCAGTGGAAAAATTATGCAAAAGGATGCTCATGTTAAACTAAAACTAAAACACAAATATACAAAAGCTATCAAAGAGAGTCAAAACGATAATAATACCAACGATGGCTCAAATGCCTCTTCTTATTAAACGTTTGAAATGGAGAAGAAATTTTACCCACTTGCCAAAGGGCACCTAGGCAATGGCTCTAGGTCCCGATGCAAGGATCTTGCCTTCCAAGCTCTACCTTTGATGCAGTCTCCCTCTCTCTCTGCCATGGTGGACTAGGATTTTTGGGTGGCCAAAAATCGAGTCCTCTTCAGCTCCAGCTCCGGGTCACACACTGCTAGTGTTGCCTGGGAAACTTTGGCCAACATAAAAATGTGATCACCCTTTCTTCATCTCTTGGTTGCTTTATATAGGGGAATTTCAAATCCTCCTTCCCTCCCTTGGTACTTGATGGATGGTGACCCAAGGGAGAGGTATGATTCCATTGTGTGCTCCAAATATTCCTTTGTGTGCTCACATAGTGTCTAAGGAGGCGCTGGTGGCTGTCCTTAGGCCATGTAAGGAGTAATAGTCCTTTGCTTTGTGTGGTCCTGGAAAGCGACATTTTTCGATTTCAAGGAATGTGCGCTTATCAGGAAAAAAGGCATGCAGAAGGTGCTCTTCTCAAAGGATTAAGTGCACATTTTAGCATTTAAGACTAGTTCAAATCTGATTTTATCAAAACCATAGAGATTTTAAAGACTTTCTTGTTTCCATAATGTGTTCCTGCCCTGTAAATCCTTAGGCTTGACATTAATTAATGTCATCTTCTGTTGTACGATTTTCCAATGTTAACAGTTTCCCCCTAATGTGTGAGGTCTAGGAAGAACTGTATAGCTGAAATACATTATAGTTTCTTTTTTGTATCATGCACAGAGAGAGAGAGGCCTGTGTGAATCTTGGAATTGACAACACCTTGCACCGTTTCTGAGATGACCATGGTCTAAGGAACCCCTGTAAGAAAATAAAATATAAAACATATATAAAAAATTTCAACGAGGAAGGCATGTCCCATGCTCATGATGTTATGGCTATTTAAACAAAATTGACAGATACGTGTGATGTCTGTGTCACTATTGTGGTAGTGATGTTGGCGGTTGTTGACGACGATTGTTGACGCCCTCAGGGGCGTTTTTTGTTTGAGGATAGGTGGAATGTGATACCCATATGCATAAAATTAGTATGGAATATATCTGCGCAATTTACGCATATGTACTGGCTCGGACCTTCCCGTGTAAGCATTGTTGATATAGATGCTTATGGAGGCATGGGTCTTCGACGGATCTTAATCAAAGTGCAATGGTTGCAAGCTACGATACCATCTTGACATGAAAGCTTTTGTCTTAGTTGAATGTTAGGAGGATAGATGACATCTATGGAAAATGATGTCTCCCACAGTGCCACCCAAGGATACCCCTTTTCATGGAGAGGGGTGATCCAAGGTACCGCTTCCTTTTTGGAAAAGAGGTGTCGAGGTCGACAAAAAGGAAGCCTTAACCGAACCATGGGTCACCGACCTTAGGGGTCAAGGACCTAGATGTGATGGGTTTAACATAGGCATGTTGGTGAGAGGTGACTAAAAATGAATGATGGGTATTTAGTGGCCCAAGGTCAGAGTATACTTTAGCATCTTAGTTGCAGTCATAGGTATTTCTGAAGGGAAAATCCCTGGAGTCGGTAGGACTTCCAGGGTAGGTGTGAACCGGATATGAATTTCGCCATGGTGCGTGTGTGAGGATGAAATACTCTGACCAAGGGGAATGAGGGACTGTTGCCATGGGGGAAAAGATGAAATATGAGGGCAAAGAGGCGAGGGGCATCGTTTGTGGTCTTTATACACTTACCGGAAGAATAAAATAATGAGGTTTGGTTTGTACAAAGCACAGAGACAGGTACCCCAAAACATGAAAGGGTTCACTCACTGAAGGTGTGAGGACAATGTTTTGCTGGGGGCGGGGGTCCCATTGGTTGGTATCATGTGCAGGGTTGATGAAGAAAATGAAGAAATGTCACAAATGGGATTATGCTGATGGAGGTATGGTGGGCCAAATGTGGTGTGCGGAGGTGCGCTTTCAATCTGCTTGTACAACCTGATCGTCTGGGAAGGGGGTTTGAGTTTGAACGGTAAACTTGACCTTATGCATGATGAATGGATGGGCACAAGGTGCTTCCCAGATTGAAGTGGTATGGCCATGGTGTCACTTGTGCTCTGATATATGGTCTACTTTGGGTGACGAGCGCCATGGAGGGGAGTCTCTACCGACCAATGCGGATGTTTATCATGTGCAGGATGAGTTGATGATAAACGCGGTCGGGTATGAGGACCCTATGGTTTATTTTTGATGGAGAAATGATGTCAGGATATGCAAAGTTTTATGGGACTCTATCATGCTGGGGGTAGAATGATACCTACTCTGGGTCCTTCGGTGTATGGTTTTGTAAGTAGTTTGCGGGTTCTTCCAGCAAAATCAACTACCTCAAGTGAAAGCATCTCATTTTCATCAAAACATTATTGAAATGCATGAGCTTTAAAAAGGAATATGGGAGGGTGCATACCTGTCAGCGCTGAAAATTTATTTTTCGTGGAAATCGAATGTGTGGCACCGCTTTCATTTGTCATGGCATACAGATGATGGTACAACTTACAGTTTGCGGAATGGACCTTCTGATCTCTAGTTATGGACCTCCGAAGTTCTGGAAAAGAGAAATAAATATGGGATTATGGCCCTAATCCTATTCATTTGTACTTGCTAAGTTTTGGGAGATCAGAGGTGCTTTGTAGAGCCTTTCTTGCCGTTGTGGTCAACCCGTGTACTAGGGATTAGTGATATTATGCTGAAGTAACTTTCATGACGTCCTGCATTGTAATTTATTCAGTTTGATGGTGTCGGGGGCCATACAAATTAGGTTTGTATCGCCTCTTAGAAACTTTTGCCCTAGATTGCGTGGGCGATCTAGGTAAAAGAGTGCCTTGCTTGCGCGCAATTCTGAGGGACAGGCATGTGAGGGCACATTTTTCCCTACTTTTTGCACATAAAGGCGCGCCTATGAAGAAGACATGAACGCAAGGGCGTGCCTGCCTGAGGGACAGGCGTGCAAAGGCCATAGTGACTGAAAATTTTGGCTTCTTGTCTATTTTAGGTTTTTATCAGTGCTGATAGGTGCCTTTGTTTCTTGGCAGGTTAGTGTGGAGAGAGCGGGATTGGCTCGAGATCCGGACTACTCTAGCTGCTGATACTGGGATGCACCGTTAGTTGGCTACATGGGACCTTATGAAGTTTGATGTGAACAAGTTCCTTCAGTCTCAGGACCGACTACTATGTTACATTATACAGCATTGGCGCCGGAGGCGCAATATGTTCGTACTATGGGGGAAGAACCTAGTGATCCGTCCTGAGATGGATATTTACTTTGTGACCGGGTTACTGCCTTAGGGTGAGGCTTTGAGTACCACTCTCTGTTGGGAGAGTGAACCTAGACAGATTCTGGTGGCGGCATTGCGGTGGCGTGCCTCTCACTGAGGAGTGCATCAACATTGCATCAGTGAAAGATGTGGTAAAGCGGTGTGCTCTGGAAGTTATTGTGTGACTGGAAGGGTCATTTGCTCCACATCAGGCATCTGGCCTGGAGGTTGGAGTTTTACGTTAATTGAGGGGCAAGCACTTTTTCGATTTCGCCCTTTTTTTTTTTATGGGATGATGTCGCAATTGAACAAGGTCCAAAGTGGATCTAAGTCATTTGCGTACGCTAGCATCCTATGCAGCATTATGTACGAGAGGGTGATGCTGCTGAGGCCGGTGGTGGCAGTGCCCATTGGGGGGCCACGAGAGCCACGGATGAGGAGGTTGGCACCATTGATGCCACGGGGAAGTGGTGGCATGGTGGGGCATTACTAGAATGCCACGACAAAGGCATAGTTTGAGGCCAACCCACAGATGTGCTTGCCATACCTGTATGCGGGGATGGACTTCCAGGGTAACCCAGACATGGGTCTCCCTTATGGTTATGTTTGGGGGCCTGCAGGTATGTGTTATATTTTTTCTGAATTTGTTCGAGTATTTATGTTCTTATGTGTTTTTTTATTGACACTGACATTATTTCAGTTACTCGTGTAGATGTTGGCGAGGTAGGTCGCCCCGTGGCCTGACTGGTGGGGCATGATCCTCCGCTCTGACCTCGAGGTGGTTAGGGAGGAGGTGATGCAGGTGAACCGGGTAGTGGTGCTAGTGGACCTAGTGGAGATGGTGTTGGCCCTTCTGGTGAGGGCAGCAGCTCAACTGCAGCAAAGGTTGTGGCCAATCAAGCTTGTGCAGATGCGGCTGAGGCAGGCATTACAGTACTTACGGCTCAAGTGACTGCTCTGGAGGATTTCCAGGGTCGAGTGGACCACTTGACCCAAGGTATGCCGCTTGAGGTTTTATGAATGACTTAGAGGAGGTTTGGTTAGATATGGTGATGGCCTGCGAGAGGGATTATCGGCCCACTCTACATCGGGTAGTGATCGCAGTGGAGACAGCAGCTCTGGTGGTGGCACCAGGAGCGGTGGTGGGTCCAGGTGCTTCTCTTGAGGGGGCACTGCCCTAGAGTAGTTTTGTACATAGAGAAAGCACCCGTTATGAGGATCCTTCCCTTATTTTTGATGACTTTTGTATCTTCGGGCTGGCTAGTGGGCCAGGGATACTATTTTTTATACTCAGATACACACACACACACACACACACACACACACATATATATATATATATGAGAGATCTTTTTTTGGCTCCACATGGTGTGTTATTTATTTCGGTTTATATATTTTGTGTTTTTTTTTTTTTGTAAGTCAGCACCCACGGGGGGATTGGAACCAGTGACCTATCGCATGGAGTGCCTTAACATTGCACCCTTCACCAACGAACCAAAGCCTCGTGGACTTATATATTTTGTGTTATGATAATGGATAATATGTTTTTGTTTTTTATGGATGATGGTTTATTTGAGATACATTCCAGTCTAGGATATTGTTAGCTATGCGATCAACTGTTTGGTTTTGATTCCTTGATACATGTGAAATTGTAATGTAATCGAATTGTTTGCTTAATATTTTGGCACACAAATATTTTCTAAACAGATGTGTGTCTCTGGTCTCAAATGTTATATTTAGTTGTGCTACTACTAACTGGGAATCAAGGTAGATATGCATATGGCGAATGCCCCAATGGAGGGTGTTGCACATAAGTCTAATGACATCATCATATTCTTCCTGATTGTTTGTTTCTGACCCGATGCGCATGTCATTTGAACACAACGATGATTGATCGGGGTGGTAGATGACCCAGGCAATTGCAACTAAGTTTTGAGACCATCGCGATGCTCCATCAGCAAATCTAAAATATGGTTCATTTTGGTGATCCATGCTAGCACTTTGAGCATGTTTTTTACATAAGTCTTGGGGTCAAAAATATTTTGGTGATTTTGGTTTTGTGTACTTTCACTCAAGGGGATGGGCCTTTGGGGCCCTTATGGGTAGAAATTCTTGAGGTAAAGGTCGTTGACGGGGTTAGTGAGGCCAGTCCCGTCCAGTTTCGTCAAGATGTATGCCCCCTGTCGTAGGGAGTGTTTGATGATGTAGGGTCCTTTCGACAGGGTTTCGAACTTTCCTGGCCCTAAGGCCTCTTTTGTGACATCGTAGTGAAGGACTAATTCTCCCTTGGTAAATCAGCAAGGGTTGATGTGGTAGTCAAATGATGCTTTCACCCTTTTCTTATGGGCCTCATTGTGTTGCAATGATTCTCGTCGACTTTCATCAACTAGCTCTAGTTATACTAGGCATTGTTCTAGAGGTTGGGTGTCATCGAGGAGTTCGATGGCGGCATGCTGATTTTGGATTTTGTGGAAATCAATGCAAAAGTGCAAGGTACCTTGGTTTTTTGTGACAGGACTATGATGGAAATCGTGGGACGAGGTTGAGGCAGTAATCCCATCACCAATATGAGCGGATACAAATCGTATATGGTGGATTATATCATCGACGTTTGGTGGGGGAAGAATCTCTGTAATGGGATTCTGTATGGGCTCAAAGTTAGGTTCCCCATTAGGATAGTTAATTTCCGGTAGGTGGAAATTGTGCCTGCCATAGAGGTGCCTAAATGTTTCCATTAGCGGGCATGTCTCTGGTGTGTGATTCAGGCCAGTGCAGATGGTGCATGGTGCTACTGAGCCAATGAAGTAGATAGTGTGTGATTCTATGATACTCTTTTTTCTTGATGTGGATGCTTGGAAAGGGTCATATGTAGATGATATTGTCTTCTGTCTCCATTTCCTTATCATTGGCTTAGATTTGTCTTCCTGTTTAGTGGAGTTTAGACTCAACGCAAATCATGCCGCTCTCAGCTTGGGGAGATGTATACACTTAAATTTATGGTGAAAGTGTGAGAAAATTCGGCAATAAGTGCGTGTGATATTCTCTTGATTGGAGAGAATTTTCTGGGGGAGAGAAGAGACTATGCGAAGATTGTTTTCTAGGGGCTTGAGTTCTCTACATTGGTTGACTCAGTGGTCATCTAGATCACATAGGCCGCATTTTATCCTAGGCTTGGCCGGGGTTACTGTTTGGAGGTGTGCTATCTTGTCAAGCTTGACACACCATTGCAGGGGTGGGGACATTAATCCGGCGATGTAATTTTTATGCCATTCTCGGAGATCATCGTGTCTCTTCTCTATGGCATTAATCATGTCGATAGTGGGACGAATCTACAATGCATAAGTACAATGTCACTCGTAATGATTACCCTAACATATCAGGAAGAAAATACTTGATATGAAAGTTCTATCGACTTGAGTTCGAGGTCTGTTGGGGAAACAGCACCAGAAGGCTGCTAAATCAGGGAAATGGACGACTACATGGTCTGAATTTTTTCATAATGTACACGCTGGTCGTTGTTGTGAAGTGTCGTTGGGGGTAACTAGGGGCTCGCTGCTAGGTAGTTATTCAGCTGTCAAGAACATGATAGATTCGTGCATCTCATCTGCTTGGGTCATGGAGCTTCTTGTGGACTCGACATCCATATATTATTCTTGGGAAAGGTGAACTATGGCTGAGCGAAGGCTAGCAAGGGCTAGTTGGAAGTGAGGTATGTAGTGACAATCCTCCAAAAGGTGGTTGCCACTACATAACAGGCATGTGAATTGTGCTGCCCGTAGCCCCACGTAGTAAACCCTTTCGATTAGATAACACCTATGAATGAGTTCCAAGGCTGCACATTCTTCGAGGTAGTGGCCACGTTCATCACATAACATACAACATATAATGGGCATTACTGGGGGCCGTTCTACAATCCTATGTTCCTCTTGTAAGTATAGGATGGTGCGAGGTTCGTCGTTGACCGACTGGGTGGAGGGGTCCTCTTGATAGGATCACTCGACCGCATGTAAGGCATCCCTGTATCGTGGTATCTCTAGACAATGGTCAGTACAGTTCCCATAGGTACCCATGGTATGCAGCGGTTTGCCTTTTCCTTTCAAGGTAGGTTCTTTTTTACGGGAACGCGGCATCTAGACGTCTGCTTCGGAGCCAAGGAGTGGTTTTAACTCGTCCAGCTCCAGACATATGTGGGTAGGATGGCCTATAACATTGCATATGGTGCAGACTCATGATTCCCTTTGAATGGCGGGGGTCACCATCTTCTTTCCTCTGTTTGTGGTTTTCTTGGTCATGATAATTGGTTTCGCAATGGGAACTTCCTTTTCAGGGGCGGTCTCGACCATTTCTTGGGTTGGTTGGGGCTCCTCGCGACTGAGGGAATTTAACCCTATGGCAGTAACGTTGGTGGCTCATGTCCCGGAAGGGGGAATGAGGTACCAAACTAGGAACGCCAACGATATTTTAGGTAACAATAGTGTTGCCAAAACCTACTGGGATACGAAGCCAGCTAGAGGGTAGAGGAAAGGGGTTTGGGAGACAACGTAGGCTAGAGAGGCTACCGTGGCTAATGCTTCAGTGTTTTTATTGCTTGAGTCTACATCCTAACTGACCTCGGTTCTTGATGTGGACATAATGCACACCGGGGCCCCTGTGGCGCCAGGTGATACCTTAGGGATAATGGGAGGATCTCCTAGGAATGACCCTAGGGCAGATGATGGTTTGAATTGGCTAGGGCCATATTCTTGGTACCATGAAAGACCATCTACCGTTGTATCTACATAGGGAAGAATTACATCTGTGCTAGTTAGGGGATGCTTCTTGCTGTCTGTCAACTAGTCAACAATAATGATGTGATCCTCGTGGGGGAACATCATAATGCGGAATATGGAGGAGGCTATGGTAGACATGGCATAAATATAACTCCGCCCAAGGAGTATATTGTAATCAAAGTGAGCATCCAAGACTTCAATTTCTATGTGGACCGTCTTGCCGGCTAAACAAACTGGGAAATTTTGGTAGAGGCTGATGGGGGTTGAGGAACGACCATCGTAGGCTCGAAGCGTTATGACCGAGGGTTTTAGCTGGGGAGAACCCAACTTCTTCCAAATGTTTTTTGACATGATGCATGTCGATGCACCCTCATCTATGACACATTAGTGAATAGTGATATTTTGTACCGATACTGGTATTTGGAATGCGAACATGGAAGGAAGCCTAGGAGTGGCTTTGTCTAAATCAAAATCCATCATGTGCGTATCAGCAGGGTCAATAGCACCTAATGCAGAAAGTAGGGCTTTCCATTGCTTTGGGCACGACTGCAGTACTTCCAATGTGAACATGCAAGCGGGTGATTGAGCTAAATCATCCATGATCCTATAATTATGGGCTGCTTTGGAGTAGTTACCTACTCGCCTATTAGGTCCCTTTTGCATATTTGGAAATGGTTCTATAGGCATCTTTGAAATGGTCAAAGGTGCAGTTGGTGCACTAGTACTAGCCCCTGACGTAGTGGAATCTGGTGGGGTGTCGTAACTGCGATTCTATGTTTGGAGAAACAATTCTTCCCCAGTCATGTAAATCTCATGGTTATTTTTCCCGTAATCCTCTGGGTTTTTCTGCTGAGTGTTGACCACCCCTTGATGGGGGGAAGGTTCTTGCATAACAGCAGGTTGTTGGGAAGATCCTCCCTATCCTCTTTTGCTCTGAAGCTTATTTAGCTCAGGGAGATCGGGACGGTGATGAGTATAGTGCCCGTACTCACCACATATTGAACAAGATTGGTTTGTTCGTAGTGGTGGCCTTTTGCCTTACCTTTGGGCATTGCTTGGCTCCTGGTTTTGATTCCTGCTAGAGTTTCCTCCAACCTGGGATCACGGTGGGCACTGTTGGTTGCTGCCCCCCTATCCAGGGTTCCCTTTGGGCTTGTTTTTTGATTTATTCTTAACCATGTTAGGAGGGTAGTTCTCCTGGTTATACTGGTCTGGTTGATTCTGGGACAACTACACAAAGTTCACCTGTGCATTGATTTTCATAGGTGTTTTGTGTGCTTGGGACTGAGCATAATGTTGTCCCTTGTTTGCACCTAGCCATTGGGGGGAGATATTCCATTAGTGTTTCTTCCTGCGTGTTGGGTCCCCTCAGCCGGAGGATAGGGTCATCTTTGGTGATACACTTGCACCCTATTAGTAAAATCTTGCTGAGGCATATGATGACTTTGAAATCTGGGTTGAGAGGTGTTCTAGATAGAATTATGTGTGTAACCGAGATTGTGACTACTGCTGCCTAGGTACCCTTGGGTCATTGACTCAATTAGTTCGTCTTCAGAATTTGACACGCCTTGCAATTCTTGATAAGTTTGCAAGCACGAGGCATTATATAGGATATTGTAAATGTATCCTAACTACGTATAAATCAGTTCAAGCTTTTGGGCTTTACTGATTTTGTCCTCTTCGGATGTGGGGTATTTTTGTGCTATATCCTTTGAAATCTCCACCGTCAGAGTTTTCAAGAATAAATCTAACAGGACCTGATCATCAATTTTAGCTTTGCATAAACTGCGACACCGCCTCCACTCATGAATATGATCGAAGATATGGACAGTGGGGGTTTGTCTAAAATGAGTTAGTAACTCCATTCCCGAATCATGGTGAATGGGTATCTGAAAATAAGTGAGGAATGCAGTAGCGAGGGCGCTAAAGGTTCCATGTGAAGTAAGAGGTTACTCCACGTACCATTTCGCGGCTACTCTCGTAAGAGTGCGTTGAAATAGCCTTAATCGAATAGTGTCATTGATGATACTATTCGATGAGCAACATAGGTGAAAGGTCATTATATGATTACCTGGGTCTTCCGCTGCTTGCCTTTGAACTTTGGTATATCCGAAGGGAGCTTCGTGGGCATGTGAGGCCATGAAGGATCGTGTGCAATGGGGTTATTTTTGAGCTTGGGTAAATCAGGTAGATTCAACGCAGCTAAGAAGGGTGACTGGGAGGTTGACGCCATGGAAACATGTGAAGACACAAAGTTCTAGTTAGAACGAGGGTTAGTTTGTGACGTACCCTGATATTTTTTCAGCTGGCTTCCCAAATGGGACGCACTCCTCTGCCCCCTAGGGGTCGAGGGGGGAGTGGTGTGTGGTGTTTTGTTGGGAGACCGACCAGGGTTCCCAACTATGGTTGCTCCATTGAAGGATGAACCAATGACGGTGGTAGTGTTCTATCTTTGACGCCTAAATGGCGAAAGACTTGGAACCCCTCCCTGTAATGGGGGAATGTCCAAAAGATGCCTGGATCAATGAGGTTCTGTTGGGACCATTTGGGTGTCGACCAGGTCAGGTTTTGGAAAAATTTGAGGGGATAGAGTCTAGGTCAAAGAAAAATTCTGGCCACATACATAAAAAAAAGTGAAAATAAAATGTTTTTCCCTTTAACTTAATCTATGTGATCAACCAAGAAAAAAGATGGTTTTTTTTTTGTTTTGCGCATGATACTCAAAATCCTAGAACACCTATGCATCCTCACACACTCAAAATTAGTTGTGCCTTGAGAAGATTTCTTACGAGTGCTAGCACAACGTCCCGTAAGAGTTGTCGACGCCCCCAATCAGCCGAAGAGAATCCACCAAGGTAAGGGTAGAGGGTCTGGCGCTTGCCTCCACCGTCACCTATAGGGTAAAGGATGCCCTAGTTTTTTGCCACTAAGAACCACCATCCCACGTGAGTGTTCGAGTCTTGGGCTTCTTGGTAGTCAGCTAATAGTACCGAGTATCAAACGGGTCAGGTAGCCCCAACTGATACCGCACGCACTGTGCCTAAGCCTAACCCCCTCTGAATCAGGTCTCTACCTCGCTCGGGTTTTCTTTTCCATGGGCTGATAGGTAAATTTTATACTTCCTAAATACACAACTTCTATTTTTCAATATGAAGTATGATCAAGGCAGCTTATTGGATTCCTACCCCCTTGATCCTAACTTTAACTATAAATTCTCTTGTGGCCCCTATGGGGATAATTTAGTGAGTTTGTTTAAGTTAGTTTTAGGTGGCTTTCTTTGCTTAGTGGGTGAGTGTGTGTGAGTATATGGTGAAAAATATCATATTTTGAACATTTGGATATCGATGATCTTTTAAAAAAAACACCTAGTTAAACTTTAAAAAAAACACCTAGTTAAACTATGTGATGTTGTTCCTAGCTCAAAATGGAAAATGTGTGCAGATAATGGGCCGCTTTCAAATATTCCTAGTTAATCTATGTGACTAACTATAGGGAGATGGTGAATCAAAAAAATAGAGAATTCATATTGTTATAAGTCAAATTTGGCACCATTCCCAATGACCTGGTTAACTGGGCATCATCTCTAGGACCAATGACTAAGGGTCTATCATTCCCTATCATTTCAGTTGCTACATGCCCTAAGATAAAGAACAAGACAAATCAAGCAAGACTTTCATCAAGAAAAGGTTTCCAAGTTTTGAAGCTTATTATATAGCATATGAGATCTCACCAGTGCATGATCTAAGGGACCTAAGTGCATTGCATATGCAGGTAGCCCCATGCAAGGCTGCTCTGCAAAGCACTTCCTGACATTCACAGGTGTGTTGGTCACAATGGGAGCGAAATTCTCATTGTTCCGGAATCTCCACTTGGCCAGTGCCTTCTAGAAGAGTTCACATGTGTCAAGCTTCGTATCCAAGTGTCCATTTGACATCTACATGACTGGAAACATGTCTTGCCTATTATTGAAAATTCATTGATTGCAAAACAACCTACAGTTCATCTATAAATTGAGCATAGATCTAAGTGCTTGAGAAGGAAGAATTTGAGTAGAGAAATGATGGAGAATTTTCAATTGAGAGCTAGATTTGTATAGCTACTACTAGAGATATTTATACTGTGATGAGGCTTGGGGACGTTGCTGGAAGGGTCACTTCAAATCAGTCATTTGGTTGTAACCTCTCCTTCTATCATCCGTAAAGAATACTGCTTATTTTTCTCTATATGCATCTGTATTGACTTTGATTTTCCATATTGCAAGATCTTGGTTGATGTATATGGTTTATGCTTTACTAATTTAGCTAACTAGCTTGAATAGATATCTATATTATTGCATCTTCTGATGTTTTAGTGTTCTTTCTTGCAGGAAGCATTCAGCACAAAACCGCTTGAATTTGAAGTTGCAACAGAAGCGACAGAAGGAGTCATTTGGAAGTGATTGATCAAGTAAGCCTCTAATCCTCTCTGTGTATCTATTCTAAGTTAGGAAAAAAAGTCGTATAGTCTTTCACCTGTTGTTCTAGACTAGCACATGTCTAGGGAAGCGTGATTTATCCATAATTCACAATTCTAGCCCAATAAACTGGCGACTCTACTGGGGAGAATTTCTCTTAGTTCTAGGTGGTTAAGCCTCTGATTTTCTTTATTTATCCACCCAGTAGTTGTTACTCATCAATATTAAACTTTTTCAAAGCCAAATTAGCAAATACAGTGAGTTAAAAAGTAGTATATTTCTTTGTATATTGCGCCCAACGCATCCTTAGACAGGACACAGTACTTTGCAGAGCACTGTCTCCCTTCCTAGCCTGCATTGCAGAGCACTGTCTCCCTTTGGAGACTGTGTTGACTCCTAAAAATACCCAAATTCCATTGAATTTGACTTTGCAATTTGCTTTAGTTTATTTTCTGCTATGTTTTAAAAATTTTGCTTCTCATATTTACTAGTGACTCTGTATACTTCTTCCTCCTTTGACTGAAAAATTGTTCAATGTTTGTTTAAAAAAGTTTTCCTTTATCATTGACAATTTGATTTAAAAGTACTTTTTATGGTCGCATTAAGAATCATTTGCTTTCGAAAATAGGAAATTGTCATAAAATCTTCATTTCATTGATAGGAGAAATTGTTTTTGAAGTCCTCGTTTTTCCTTCAAAAGAGAAATTGTTGTTTGTATTCTTCGTTTCTTGAAAGTAAAAAGCATTTGAATTGTTAATTTAGTTCACCTAGTTTCTTTTCTGCATTCATAGCATTAAAGAAACTGAAAAGAAAAAATTGCATTTGCATGTAGAATAATGTGTGTTTTGCAAAAGGAACATTAGGAAATCTGCATTTAGTTTGTGCTCATTGATTTGTTTGCTCACAAATTATTTTCTCTCTTCCATTAGTAGCTAAGTTTTTCATTGAAAAAACTGAAAGTGAAATATTGTTTATCATTCTTAGCTTGAAATTTAGGAATTTCATACACATCATCGTGGTGAACCTTTGAAAGGAAAATTGTAAGCAAGATCAACATAAAATTAATCTCAATTTACCTAGTAGAACAATGGAACCATAACAATAACATTTAGAAGGTCTAGGCTAGAGACATCTTCCGACGTCGTAAAACATAGTAGTTATCGTTAATTTGTCTGTGATACATTCTGAGTGTGATACCTAAATCCTTGTACGTAATTATATCATAGATCGTCCACATACTTTCGGGTATATAGGGCGGTGTTACAATACGATAAGTATAAAGGGGTGCTCTCACTGTGCGGTTTCACATCAGACAGCGCTAATACGGAGTTGGGCCTCCACATACCTTCAAGTATATTTGGGAGGACAAATTTTAGGTGATATCCATCCATAGTGAACCAATTCGACCACCTTGAAATTGTGATACACCAAACATAGCATTCGGGGAGATTGCCTGCCCATACTTCTTGGTTTACCAGGAGGTATTTTGCAGTTCATAGTTTCTTGGTAAACCCTTTTTCCTAGCATTACCCTCTTTTAGTTTTTTTTTTTTGGTTAAAATAAATTAGTAATCGTGGAAGAACAAAATCCTATCCCCCATCATTCATGTAGATTAGCTTTAAAACCACCTTTACCACCATAAGTTACTTCTAGTAGGCGAAGGCGATCACGATCTGTCGAATCAAGTACAATTCCTACCTCTGGTGAAACATCATTTTCCAATAATCCAGAGTTAGCACAATTTGTTTCCACACATCCCGGTTCGTCTACTGTTGTCTAAATGAAGTCTTCACGGCTACTGTTAAGTCCCTATATTAATAGTGTAGCCCCTTAGTATGTTAGTGTAGCCCCACTTTTTGTTATTATTGTACCCTTGTAACCCCCATTTTGTTATTATTGTGCCCTTAAATTATTATTGTTAGGTCGGCTAGGATTACATTGTGGCCCACTAGGATTACATTATGGCCCCATGGACTCCTATATATAGAAAGGGGGTTTTGTAAATTATATCATCCAAGAATTGTTCATTTATGTAATGTATTGGAGGTTGCCCCCTCGAAGTGGCTTATTTATAAGGCGTTCATATCCCTTTTCTTCTATTTTTGGAGCTGGTTACACAACATTTGGTATCAGAGCTTGGGATTCTAGGGTTTCGCTACTCCAAACAGGTCATCGTGGAATTTTCGCTATAACGTTTTTTCTACGAAGTGTCAGAAGTTGAAATTTTTAGGGTGCGAAGCTGAAATCCTGAGGAAGATTGTATAAAAATTTCAGAGCTTGGTTCGCAATATTTTCGGAGATATCATCTGTGGAAGTTAGGTCTTTTTTCAAGCTCCTAAACAGGTCATCGTGGAATTTTCGCTATAAATTTGTTTCTACGAAGGTTCAGAATCGGAAATTCATATGGTGCGAAGCTGAAATCCTGAGGAAATTCATCAAAAAATTTTAGAGCTTGGTTCGTAATATTTTTGGAGATATGATCTGTGGAATGTAGTGCTTTTTCAGGCTCCTAAATTTCATCTCAAAGAGGTGATCGTGGGAAAAGTTCAATAACTCTCTCTCTGGGCATCGGATTGGAGTGCCATAAAAAGTGGTCGCAAGTACACGGACTGTAGTTTCTTGGCTATCAATTTCAGAGACAAAGGACAAAACAGTGACACGTGGCAAGTCCTACAAGTTTTCTCTACTGAACCAGTCCAAAATTAGGTCATTGTGGGAGATTGGACACAACTTTTTCTTGGGGAATCCAAATTAGATCAGACCTGTAGCATTTGAAAGAAGATTAAGAGGGATACTACAGGGGTGAATTTCAGATATTGAAAATTTTCAATTACAGAGATAATTTAATTTCAATATCGAGCTCCTCAAAAGCAAGAAAAAGTGTGTATTTTTCCGAATTGCATAAGTCTTGTTTGAAGAATCAATTTGAATTGATTCCAAGGGAATATTTTAGAATTTTTATCATTATTGGGTTCTATAATGCCTCCAAAAAATAATTCCATACCCATTAATCCCTCAAAAATCTATACTATGACGCATGAAGAGGAAGAGTTGCAGTATGAGATATCAAAATTACGGTACCAAGTGCAACAAGTTTCAATCTTACGAAGAGCAATTGAAGATGAAATAGATGGTTTAAAAGCACAAATGGAGGCTAATTTGGATGGTTTGAAGGATCAAATAATAGCTAATATGGATGATAAATTAGTGGAAGATCACAACGAGCATCAACAACAAGTTCTCGAACTCTCAAAGGATAACCCAACTTTGGTGCAGAATCTAATGAAACAACAGGAAGATCAACATCATATCGAAATAAGTTATGAAGCAGTCATAGAAACAAGAACTCAACAAGTACAATCAATTTCAGAGTATCTCAGCGAGTGGAAGAACTTTCCTGTAGGATATTTCACATGGGAGGATGAGAATTTTATACAGAAGCATCAAGAAATAATCAAGCGTTGAGGACAACACTTGTTGAAGGAGAGGGGCATGTTAAGTCCCTATATTAATAGTGTAGCCCCTTAGTATGTTAGTGTAGCCCCCCTTCTTGTTATTATTGTACCCTTGTAACCCCCATTTTGTTATTATTGTGCCCTTAAATTATTATTGTTAGGTCGGCTAGGATTACATTGTGGCCCACTAGGATTAGATTATGGCCCCATGGACTCCTATATATAGAAAGGAGGTTTTGTAAATTATATCATCCAAGAATTGTTCATTTATGTAATGTATTGGAGGTTGCCCCCTCGAAGTGGCTTATTTCTAAGGCGTTCATATCTCTTTTCTTCTATTTTTGGAGCTGGTTACACAACATCTACCCGTGGTCACGATCCTTCCCATCAGTGAGACCATACCTCCTGGACCTGATGTTGTTCAATCACAAATTGTTTAAGATCCTCTCTCTTCTTTGCCAAAACATCTGAATTTTGAATTCGAACAACTAGAAGTTGTTCCTACCTTGGTCATCCCACAAAATTTTGTAGCCATTGAAACTCCTATATCACACAGTCAATAGTCTGAATTATATTTTGGGCCTGACAGTGAAGTTATTCCTCCTGGTTTAATTGCAATTGAATAAATCCCACAAGACAATACACCTTTAACTCCAACCCATTTTGGGGGGGACCTTTACCTGTACCAGTATTTTCCTCAATCATTTCCATCTTCTTTTTTTGATCCTATTCCCATTCAATATCCCATCTATTTTCGAGGGTATACATTTGGTCAAATAACCATGTCTGAACCAACATCTTCATTTGGGTCTGTTGTTCCAATTACGTCAGCTCCTACCCTCACTACTCCATCGATGTTCACAACTTCACCAGAGTCATATTTGCACGGTGGCCCTTCGGTCCCAACAAGTTACAAATCATTATCTGGCACTTTCTCTGGTGCATCTTCAAGACCATGGTCTTTACCAATGTCATCATCCGGTATTTTAATTGGTAGTCCTATCATTAATACTGAACGACTTGATCCATTTCTTACATCATCAGGGCAATATCAAGTCAGTCCTTTAAATACCATATCAACTGGACTCCCATCATTTCGGGAACAATATTTTCTATCTAGGGGGCAACATTTGGTCACCCAATATGACAATACTCCGCCACTTTTTGGTCAAACTAATGTTGACATGAATGTTTGTTAATGGCAGCCCACTCTGCCTATCCAACCATAGACGGTAGTACATTCGTATCAATCGGTTCAACCTGTTACACCAACTTCACTACCACTTGTTAGTACATCTCTACCCCTGTTACAGAATCAAAATATTGTACATCAACCTTATCAAACGAGTTCTTCGTCTCAATATCATCAAATTTTGGGTCCACAGAATCCAAATCCTTTGGTTAATTTACAACCACCTGTATCAGGCATCATTTATTCACAAGCTGGTGTACCATTTTATGGGGTGTCACAAACGCAACCTGGTTATACATATCAACCGAATCCAAGTTATATTAATTTGGGTTATAACATTGGTGGATAGACCCCTTGGTAGCCATAGGCACAAATGCCTCAAACTTAATTTCAACAAAATTATCATATCCAGGTTTTGGTCAATAGAATCCTCAAGAGTTTACTACACAAAACAACCCCTATCTAGGTTACCAGCAGCGGATTTCGTATGTTGGTGCTCAAAGGCCTGTTGCTCAAGAAATTCTATCTTATCCTGGCTATGCTCAACCTGACCTTAATCGACAGTTGCCTTTTGTTGCAACCTTAGAATTACCATATTTAAACCGGTTAACCAATGATCCTATAAATTATGCTCCTTGGTGGCTAGTGATACCTCATAAATTACCCTCTGATATTCCTAAATTCAATGGAAACTCTGGAGAATATCTGTCAACTCATGTCATAACTTATCATTTATGGTGTTCATCAAATTCCATGAATGATGATTCCGTTCGACTACGTCTTTTCCAGGGTACGCTTACAGGTCCAGCTGCTAAATGGTACATTGAGTTACCTAGAGCTTCTTTTGACAATTTCACTGCCCTAGCTACTGTCTTTTTGACCCATTTCCAGTTACTGATCAGATAAGAAACTGGAACGAAACCCTTCACCAACTTCAAACAGACTAATGCTACTCACATTTCTTATCATATTGATGAGTCGCATCGCTGTCGACGAATGGTTAAGACATTTGTTTCAGATGAGCTCCTTGCTGAATGGTTCATTAAGTCCCTATTACCATCTATAACTGAGGATGTGGCTAAGGGTGGCGTTGTCACAGAAGAGCAAGTTATCACTCGTGCCCAATATTTAGACTTGATTTACACTCAGTCTAGCATGCTCTATGAAAAAATTCCTAATGCGTCGCTATAATGTTCCAGATTGGGAACAGCTCATGAATCATACACTAAAATATGCATTTTTAGTAAAATATAATTTGGAATAGGAAAATGACTTTTGGATCCTTTATATAAGAAAATATACAATCTGAATCCAATGTTTTGAGCTGAAACAAATAAGACTAGGTGGGTTAAACAGATTTCCCACACCTAGTTATCTTCAAGAAATTTCCCAATGAGGGCTGCAGCAAGGGAAAATGGCTTGTTGAAAGTGAAGAGAGTTTTCAATACAGAAAATATGCTGATAGACACTCATACATCAATTAGAAACACAACATCAAGAAATATGTTCAATCCCTTCATCCAATAGTGGGGAAAAGTGAGGTTTTATGGCCCAAAATGGATGTATTCAGAAATATGCATAAAATTAAGGGAAATTGCAGGAGGTTATTTTATATTAGGTCATGAGGGACCTATGCTCCAAATTTCAGCTTAATCAAAGGATTCTAGCTATGTTAACCAGTTCCTCCATCCCAGGATATGCTTAAAAATGTTGATTTCTCATGACTTTGAGTATGCAGAAAATGGCTGAAGCATGAAGAGCATAATTTCTAAAGACATTAGACAAAATATGTCTGAAAAATTAGAGCTGAAGTTTATTATAATAGAGAATGAAGAAAAATAGAGATTCAACTCCTTTTATACATCAAATAGATCACGCGGCTGTTGATCAGTGGTTGTCATTGATGTCAACCCAAGCAGCACCAGGGGCTAACCCAATATTGAATGGGAATTTTTACCTACCAAATTAATATATTCTAGGTCAATAATTTTTTTTATGGTTTCTACTTTTCGAGATGTTTCCGTTGATATATGGCACGCCATGTAATTCTTCACAGTTTGAGAGATATTCATGTTTGAAGTTTGTACCCCAGTTAGTGGGATAAAACCCCATGGGGTTGGGGCATGGGTCATTGAAATTTCATAATTAATATTTTTTAAGCTCCTAAAATCCCTCCCACGTTCACTTGTTGAAGCCCCTCTCAACTTAAGCATTCATATATATTGTGATCTTCATTTCCTCCTTAGGCAAGGGATTCAGCCATCTGAAACAGGTCATCGCGGAATTTGCACTCTAACTCTTTTTCTACGAAGGCTCAGAAGCTAAAAATTTTATGAGGCGAAGCTGAAATCCTGAGGAAGCTGCAGTAAAAATTTCAGATCAAGTTGCGTAACATTTTTGGAGATATGATCTATGGAAGTAAGGGTTTTTGCAAGCTCCTGAAATTCATCTCAAAGAAGTGACCTTGGTAAAATCGTCATAACTCTCTCTCTGAGTATTATATTGGAATTCTGTAAAAATTTGGAGATAGTGCACAGTATTTAGTTTTTTATCTACCAATTTTAGAGGCAAATGAAGAAACAGTGACACGTGGCATGCTGTAAAAGAGCACTTTGCTGAAACAGTCCATAATTAGGGCAGTGTGAGAAATTGGGTATAACTCTCTCTTGAAGAACCCAAATTGGGTCAGACCTATGGCATTGGAAAGAAGACTTAGAGGCCTACTATAGGATCGAAAATAATTTATTTAAGATCTGAAATAACAGAGATAAACCATATTCAATATCGAGCTCCTAGAAGGAAAAAAAAAGCTAGATCATGTGTTGTCAAGGGTTGCAAAGGACCAGACTTTCTACGGTAGAAAAGAAAAGCAAGGTGCAGCAGAGGGTAGCATGACAAGAGAAGCATCCAAGGTGCATAACAGTAGCAAGAAGTTCATCATATGAAGTCTTCAAGTGGGGAGCACTGCATACAATCATTGTAAAGGTATCATTGTACCTAGTCATTGTGAATACATTATTGTACAAATTGTACTAGTATCTATCTGCCAAGGGTTGAAGAGGTAGCGTTGGGAGGTCTAGGATCATCATTAGGTGTTTGTGTCAAAGTTGGGATTATGGTCTAGTATATCTTCTTCTTATACATCATTCTATATCATTGTAAAGTGGACCATTTTCCCTGGTACGGGAGTCCATTCATTTTTTAATCTTCTATAGGGTGGTAGGGTGGTGCTAGGGTGAGTTGTAGCTCATTGGGTGTTGGGGAATCCGTTTAGTTGACTACTGAAGAATATTGGGCGTTGGAGCGTCCATCCAGTGGGAGCTAGAGAAAAATTCTTTTCTAGATTCTAGGAAGTTGGAGCTTTATTTTCAATTGAAGTTCAAAAGAATTATTAGAAAAGCATTAGGTGGTTTTTGTCCTGGAGTGGGCTTCCACCTTAAAAACTGTGTGCATTTGTGTTCCTCTTGTTTGCTGCTATCATTGTAAAAACACTGTTAATAATTGAAGAATAACTAATTCTCTAATTGAAAGAAATACTAATTCACCCCCCCTCTCAGTACTTCCAAGAATTGGTTTCAGAGCTTGGTTCCTTCAATAGTAGTTTAACAGCTGGAAGGAGGTCATGGAGCATACCAAGAATGGTGTACCTCTATTCAATGAAAATAATTATGCACATTGGAAAGGAAGAATGGAGGTCTATCTCTTGGCGCAAGGTTACGAAGTATGGGACACTATTCAAAATGGATTTACATCAACCGCGGATGAACAAGGTAAGAAGAATTTGGTAAATGATGCAAAAGAAAAGAATATTATTATCAGTGGACTTATTGAATCTGCTTATCATAAGGTGTTCGGTTGTAAAACTGCCAAAAATGTATGGGACAAGCTTGAGAATATATATGCAGGTGACTCAAATGTCAAAGAAGCAAAGCTTCAAATATATAGAGCAAAATTTGAGCAACTCAGAATGAAAGAAGATTGCAACATTGCTGCATACTTTCAATACGTTGATGAAATAACCAATACTATGGAAGGATTGGGAGAGCTAGTTGACGACAAGATTATTATAAGGAAGATTCTTAGAACGTTACCAAGGAGATTCAACCCAAAGGTAACGGTCTTAGAATACAGTGAAAATCTGGACAAACTCAGCAAAGAGGAATTACATGGAGTTCTCATAGCATATGAAATGAGACTTGATGAAGAAGAGGGTACTTCACATCTAGAAACTGCATTCGTTGCATCTAAGAAAACCAATAAGGATAAACAACCTTCAATTGAAAAGACATGCACCTGCAAGTGTGAAGAAAAGGGAGATGATGAAGAAGGTCTTTCAGATGAAGAATATGCTTACTTCACGAGAAAACTACAAATTGGTAAGGGACAATTCAAAGGTAAACTTCCATTGATATGTTTCAGCTATAATGAGATTGGTAATTTTGCAGCAAAATTTCCAAACAAAAGTAATGGCAACTCAAACAGAAAGAAAGGCTTTAAGAAATTCAACAAGCAAGGATCCAAAAGGAACTTTCTCTCTAAAGAAGATAGCTCATCATCCGATGAAGACAATGATAGTGAAGAAGAAGCCAATGAGAGAGTATTGTTTATGGCCAAGCACAATAAACCCAAGCACAATAAGCAAGAGGTATCAAACAACGAAGAATAAGGATGGACCATAGACGAATTTTATGAGGAAGCAATCAAGCTTATAAAATATCTCAAGGCAGAGAATATCCGTTCCAAAACTCTTGAAGAACAAGTTCAAGGTCTCAAAATTGAAGTTGAAGAACACAAATGCATTGAAGAGTCACTTCAAAAGAAGTTGGAAGAAAGCAACCAAGAAAGGGAAGAATTAGAAGTCGAAGTAGTCTCGTTGCATGAGGAAGTGAAGAAAGGAAAAACTATCCAAAACTATGCCAACATCTCAAGGGCTTTGGAAGAACTCATAAACAATCAACTATCTTACAATGACAAAACTGGCATCGGTTACAAAGAAGAAGAAGCAGGACCTTCTACAACAAAATACAATGAACCTATGAGATCTGACATGCATGTAGACTTCATTGGACAAGATTTGCAAGGACAGCCTTGGAAGACAATTCCTCGACAAAAATTTCCATCCAGATACCAACATATTTTTTATGGCTACTGTTATTCATGTGGAAAATTTGGTCATAAAGCTATAGAATGTCGCATGTACCCTACAAACGAATACAATTCCAAGAGATCTGTCAAATATGAACCTCCCAGGGCTCAGCGCAACATCAATAGATTTGAACATTTAAGAAATAATATTGAATGTTACAAATGTCGAAACTTTGGACACATAGCCAAAGACTGCAGACTTGAAAATGCTCTAGAAGAATCTTCGAAACCACAGAATGAAAAAACATGGAAGAATAAGAAGAATGATAATTGTGCTCTCGCTCTCAAGGCTCAAAAGAAAAAAAATGTGTGGTATGTTGATAGTGGTTGCTCAACGCATATGACTAGAGATAGAAATAAATTTGTATCTCTGAAAGAGAAGAAGGATGGAACCGTGTCCTTTGGAAATGATGGATCTTGAAATGTTATAGGATCAGGTACTGTCACTCTTGGAAGCAAATATTCTCTAGCCAATAATGTTCTACTGGTTGAAAACATGAATCATAATCTGCTCAGTGTTGGACAAATGTGTGATCAAGGACACACAATACTATTCAACTCCACGAAATGTGAAATGAGGAAAGGCGTGTATGGTGAAATTGTGGCTACAGCAAGTCAAGCTCCAAACGGCATATATGTTCTGGATGAAGAAACTAAAGCATGTCTAATAGCTAAAGAGGATGATACAATAATTGGTAGCAATGATGATCAAATAAGTAAGAATTTTTCTACAAAGGTGCAAAGTGATTTCGAGATGTCTTTACTTGGTTGCAAATTGAGCATAAATGACTCATCTAAGGATGTGGATCAAATGTTGTACAGATCTATGATTAGTAGTCTTCTATATGTAACAACCTCCCGACCAGATGTTATGCAAGCAGTTGGACAAGTAGCAAGATTCCAAGTAGCACCAAAAGAATCACATATTAAATATTCACCAGCATTGGAATATCTTCACCAAAATCTTGGAATTCTCCCAAGTTCTCATTAGATTTTTCTTTTTTAGAATATAAAGGTGGAGTGGAAGTGTGTACAGGTCTGCAGGACGGTTGTGTGTCAGCGCGAGTGGAAGTGTGTACAGGTCTGCAGGATGGTTTTGTTTCAAGGGGAGTTACCCTTTGCCATTGATGTCAAAGGGGGAGAGAATGTTGTAGGAATATGTGTCATGATCTCAGGGGGAGTACTTATGGTTCCATCAATGCCAAAGGGGGAGATTGTTGATCAGCGGTTTTCATTAATGTCAACCCAAACAGCACCAAGGGCTAACCCAATATTTAATGGGAAGTTTGACCTACCAAATTAATATATTCTGGTTCAATAATTCTTTTGATGGTTTCTACTTGTCGAGATGTTTCTGTTGATATATGGTACGCCATGTAATTCTTCACGGTTTGAGAGATATTCATGTTTGAAGTTTGTACCCCAGTTAGTGGGCTAAAACCCCATGGGGTTGGGGCATGGGTCATTGAAAAGTCATAATTAATATTTTTTAAGCTCCTAAAATCCCTCCCACGTTCACTTGTTGAAGCCCCTCTCAACTTAAGCATTCATATATATTGTGATCTTCATTTCCTCCTTAGGCAAGGGATTCGGCCATCTAAAATAGGTCATCGTGGAAGTTTCAATCTAAATTTTTTTCTACGAAGGCTCAGAAACTAAAAATTTTATGAGGTGAAGCTAAAATCCTAAGGAAGCTGCAGTAAAATTTTCATATCAATTTGCACAATATTTTTTGAGATATGATCTGTGGAAGTAAGGGTTTTTGCAGGCTCCTGAAATTCATCTCGAATAAGTGACCTTGGTAAAATCGTCATAACTCTCTCTCTGAGTATCAGATTGGAATTCCATAAAAAGTGGTAGATATTTCATAGTATATAGTTTTCTTTCTATCAATTTCAAAGGCAAATGAAGAAAAAATGACACGTGGCATGCCATAAAAGTGTGCCCTGTTGAAACAGTCCATAATTAGGGCAGTGTGAGAAATTGGGTATAACTCTTTCTTGAAGAATCCAAATTGGGTCAGACCTATGGTATTGGAAAGAAGACTTAAAGGAATACTACAGGACTGAAAATAATATATTGAAGATCTGAAATAACAGAGATACACCAGATTCAATATCGAGCTCCTAGAAGGCAAAAAAAAAGCTAGATCATGTGTTGTCAAGGGTTGCAAAGGACCAAACATTCTACGGCAGAAAAGCAAAGCAAGATGCAGCAGAGGGTAGCATGACAAGAGCAGCATCCAAGGTGCATAACAGCAGCAATAATTTCATCATATGAAGTCCTCAAGTGGGCAGCACTGCATACAGTCATTGTAAAGGTATCATTGTACCTAGTCATTGTAAATACATTATTGTACAAATTGTACTAGTATCTATCTGCCAAGGGTTGAAGAGGTAGCGTTGGGAGGTATAGGATCATCATTAGGTGTTTGTGTCAAAGTTGGGATTATGGTCTAGTATATCTTCTTCTTCTACATCATTCTATATCATTGTAAAGTGGACCATTTTCCCTGGTACGAGAGTCCATTCATTTTCTATTCTTCTATAGGGTGGTAGGGTGGTGCTAGGGTGAGTTGTAGCTCATTAGGTGTTGGGGAATCCGTTCAGTTGACTACTAAAGAATATCGGGCATTGGAGCATCGATCCAGTGGGAGCTGGAGAAGAATGCTTTTCTAGATTCTAGGAAGTTGGAGCTTTATTTTCAATTGAAGTTGAAAATAATTATTAGAAAAGCATTAGGTGGTTTTTGTCCCGGAGTGGGTTTCCACCTTAAAAATTGTGTGCATTTTTGTTCCTCTTGTTTGCTGCTATCATTGTACAAACACTGATAATAATTGAAGATTAACTAATGCTCTAATTGAAATAAATACTGATTCACCCCCCCTCTTAGTATTTCCAACACCGGCAAGGGGATTTCATGAAAGAACAATTACAAGTATCAGATTTGCAGAATATGGATCTGAAAAATGTATAATCACTGAAACTCTAAGTATATGAGATGAAATGTACAAAATTTCGGAAGAGGGCTGCAATACAAACTTTTTGGAAGAAGGGATGGCCCTTCCTCAAGGAAATAAGCAACAAACTAGGGTAGAAACCCTGCTGCATCAATGCACTGGAAAAATAATGCAGTTTTTGAAGTATACTGTGCAGATGATGTTGGAAGGTCCTTTGGCTTGATGCCAAGATCTGAATATGAAGCTCAAGGCATCCTCACTAATCTTCCAAAGAAAAGAATGCTCCTCTTTCTGCAAAACTAGATTTGGAAGTGGTGTTGAAAACCCCTCACTGCAACACCCAGCAACACAATATTATTCTGCTGCAGAAATAATGCTGTCTTGATGGAGGATGCTTGGCCTCAAGCCTAGATGTGAGGAATTTCATAACATACTCCTTCAAGAGCTCCTCAATTAAGGAGGAGGAATTCCTAAACAGGAAATTCCTCTCTCTAGCTAAACAGCCCAAGGTTTTGAGTTTCCCAAGAAATCTCAAAATCGAAGTATCTTCAACTCCCTTCCTTGTGGCCTTCCTATTCATTTTATAACATTAGGTCTTATAAAACCCTAAACCACCTCCAATGATTTAACCCTTTTCACATGAAGGGTCCCCATCTAAAACTGCACTGGTCAATGAGGTTCAATGCATCTAGACACTGATGTGATTTGGTCTTGTTGACCTAGTCAACCTTACTCATTCCTTTTCATACCTAAGTGTATTTTATTGAAATGGCCCAGATTTTTCCATGTTCACATTGGGCATTGATTTATTTTTCTGATTAGGCGTTTTAGAGTTCCTCCTTTACACTTTTATTCATGAGTTAAGCAAACTGAAATTAAAATGCAATATTCCCATTAGCTGCAAAAATTGGGAATATTACAGTCTCCCCCAGAAAAATGTTGCTTGCCCTCAAGCAACTCTTATTGCAGATGCAAACCATCTATTCCCCTCCAAATGGCATCCACATAAGGAAGGCTTCCTCCATTTTTTGCAATAGGTTATGTATGTTTGGTTCCAAAGTTGTCTTCCACAAATGCATGAGATGACTTCCAACTGTAAGGTTAGATGTCCTCTTCTTATCATGAAGTACAAAATTACAATTACATGATGTCCAACACCATGATAAACACATGAGAGACAAAAAAATAAGTAGCTCCTTCCATAAAGGAAAAGCTTCATCATGCAAGAACATCCCTCCATCCATGTTTTATGAACTTGATTAAGCATTTTTATGCTTTCATTCTTAGCCCTGTTGGCCTTGTTGGATCCAAACTCCATCATTCCAGCGTTATGCAAAAGAAGAAGTGAAGGAGCAACATGGGTGGACAAAGATGTCAAACCATATTCCCATAATAATAACCATAGGAGCAAGGCCCTTTGCTTCCATCCTCCATTTCCTTCATGTAAGATGGGCAGGCCAAGCTTTCCAAAAGATGATGTACATGCCCTCCCTTGCTGCAATTTATCTTTAATACATAGGACATGAATCAGAAAATTATGAGTTATGGGGTGGTCATCATACTCATTTAAAAGCAACCAAATCAACAAGAGGTATTGCTTCCTTCTTTCCTCCTCATGTGCATCATGAAACCAAACCATACTAATGGACATATGATATGTCACATTAGCCCAATACAAAGTATTACCATCAATGCACATCATGAGACCAATATGCCAAATTTTACACAATGCAAAACACATAGACATAGGAGATGTCATGTGGTGGCCATACTTTCTCAAGTGAAACAAAATTATACATGCCTTCTCTTGCTGCAACATATCTTTGAAATACAAGGCATGATTCAAAAAATGATGAGCTATTGGGGAGTAACCATACTCACCCAAGAGCAGCCATAGCAACAAGGACTTTTGCAGCCTCTTGCCTTATCAACATGTGGATCATGGAGCAATAACACAATGATGGACATGTGAAATGTCTCATCAACATAGTACAAGCAAGCTCCCTCATACCACATCATGTGGGATTCATTCCTCCTCCCAAGCCAAATTTCATGCATGAAACATGCCTCCAACAGAAATACATGTGGATAAATGAGACATATTTCAAAAATGGGTCAATACATGGACATGAGATTTAACATGTGTTGTCCAAACTCTCCTTTTAACAACCACATCAACCATGCTTCCTTTTCATATACTCTATTAATGATGCATAAAGCATGATATGAGAGAATGAGAATCTTTGGGTAGTGATCATGCTTAGCCCAAAGCAACCAGCGTTGCCATGCCTCCTTATTCATTTCATGACCATTATTCAAGGCATAGATCAGAAAAATAGGTGCCTTTGGAAAGTGATAGGAGTCTCCCAAGGGCAACCAGCGTAACCAAGCTTGCTGGCCCATATATGTCTGCAAGTGATCATTTGATCTCTTGCTCATCATCCTCATCCACTCACTCCAATATGGAAGATGAGTGATGTGTTGCATAATCATGGCATCCTCCCTTTGTAGAATATCATCTCCTTTGAACCAATGAAGAACCTCGCATCTCATGAAATATTGAAACACATCTTTGTTGAGATCTCCTAGTGAGACCTTTCTTCCATCTATGGCCTTCCAAAACTAGTGAGGCTTTGAATCTGCAGTAAGTAGAATTCTCTCTTTGAGTTGTAGCATGCTCATTGAGAGAGTGTCATCTAGAGGGGATAAAATGCTTCTCATCTCAAGATGTCTACTCTTCATCTTCTTCTTCTCCATTGCTTCAAGGTTGAAGCTGCCTTTAGAATGCTCCAAGAGAGCTGAAACCTCTTTGTCACAGTCACTAAGTGACAGCGCTATAGATTTACAAAGTAATGCATGTAATGTCTCAAAGCAAGTTTCATTATTGATCTCACAATCAACCATTGAACATAGGATAGTACTAATCCCCTTTCTTGAGACCCTAAATCTCAACCCAAGAGATTGAATGCAGCTCAAAAATGATGCATAGGGATAGTTTCCAGTCTCATCCTTGATTAGATCAAGGGTCCTCTGTGCTATGACATGTCTTTGCTTCAAATCAGCATTTTGATTTAATCCTTGGATATGCATTAATCTTGAAACAATATGAGCTGAAATTTCATGCATACCTTGGATCAACTGATATGTGGGAACCT
Organism: Pinus albicaulis; assembly: GCA_034641835.2. Taxonomy (NCBI): domain Eukaryota; kingdom Viridiplantae; phylum Streptophyta; class Pinopsida; order Pinales; family Pinaceae; genus Pinus; species Pinus albicaulis. The sequence continues at coordinate 115,355,377 of CM076584.1, read as the reverse complement.
CTTGACAGAACACAAGAGTTCCTCCACCTAGATCAATGATGCCTCCAACTGCTGGCAAGAATGATGGTCTCCTTTCTTCAAGCATACCAGCACTGGTATATTCCTTCTCCTCCTCATGCATCTCTTGATTCATGCATGGGAGTCCATATGTTAAGAGCTCAAGACTACCTTGCAAAGATGCAAGTGCCTCCTCTCTAGATGCAAGCACCTTAGCAGCAGATGGTGAAAATGGAGATCTAGGACTTTACGATCTTCTACTTTTCTGATAGGAAGTTCTGGGGCTTCCTTCTTCTTCTTGAAACCTCATTCATGTTTCACTGCAGCTTTCTCCTTCTTGAAACCCTCTAGGAGTCTATATGCATCTTCTTTCTCTCTTCTGATCTACCTCTTTGGAGAGGCTCTTCTTAGATCTGAAAACTTATGAGAGTAATCTCATCCTTTCCATAATTCTGATCTATGTTTCTTCTATTTACTTCTCTGATAGCTTGATCTCACAGGCTGGGCCAGAGATCATGCTCTGATACCACTGTAATGTTCCAGATTGGGAACAGCTCATGAATCATACACTAAAATATGCATTTTAAGTAAAATATACTTTGGAATAGGAAAATGACTCTTGGATCCTTTATATCAGAAAATATACAATTTGAATCCAAGATCTAAGTTGAAACAAATAATACTAGGTGGGTTAAACAGATCTCCCACACCTAGTTATCTTCAAGAAATTTTCCAATGAGGGCTGCAGCAAGGGAAAATGGCATAATGAAAGTGAAGAGAGTTTTCAATACATAAAATATTCTTATAGACACTCATACATCAATTATTAACATAGCAGCAAGAAATATGTTCAATCCCTTCATCCAATAGTGGGGAAAAGTGAGGTTTTATGGCTGAAAATGGATGTATTCAGAAATATGCGTAAAATTAAGGGAAATGGAAATATTTTATTTTATATTACATCATGAGGGACTTATTCTCCGAATTTAAGCTTAAAAAAATAATTCTAGCTATGTTAAACAGTTCCTCCACCCCCGTATATGCTTAAAAATGTTGATTTCCCATGACTTTGAGTATGTAGAAAATGGCTGAAGCATGAAAAGCATAATTTATGAATAAATTAGACAAAATATGTCTAAAACATCAGATATTAAGTTTATTATAACATATAATGAAGAAAAAAATAGATTCAACTCCTTTTATAGATCAAATAGATCACCCGACCAGGAGATTTCATGAAAGAACAATTACAAGTATCAGATCTGTAGAATATGGATCTGAAAAATGCATAATCACTAAAAATATGAATATATGAATTGAAATGTACAAAATTTTAGAATATGGCTGCAATACAAACTTTCCAGAAGAAGGGATGGCCCTTCCTCAAGGAAATAAGCACCAAACTAGGGTAGAAACCCTGTTGCAGCAATGCACTAAAAAAATAACACAGTTTCTGAAGTATACTGCATAGATGATGTTGGAAGGTCCTTTGGCCTGATGCCAAGATCTGAATGTGAAGCTCAAGGCTTCCTCACTAATATTCCAGAGAAAGGAATGCTCCCCTTTCTGCAAAATTAGATTTGGAAGTGGTGTTGAAAACCCCTCACTGCAACACCCAGCAACACAGTATTATTCTGCTGCAGAAATAACGTTGTCTTGATAGAGGATGCTTGGCCTCAAGCCTAAATGTGAGGCATTTCAGAACATACTCCTTCAAGAGCTTCTAAATGAAGGAGGAGGAATTCCTAAACAGGAAATTCCACTCTCTAGCTAAACAGCCAGAGATTTTGAGTTGCCCAAGCAATATCAAAATCAAATTATCTTCAACTCCCTTCCTTGTGGCCTTCCTCTTCATTTTATAACATTAGGGCTTAGAAAACCCTAAACCACCTCCAATTAGTTAACCCTTTTCACATGAAGGGTCTCCATCTAAAACTGCGCTGATCAATAAGGAGGTTCAATGCATCTAGACACTGTTGTGATTTGGTCTTGTTGACCTAGTCAACCTTCTTCATTCCTTTTCATACCTAAGTGCATTTTATTGAAATGGCCCAGATTTTTCCATGTTCACATTGGATATTGATTTATTTTTCTAATTAGGAGTTTTGGAGTTCCTCCTTTACACTTTTATTCATGAGTTAAGCAAACTGACATTAAAATGCAATATTCCCATTAGCTGCAAAAACTGGGAATATTACAATTGCGATATCATTTCAATGTTCTTCCTAAAATAAATGACTCTCATTTCGGAGACGGCTTGATAGGCACTGCAAACACACACCACGCTACTGCATCTAATCCTACTCATACTTCCGAAATTAATTCCGTGTCATTTGACAAAGGCAAAAGTGATAAGCAACCAGGAAGTAAGAAAAAGGGGAAATCAAAGAAAAATCAAACTTCTAACCCATAGGAAAGATCATCTGATCAACCGTCTGGACCACAAAACCTCATTATCCATGCATAATTTGTAACTAGGAACACTCTGTTATGGATTGTCCTCACCATGCTGAAGTCTCAAAAATCATGAAGACTTCCCATGCATCAGCTATGTTGACAGACCCATTTCCAAATCTAGACACTAATTTGGTTGCTATGGATCCAGCTCCTAGTTCCTAAGTTTTAATGTTATCCGCCACAAAACCTTCACAAGATATTTGGTGTCACTGTGTAATAAAGACTACGGTAGTCTGGCCACTGATCAACCTACTACCTCGACAACGAATCCATCTACTGAATCAGTACCACCTACTGTTATTCCTGAATTGACAATTAAGCCACTTAAGGGAGTAATTCATAAATTGACATATAATCCTCGAGCAAGAGCTGCACAAAATTATAATATAGTTGAATATTTGGCTCAATCCCCTTTAGCTATGTCTGCTCTTGAGGTATTACAAAATTTTCCCTCCCAAAAGAAAGCTTTATTGTCGGCCATTGGTGGAATTGATCCGGCTGATTCTAATCTTGTCGTCTTTAATTATATGGGCTATGTACTGCAGCTACCAGTAGAATTGGCATTCTCCATACAAGTAAATTTTCTTAATGACCTTGTTCATTGCAGTATTATTGATGAGGGAGCATCTACATGCATTATGTCTCTAAACTATTGGAAGTCACTTTGCTCACCGCGATTATCACAATCATCAATGAAGTTGAAGGCTTTTGATGTAAGAACATATAACCCTTGTGGTATTATCAATAACCTACATGTTGAACTAGAAAGAAAAACAATAAATATTTATTTCAAGGTTATTGACAGACCCCTTGACTATAATATTTTACTTAGAAGACCATGGGTATATGCAATGACTGCAATTATTTCTACATACTTTAGAATGATTGTCTTTCCACATAAAGGTACAATCACAGTCATTAATCAATTATCCCTTTTTTCCTTCGCTTCGCAGGTAACTGGAAGCATTCTGTTTGTTCACTTACCCCAACTAGAAATTCATAACATTGGTGTAGGACTCTTAAAGGATTCCACTCTTATGGGAACCTTTGCGTTACCGCCGCCCGTGACGTCGACAGAAATTGCAAGTAGAGAGACCTGCTACATGATCTCTTCCACTCTATCTGGCTTAAGGGAGAGTATGAGTGATTCTAATATTTCTACGTTGGATGAATTTTTATCGCCCAACCCTATTGATTTTTCATAGTAATCAATCTATTTGGCTTGGGCGGAAAATCTGAAATCAGCATCACCGAGTGTTTGGGTTGATCGTTCCTTAGATTTTGGCACTCCATCTGATCCATTTTCCTCAAAGTTTTTGACAAATGAAAATATTTGGAATATATGATGTTAGAAGGAGAGCCATGGGAAGATTATCATCATCGTTCCCATCTTCCTGATTGTGAATAAAACAATCTTAGTGAACTATATCACCCATCCATCAAAACTTTCTTTTCGAATTCTTTACCGATTAACGTAATTGATTCCGAGCGAAATTTATCAAATATATAAGAAACGATTTCTATCGATATTTTGACCAAACTGGGCATTGTAGAAAATATTCATGTCGGTGTATCTTGTTCCCCATCATAACTTGATTCATATCGTTTTTTATTTCGTGAATTTCATGACGTATTCGCTTGGTCTTACGAGGAAATGCTAAGCATATATACTGGTACAGTTGAACACACTATTAATATGTATCTTGATGTCAAACCGGTGTGATAATGGCTTCGTCCTGTTCATCTGAAGAAATTCGCTGCCATCAAAGCAGAAGTTAAAAAAATTTTGCATGTTGGTTTCATTTACTCTATTCCACTAACTGAGTGGGTTTCCAATATCGTTCCTATCATGAAAAACAAGGAACCATTAGAGTGTGTGTCAATTATCGGGATGTCAATATGGCTTGTCCAAAAGACAACTTTCCTACTCCCTTTATTGACCAGTTTATTGACGATTGTGCTGGATGTGAAATATTTTTGTTCATGGATGGATTTTCCGGCTACAATCAAATCAATATCTACCTAGATGACTAACATAAGACATAATTTATCTGTCCATGGGGCACATTCGCATATAGGAAACTTCCGTTTGGTTTAAATAACACTGGGGCAACTTTTCAGAGAGAAATGGATTATGCTTTCAATGAAATCAAGCACATTGTTCAACCATATCTAGACGATTTACCAGCACATTCACAAAACTGGACTGATCACCTGATACATTTAAGATCCATTTTCTTACACTGCTGACACTACAAAATACACCTCAATCCACATAAATGTGTGTTTTGTGTTGGTTCTAGTCGATTCCTCAGATTCGTAGTCTCAAAAGAAGGAATTTGAATAGATCCATTCAAGGTACAGGCCGCTCTTGATTTGCCTGCACCATCAAATTTACTTCAGATACAGAAACTTCAAGGAAAGGCTAACTTCCTGAGAAGGTTCATTCCAAACTATGTCGAAATGACTAAAGGATTTACTCGATTATTGAAAAAGGAGGTTCCCTTCCATTGGGACCAAGTTGCGCAAGCTTCTTTTGATGCTGTCAAGGACACTCTTGTCCTAGCATCATTAATGTATCCTCCTAATTATCAAAATGATTATTTCATATATATCTCTATGGTTGAAACGACCATCGCTATGGTTTTGGTCCAAGTAAAAGATGGAATTGAACATCCGATCTATTATTTGAGTCATAATATCAATGATATGGAAGTTAAGTACTCATATGTGGAAAAGCTTGCCTTGGCAGCTGTTCAAGATGTCCAAATATTTCGTCATTATATCCTGCTCTGAAAAATAATAATAGTTTCAGATTGCAACCCCGTGACTTATATCTTATCACGTAAATTGTTGGAGGGGAAATATTCAAAATGGATTTTCATTTTACAGGAATTTGATTTGGAATTCATCAAATCCAAGTCAAAGAAGTCTTTAGTTTTGGCTGAGCTTCTCTGTGACCTTCCCTCTGATAGCACTGCAACTACGTCGAAACCATCAATTCCTAATGAGTCTCTATTTCTGATCGGATCATCTGATCCTTGGTATGGATATTTCATCATTTATCTCCAAACCCAAAATTTTCGACCTAATACCTCTCGCTCTGAATAGTGACGTATTCAATACCAAGCCAAAGATTATCTGATCGTCGACAATACACTTTATCATCGTGGTGTCGATACAATTTTAAGAAGGTGCCTCACTCATGAGGAGGCCGAATTAGTGTTAAATGATTTCCATGCTGGGGCTTGTGGTGGACACTTATCTGGATATGCTACCGCGCAGAAGATTCTCTGTGCTGGTTACTTTTGGCCTACTATTTTTCGAGATTGCATCCTCGCAGTTAGAAGTTGTCATGCATGCCATATTTTTTATCGTAAAATCTGCAAACCGCCAGTGCCAATGCATCATGTTGTCTCTGCAAGACAATTTATGAAATGGGGTATTGACTTCTTGACCTGTAACCCTCCTTCGTTCGGGGGGCATGGTTATATTATTTTCGTAGTCGAATATTTAATCAAATGGGCCAAAGTGATGCCTACATTCAAAAACACAAGACAAACAGTTGCATTGTTTTTCTTTAATCATGTTATTGCACGGTTTGGGGTGCCACAGGCCATAGTTACAGATCATGGGAAGAATTTTCACAACCACATGATGTCTGAATTGACTTCTAAGTTAGGATTTTCACATGATAATTCTACTCCTTATTATCCACAATCAAATGGACAAGTTGAGGTTATTAAAAAAATTCTTAAATGAATGATAGAAGTCCGTAAAAGGAACTGGAATTTTATCCTGTACTTTGCCTTGTGGGCGTATCAAACCTCGGTGAGAAACACAACTGGATTTACTCCTTTTCAATTGGTGTATGGTCTGGAAGCTATCTTACCAATCCAATGCGAAATATCATCGTTAAAACTCGTGATAGACTTGTTACCTGACACCTCAGAAGAAGAAGCGTGTTTCCTTAACCTCATTGGCCAATGAAGTGCATAAGAGACGTATAAATGCACAATACGACAAAAATGTCCAGCCTCGCATCTACTCAGAGGGCAACTTGGTCCTTCTTTATGATCAATAAGTTGATGCAATAGGTACAGGGAAATTCGAGCCATTGTGGCATGGCCCCTATATTGTCAAAAGAGTTCTTGCTAAGGGTGCCTATGAGTTAGTTGATTACGATGGAATTCCATTTGCACAGCCTAGAAATGGGTTGTATTTCAAACGTTACTATGCTTAATCATAAGCGTAGTAATTTTTTGTAACATATTTTATATATGTTGTTGATTTGCATTCACTACCTTAATTTTTTTTTAGAGTTTTCTTGACGTTAGTAATCCACTTTACAATTTCATCACAGATGCCTAAATCTTCGAAACCATTTGTTGGATATGCTAATGGTGCTAGTCGTAGTATCCGGAATCTATCCTCTGCAGCGTGGGCCATTTTCGCTCTGAACAGCGAGTTAGTGAGCTTTCAAGGGATTTGTATTGATAGTTTGATGAACAATATCACTGAGTGTAGCACGTTGATCAAACTTTTCTATGATGCCATTTCATTTGGTATTAACTGCATAATCATAAGGTTAGACTCACAACTTGTGGTCTTACAACTTACTAGTGTTTATACTATTAGAAATCCAACACTTCTTAGATTGTTCCTAAAGAGTTTGACTTTTGGAAAGACATTTTTATTTCATTCAATATCAACACATTTCCAGAAATTTGAACACATTGATTGATTCATTAGCTAATCAAGTTTTAGACAGACATTTGCAACATATGTAAATAAAAAATTCACATCATTGAATAGGATTGCACAATAAACATAGAAAAAACTCTAAAATCATATAGATAGATAGTTATAGGTTTTTACAAAATTTGTGCCCAAGACACATTGGTCATCTGACCTCAAAATGTATGCAAAGCATCACAACTAAACTAGTGGTACTCATGGTAACATGCTCGAGATCTAGAAATCCTACGAAGCAACCGCATCCAATGGTTAGGAACCCAAATAGTGTGTCATTGAAGTCGCATGGGTAACTCTTTGACCCAACAATCTGGAATTCCGAAGGTCAAACCCCCTATGTGCAGCTGAAGCTCAGCCAGAGTCTCAACCATATCAAGGTCCTGAAGGACTGCTCTCCCGACATCCCTCTCTGTTGGCACATTTTCTTCGTGCTCTGGTTCCTCTACTGGTTAAACATGACCAATATCTGCATTACATAAAACATTTAGTTTAGTCTTGGAAAGAAATCAAAACACAAAAAAAAATTATAAACCTTAGAAAAATAAAAAAACATGGTCAAAACATTCTTACCCATTGCACCCCATTGAGCGTATTTTGGTAATATTAAATCTGGATCTCCTCAGAATTCAATGCCTACATACGCATACTCATCGATGATGACAATATGTCATCAGAACCAGGCGAAGAATGCAGTGGAGAACACAATGGTTGATTGGCCTACATGTCGACCCATGAGTTCTACCCATCTCTATGCTATAGGGTAATATGCTTGGGTAGTGGTTATTGAATATCCCTCTCTAGGCTTTTCGGTGCTCGAGGCAAATAGTCAGATTAGCTATATAGTTCATGAATACACTGCATATATGTTCAAGCTTATTTATATCAATTAGTAAAACTAGATGAGAGATTACCTCTTTTCTGATCCCAGATCCTTTGGTAAACACTAAGCAGCAAATCGGAAGTCCTTCTTCACTAGTTCTAAATTTGGGCCCTGCGATCAAACAAAGCACTCGTGTAATCTCTACAACAATATACTATTTATTAACTCAAATCAGCATATAATAAACATAAAATAACACAGATCTAATCCATTCATATCATGCTATATTAACAATTGGAAAATAATGACAATATCAAAGCATAGAATGGACAAAATAGATACAGTTCTATTAATTCATAAAAAGGAGGATTACAACCGTCGGTTGGACCAATCTCTCCTTAGTATTCCAATATCTCTCTCTATTTCCTTGTATGTGATGGTGATCAAGGTGGTAATCTCTCAATGTCACGTCACCGATCCTCAACTACCATGTATTAACAACGTAAATCTGCTCCACATGTATTCAAAAAGCCTTCGACCTTGGACTAGTAACCCACATCTCCATTTTATAGGAGATGGAGAGGGCAGATCTTGCCCTAACTCTTTCAACCAGTTTGAAAAGGAAAAAACCAATATGTTTCCTTAGCTTTACATGCTTTTTCCTTCCTTGAGATTCTACTGCTTTTGGTAAGGCCTAATAAGAGGTTTAGTGCCTTTCAGTTTCTATTTTGTACTGACTCTCCACGATAAAAAGCTGGGTTTTCCAATCATTGTTCGTGAGATTTTTCCTGTTTTATGTTTAAACACGAGTAATGCTACCCTTTGGGCCAACTAGAGCATTTCCCTAGTCACTAAAGCAACCTTTACATGAATCAGAAGCGTTATAACGTAGCTTAGCAGTTCCTAGGGTGTGTTACCTTGGCAGAAATAGGTTTTGTCTAGGTCACTCTCTTTCTTCCATATTACCTTCTCCTCTGAGCTGATGAGGAGGTATTTTGTCCTGTAACAGATTCCCCCTAAAGTGTGAGGTCAAAGATGAAGACAATGGCCGAAATACTTTATTATTTGTAGTAGAACTAGAGAGATTGGAGGACTGAGGAAAACCTGAAACAACAACATATGTCAGAAAACAAAGTATCTACCTTGAGTCGGGCATTCCCATGCTCAGTGGCTAATCAATATGATTTCTCTAAAATAGAGATATGAACAATTTTTCCACTGACAAGCGTAACGTGGAAGTATCTTTCAGAACAGGATCAATACTGAAAATCTATCTCCATAAACAATATCGCAACTTGGGGAAGGAAACACAGTTGTAATGATGTAACCTTCACCCCAAGGTCTTGGCCGCCGCTTCACTTAAACTGCATATTTACTTACATGTGAATGGAGGATCTGTCGTTGAAAATGTGGGAAATCATCTGATTACCAGTCAGTAATGAAAATTTTTAACATATTCGAGGGTGGCCACCGATAATGATGATGGTCCCCAAGATGCACAGTACAATATAGCAAGTGTGAATAAAAGGAGTTGATGTCAAACACTCATAGAATCATTTGATCGGGAGCCAATAATAAAGAACCCTAATCAAATACAAGATGTCCTGCCATTGATGTGTTCAAGTATCTGGGTATTGATGTGTTTCTGGGTCGACTTCCTAGATAAGATGTTGCAGTTGATAGGAAGAGACCTGTCAAAAGGTAGGCAATGAGGAATCCTACATCAGTCAACACGAAACAAGAAGAGATGATGTTGTTTGTAATGGATAATATGAAGAGTAAATGGGAATAACTAATGACAAATAATTTCTAGCATGATGATCGGTTTGGTTGATATGAGGAGTAGTAGATAGCGAGATCTACTTGAACAATAGAGGCACTCTAACAGGGTACTAGGCAGCTTAGGCTTAATGAACACCAAAGAGTATTTAGGATTTTTGACCAGTGTAAGAATACTGAGAGACAAAGGCTAAACTCATAGATGGTAGGGTTCGGCTAAATGCGAAAGAGTTGTCTGGGAAGTGCCATGTTCAAGATATTTGCTGCCAAATCATCCTTTCTTAAATGTAATAGAAGTAGTATCCATTTTGTCCAAAAATTTTCCCCGTCTGATTAATTTTAACGAGTCCAGATGGGTAAAATCAGTGAATTTTTCATATTTAAAGAGTTTGAAAAATGTCGTAAAATACAACTCCAGGGGGTACCTTTGTCATGTCTTCATAACAGGGCATGACAAAGGGAGAATAGGAAGCCAGAAACGGTTCATTTTCTGTGAGTTAGTCCATCGAAGCTGGAAAAATGAGAAATCTATGTTTGATGGATGTCTACCTCATTTTTCTATGAGTACGAGGAGATGAAGTAAACTCAATATTCTTTGTGAAATTTTAAGGAGTCCAACAGAGAAAAACTCGATGCTCTCCGTGAAGTTTGAATGAGTCACGCGGAGAAAAACTCGATGCTCTCCATGAAGTTTTAACGAGTCACGTGGAGAAAAAATCGATTAATTTTTCTGTTTAAAGAGCTATGGAAAAGATAAAAATAATGGCTCATAGTCTTCTGTCATGGTACTTTAATGAGCCCGACAAAAACAACTCGGGATTTTTTCGGTTTTACGAGATAGAAAAATGTTCCTAAAAATAAAGCTCATTGCTTCTTCATGTTATTTTTAACGATCCTCTAGAAGAAAGCTCGAGGTTTTTCAGTTTTAATGAGCTAGAAAAATACCATAAAAAGAGGGCTCAATTCGAGATCGATGATTAGTCATTTTTGCATATAGACATTATGAAACTCACCAGAACGTTGGTAATCGAGAATAACAGTTGTGACAAACAAAGATGCAGTAGGAATTCACTAATTTGGTAGACCAACTGAGTGGGTATTTTCCCTCAGAAATGGCTATAAGAAGGTTGGAGACCCTCATTTTCACTATTTTGAATGCTATGATTGAGCTCTGGGGTAAAAAATTGGCGAAATTACTGCTGGTGATTGCGAACGATCCGGGCAACGGTTCTTCCTTCTGCGAGATTCAGGTAAGAGCTGGAACCTCCTGCTATCATTTCATTGTGTTTTTTACTTGTTTTGCTGGTTGAAAATAGGGATTTGAGCAAGACCTAAAATATTTAAGCGATTAACGCAGGCTAGCAGTGCTTTTCCCATGTTAAACGCACCTCCCATGAATAAATAGTGCATTAGAATGCACTATCGAGCATTAGAGCCCACGTTAGGCGCAATATTTTTTTTAAGAACTTATTGTTTATCATTTTGAAGCACTCCAGACAAATTCTAATCCATGGAAAATGTTGATTTGGCAGGTATAAAGTTGTTCATCATGAGTATCTAGCGAGAAAGGGAACATGAGTGAGAAGAATTTGAGATGTTCACTGATGCATCTACGTTGCTGGTTCTTCGCAGGTGTGTTTGTTGAAGTATTCTCGATTGGAACTAATGAGGGGACAAGAGGACCTTCTGAGGTGGATAATTCAACAGTGGGTTGACCGCCAGCACGTCTTTCGTATCGAGGGAAATGAGCTCTCGATTGAGAAAGATGATATCTATTTTTTGACTGGTCTATCATGTCGTGGACCAAGGCCTAACTTGACCGGGTCTAGGGTGGATCCTCGTACTAATGCTAACTTGATCCTTACTCATTACATACGTGATACTAATGCAATTAGAAGCCAGGTACCTATTGCACGGGTGGCCGCGAGACCGCTAAGGTCTCTGTTGTGGATGATAGTTCGCTTGGTCGAGACCAAGAGTCAGCATGTGGCCACCAAGCCCCAGTTGTTGTTAGCACTAGATTGTATGCAACCCCAGGTTTTTGACTGGTGCAAAGGTGTTGTCCATCAGGTTCATGCAGAGTTGACAGCGTGTAAGACCTGGACTCAGAGAGAGTTTGGTTATGGTACACTGGTTGTTTCCTTTCTACTAGAGTGGGTGCCAGTTATGAGACCCAGGATGATTATGGATGCTTTGGGCCTACGAGAGCCGAGACAGGCTCGATGGGCAGCTTTGATACTGCGGACAAGAGAGGGTCCCATCCATCATTTCTTTTTTGATGGCATCTTTTATTGGCTTAAACACCAGATCATCATGACTGAGGACTATCCCTATGCGGGGATGAAATTTACAGAAGATCTAGAGTTAGTTTTGCCCCCGGGAAATCAGTGGGGTCTAGATGGTAAGAGAAGGATTAATCAATGTAGTCAAAAGTATTTTTGTCTTTTGAATGTTTATGCAATTTTTTTGGCTAAATGGGTGAAAAAATGTTTTGACATGAAGCTTGTTTTCTTGACACAGATGTGGCACCTGTTCGCCTAGTCGGAGCCCCTCATTATGCACGGCAAGGACTACAGCTACCCAGGGTTGGCACAACAACAGAGGATGTGGAAGCCGCCAGAGATAGTGATGATACCCAGATTTTGCATGAGATTTCGAGGAACCTAAAGGGTTTAAGCATGGGTGTACCACCTCTTCCTATGGGAGAGATTCATGTTCGTCTGTAGTAGCATACTGTGGGTGTGCAAGAGAGATACCTGGTGCCTCTCAGGAGGATAGCGAGGGTAGTTGTTTTCCATTTTGAGCATCAGGCGTAGCTGGAGGAGGAGATGTGTAAATTTCATAACGAAGCTTAGTATAGACAAATTTTGTAAAACACCCAAGTTTTGGTAGATTTTTTGATGTAATCGTGATCCGGACATGACTCATATATATATATATATATATATATATATATATATACTTTTGGTGATTTTGTTTGTTTATGTGTTTTTTAATGCTTATGTATATTCTATGGGGAAAAATATATACTCATATGTAAATCTTTTTATAGAAAATGTGACAAATTCCAATCTAATACATAGTTTTCCACTGAATTGGCTAATGCATTAAATTCTCTAGGGATGTGTTCAAATGAGATGGTTTGAAACTGACATTCTAAAAGTCGCACCCTTAAAAAATAACGTAACAAAACTGGATGACGAACGTGATAATGATTGTTCAACTGCATAACTACGAGTTGGGAATCTAACCTGACCACTAAATTGGAGATGTCACGAGATGTAGCCTTCGTGAGGAGTTGGATCACCGACATGTACTCCGAAATGTTATTGGTGGCGCTACCTAGGAAAATTCCCCCAGAACCAAGAAGTTCTGACTCAGGTGTGTAGAGAACCCAAGCATCTAAAGCAATGTGTCAAGTGTGACGACTAGCACCGTCCGTGAATTTGACGTATGATAAGGAGGATGACGGCATCTGTGCAAAAGAAAAAGATTGTATATGAGAAAAAACACCTCAAAAACCCAAAAATATCCAGAGACATCAAAATAATAGGCAAACTTATATACGTAAAATTACAAAGCATATGCCTAGTGGGTAACTATGAAAAATACTTCTTCAGATAGAGCCCGTTGCGAGGCTCCGTGAGTGGAATTCCATTGTAGTTCTGAAGTTCATAAGCTCCTTTTGAGAGGACTTTGGTGACGACATAAGGACCAAGCCATAATATTTGAAGTGTTCCTACCCCCAAGAGGTTGTGTCTCTGATCATAGAGTAGTACAAGATCACCCTCTTGAAAAGAACGAGACCTGAAAGATTTGTCATATTGAGCTTTGACTTGGCATTTGTGGGATTTGAGTGCTACTGTGGCATCTCGAAAAGTCTCTTCCAAGTGATTGAGTGAGAGCAAGCACTCTTCTGTGGTGGTGGTGTCGGGTAGGAGTTCAACTGCGAGCTTGAGTGATGGAATCTCACACTCGATTGGAAGTACTGCCTCCAGGCCAAATGCGAGTTGGAATGGCGTGAAGCCCATAACGCGAAATATAACTTCTGATGCCATGTGGTTTTATGATTTCCTACTAACCGACAAATCATGGTTTTGAGGATGCCATTTACGGCTTCGACTTGGCCATTCGCTTGCAAATAGTGGGATGAATACTAATCTTGTCGAAATCCTAGCATGGAAGTTAATTCTATCATCATATGGTTCTGAAAATGTGATCCATGATCAGTGACTATTGAAATGGGTACTCCGAAGTGACAGATAACCTGATTGAACAGGAACAAAGCGACGGTTTCTCGATCGGCCCTGAAAATGGGAATGACTTCTACCCATTTTGTAAAGTAATCGACCACCACGACAATGTAGTTGTGTCCGTCGACCGAAGTGGGGTTGTATGTAACAAAATCTATTCCCCATTTAGTGAAAGGACCAATAGAGATAACCGGGTGGAGGGGGCAGGGTGTGCATGCATTCTCTTCATGAAAATTTGACATGGATGGCTCTTCTAGACTGCTATGATGCAGTCTTTAAACAAAGTGAGACAATAATAGCTTGCACGGAAGATTTTCTGGGCAGTAGCTATGTCAGAAAGATGACCGTCGCACGCCCCTGCGTGATAGTCATTTAAAACACGTTCCGCTTCGTCAATAGTGATACAATGCCAAATAATAGTATTGACACCACGATGATATAGAGTATCGTTGAGTACAAGGTAGTATTTCTCTTAGTGGCGAATACGACGACAGTCGTACGATGTGAGAGTTGGGCGGAAGTGTTGATTTTGGAGGTAGAAAAAAATGTCTCCATGCAAAGGAACAGAAGAATCAACTAAGAATATGGATTCATCGAGAAATGTATCATGAGCTACATCTCTTGGGTCGATTCTGGGAAGATCCGACAGTAATTCGGCGAAGACTAGAGATTTCTTTGCTTTGGCAGCAGTGAAAACATGTCAAATTGTTGGAGGATCACTATCCGTTTGGAATATTTTTCTCCAATAACTTGGTGAGACAAAATGTGTTGCATGGGATTCTTCAAAGTAATAACAGTAGTCTGACGTAGTAATATATAGTGTCAGAGTCGAGTGGGAGCGAAGACCACTATGAGGGAGACTTTTTCCACATGTGAGTATCATAGTTAGGGTCTGATGAGACCCTTTGACAAGTAATATATCACATGTTCACTATCATCATTGTGAACTTGAACCAGAACCATGCCAAGTGAGGATGGTGAGGCTGCCAGGTAGAGGAGAAAGTCACGTGAATAATCGGGGGCACTAAGAAGTGGGGCAGAAACAAGTGCTCGTTTCAAGGCGTCAAATGATTGTTGAGCTTAGTCATCCTAGAAATATAGTGTTCCCTTCTTTAATAATCACATAAATCCTTTCATCATCTCAGCATAGTTCACGATGAAACGAAGTAACAAGTTTTCCTTCCCTTGCAAATGTTGGATATGCAGGATGGATTGTGGTGCGGGCAATTCAACGATTGCCTTAACTTTATCAGGATCAACCATAATCTTGTGCTTGGAGACAATAAAACCTAGAATATGTCCAGACTCGACAAAAAATACGCACTAATGTGGATTTAGATGTATATTGTAGAACCTACACCAGACGAATATTTGTTTTAGGTGTGCGAGGTGATGGGATCGCTTCTTGGAGTGAGCTGGGAGGTCATCCAAGTATGCTTGTACAATATGACTAATGTCATGAAAAGTGTAGTCCATAGCCCTTTGAAAAGATTCTCCAGCATTCTTGAGATAGAATGGGAGTTTACAATATGCAAATGTGCCCCAAGGACATATGAAAGCAGTCTTATGTTGGTCATCTTTTTTAGTCGCAATCTGGTTATACCCCGAGAAACCATCCATAAAAGAAAAATACTCACATCCAGTACAATCATCAAGGATTTTATCTATGAACGGCGTAGGATAATTTTCTTTGGGAAAAGCAGCATTCAGATCGCGATAATCAACACAAACTCGGATGGTGCCTTTTTTTTGTCTACAGGGACTGGATTGGAAACCCATTCCGTCAAAGGAACGGGATAGATGAAACCAGCGTTCAAAATTTTTTCTACTTCATTTTTGATGGCGGCCACTTTGCATGGGTGGAAAAGTCGGAGTCATTGTTGAAGAGGTTTAGCATTGTCATAAACTTTGATTTCGTGCTCGACTATAGACAGATCTATGCTAGGCATTTCGTTGTAAGACCAAGCAAACACATTGCGGAATTATTTAAAGAGGGATGTGAAGTGTGCAATTTCCTCAGGATTGCAATCTACTCCAATCTGAATGTTTTCCATGATACTCGTTTTGACCGATATATCTATGAGCATTGTCTTAGAAATATTTCCCATGTTCCCTTCTGAATCGATGGTTTGAACAGTCATGTAAACGGAAGGGACTATCTCAGGTGGGTCAAAGGATGGGATTTGAGTAGTTATCACATCCAAATAAAACATCAAAGTGGGATGGTGGAATTCTCCCCAAGGTCGTTCTTCTAGAGACATGATCTCTCAAATAGCTTTGTCCGTAGGTAGGATTTCATCGAGGAGGTATTTGGAAGGAACTGTGATGGGTGGGTAGTTCGTACCATTGGTCGAAACCATAGCCATGGAGGGTTCAGATGTAATTTGGATGGTTTGGTAAACCAACTCGGCTAGTGAAAGCGGCATCTTATCTCCATAGGAATCAATGTCTGAAGGTGTCGGTAGGATCCATGGGTCAATAGAGCCATCCAATTTGGTGGATATCATTGCAAATATATTTGGAACCTCAGGTGGTGGGAGAGGAAAAAAACCCATTAGGGAATATGCCTTCAGAATGCCGATACCAATACTGACGTATGAGTCAGGAACGCCTCCTATTAGGGGTACAGGGCTACTTGGTAATGTGGCATAATCAGGGGTGCAAAAGGATAACTGATCCACTGTGACTATTTTCCCATCCAACGGAAAGAGGATGAGTCGAAAAATAGAAGAAACAATGGCAGTCATGGCATTTGACCAACTGCGACCCAGCAATAGATTATAGTCGAGATGAAGATATATGACTTCAACGTCCACCGTTATCATTTTTCCACTAAGTTTAATGGGAAATCTATCAAGGTAGCCTTTTGGGAGGAAAGTGTGGCCATCGAAAGCTTTGAGGGAATTCGACGATGGAGACAAAGTGGGAGAACCCAAAGCGAGCCAACAAGTATTTGACATAACGCAGGTCGAAGCACCTTCGTTAATGACAGTACGATGGGTTGGTCTTTCTTTCGACACAACTTGTATCTAGAATGCAAGTTGGTGTGAGAGGCGAGGTTTATATTTCTCCATGTCAAAAATGGCTAGTGTAGAATCCTGGGGGTCAATCACACCAATGGCTAAAAGCAAGGCTTTCCTTTGTCCTGGACAAGTTTTCAATACTTCGAGAGCAGACATGGCTGATGGTGCCTGCGCCAAATCTTCTACAATGTTGAGTTTTGGGCGGCATGTGCAAAGGTGTTATGAGTCATGCATTGAAGTGTCCCTTTGGGGGGATGAATCGTGGGGTCAGCAGTAGGCCGTTATATATGAAAATCGTTGGGCGGCAGTGGATTTGAACTGGTACCATGTTCCTAAGTATCTATGACAAGATTTCCATAAATTTTGGCTTGTGTCTGGAGTTCAACACTTTCTATTCCATAAATGGTGGATGGTCCTTCACTAGAAGGATGTGAACCACCATTGCCCCTTTGCAGGGGTTGTGGTGGTTTTGAAACCATGTGTTTATGTTGCTACTATGGATTAGGGAAGGGATTATGTAGGATGGCAAGTGTCCTCCCAGAGTCCTTGTTTGTGATAAAATCTGTGCATTCCTATAGCTGAGGGAATTTGTATGTCAAGTGGTCCTCCGCACAGATTTTGCAAGGAAATTTCATGGGTTTTTCCTTCCCTTTGTCATTTTTAGCAGTGTTTTTCTGATTGGGATTATTCTGATGGTCCGACTTCTCTTCTAAAGAAGATGTCTTTTTCTTGTTTTTCTTATTATTTCCACTGAGTTTTTGTGAAGTTTGTACAGAATTTACCTCAATGGTAGGAAGAGTAGTTGACTGGTTAGGGGCATTGGCAGCCAAAGATGGCTAGGAGGTTTGCCCCCGAGGCTGTTTTGTGGCTATGCCAGAGATTGTGCCAACAATACCGTCGATGTGGACTCCACGTTTCTGAGTAGTAGGAGAATTTGGATTACCAGCGGCGTGGGGGAGTAAATCATATAGTGTGCCAGATTGTGAATAGATTAAATATAAATGCTGGGCACGATGAATGGATTGATATTCTGTGATTGAATCGGATAGGCCAATGTCATTAGCTAGGGTTGGTAAGAGAGATTTACAAAAAAAATTTGCTAGGAGATGATCCAGGATTGGCTCTTTGACTAGCCTCCTCCTACGCCTCCATTCATGAATGTGATCAGAGATGTGGGTGGCAGTGTCTTGGCGCAACGAGGTTAAAAGTTCTGTAACGGTT
Source organism: Pinus albicaulis (assembly GCA_034641835.2). Classification (NCBI taxonomy): domain Eukaryota; kingdom Viridiplantae; phylum Streptophyta; class Pinopsida; order Pinales; family Pinaceae; genus Pinus; species Pinus albicaulis. The sequence continues at coordinate 115,337,072 of CM076584.1, read as the reverse complement.
TCATATCTGATAGGTGATTGAATTTTTTTTAGAAATTTCGTAGCTAAGGCGCCAAAAGTGTTGATGGCAGTGCGTGGTAATTCAATATACCACTTAGCAGCATTTCCAGTAAGCGTGCGGGGGAACAGCCGAAGCTGGATACTATCATCCACCATGGAATTAGATATAGACCATAGATGAAAGGTGGTGATATATGAAGTTGGATCCTCCCCTTGTTTCCCATCAAATTTCAAGATGTCGGACAGAATCTTGTGTGGAACTGGAGGCCATAGCGGGTTGTGATTGATGGGATCATTAGTCAGTTTATAGATGTCGAGGATGTCTAGAGCTACTAAAAATGGAAATTGTGTGTTTGCCCCCTGATCTAGACAAGGAAGTATCAGCTGACTATTTGGACCATAGGGTCTGCCCATCAACGTGTTACCAGTAGGATAAGTAGGAATTTGTTGATAAAAATTTCCTGTGGGTGGAGGTGTAGGGATATATGGTTGTTGTCCACAGGTTATATTGTATTGTGGGCGAATGGTTGGTTGTCTCCAGGATAAAAATGCCCCCATTTTCCAAATGGATGTTGGGGTGGATTGGCCCATATGGATGCAATAGAGCCGGCTGGAGGCATGCTGCTATGTGTATAATTAAGCAACGGCATGGATCCTACACCGCGATTTAGACCACTTAAGGGAATAGTGTTAACAATAAGTTGTCTGGTTTGTCCTAACGATTGCAGGGGTAGCAAAATGTTCCTTGTTATTTGCGTGTCGGTGACATTGCCCCCTGGTATGGAGGCCAAGGGGTTTGAACTCAGCAAAGGATTCTAACCGAAAGGGTTGCTAAAAGGAACCGAAGTAGTCCCACTCATGGGAGGCAGAACCATGGGTCCCATTGTGGTCACTGTAGGAGTAGATCCCTAAGGACTCGAGGATCCACTGATAGTTGTGATGACTATAGGGTTGGGACCAGGTAGAGGTTGACTACTGGGGTTACTATTTATTGGTATAGAACTTACTACCGAGGGGAAGGGTGGTGGCGAACCTGGGTTGGTTTCCATTGGTACCGACCCCATAGGTGCCAATTTGGAAATGGATGTTGGTGTGGCCGAAGACATTTCTTGTGGTATAATCTGAACTATCATAGGGGCCAACGGATTAGTGAGTGGATGATTTTAAGGAGGTACGATGCCTTCTGTAAAAGGGTCCTCTGGAAAATCCGTGTGATACGGGGCTATGTGAAAATCAGGGTTTGTCAATGGAGACTGCTCTTTCGTGGAAGGCACGGGTTCACCAAGACTCAATTCTTCCTCTGGTGTCAAAGGAGGAGACCTTGGTGTCATCGAGACAGATGGCGATGGTTGGAAGACGTTGTTAGGTCTTTGTAATAAGCAAGATTGGCGAAAGTCCGATCACAGAGTTAACATCGTTTCAACCACTTTGGGATTCTAGGATCTAGCCCTCCTGAATCCAGAGAGGGATCTCTCCAATATGTACAAAGATGGATTTGTCTTTGAAGTTTGGGGTAATGCATGTTAGGCTAGTTATGAAGGCCAAGGGTTTGTTTTGTTTTTTGGATGGTTGAACATGATTGTTGTCTGAGGCGGAAAGATCTATATGCAAATAGGTTCAAAAGTGAGAAGTTGCAAGCACCAGAATAAGATTTGATCAAGGAGAAAGATGATGGCAGGTTTTCAGTCCATTGGGCTATGGATTCATAATAGGATTTAATTGGAACAGCAAGAGACAAGAGTGGTCCATGGGGCAAGTCATCTATGTCTAAGGATCTCTTTAAAGTTTGATTTATGGAATGGAACGGCACAATAAGAAGGGAAATAACAGATGCAGAACAAAGAGCAGCCCAGGATCTGGTAAGTACTTTGAAACTAGCCAGCCTTTGACCAAGCACTTAAGAAAGACATGAAAGCAAACTAGGATCGGGTAAGTACTTTGAAACTAGCCAGCCTTTGATACACTTCCAATAGAAAACACATAAAAAACAAAGGGAAACTTGAAGGCAACCTTTGGAGTAGAAGCTAGCAGACCGGGCTCACCACAAATCCTCTCCTAGCTCTTCTTTACTTGGTTACTTCCAAGACAATCACAAAGATACACATAATGGCCTAAGATCTAATAAGTGCTTCGAAACTAGTCAGCTTTTAACACATTCTAAGGGAAACAATCAGACAGTTGTGCAGACAAGTATGGGACCAGGGCTAACCATATCTTCCTTTCAGTTCATCTTCACACAACATATGCAAAAAGTAACATTCAAAAATAATATCTAGCTAAGACAATAAGACGAGGGAACGCCAGCATTCCTATGCTTAGACTGAATTGAATCATTTCCAAACAAAACAGTTGAAAGAAAACATTTAAATAAAGGTTTCTCAGCCAGAGAAGGTTACTGATATACATTAGATTCTAACCCTGTTTAAACTGTTCTTTATAGCAGAAAATGGAACATAATGAAAATAGAAATAAAATAACAAGTTACAAGAAGAATAACATCACCGTCAACATAGACCAGGATCCCGTAAACCAACTTGTATTGATGCTCCAAACCAGTTACAATCTTCAGAGTTCAATTTTTTAATTCACCTTTCTTTCACAACCTAACTTACTTGCTACAAACAGAGCTCCAAGAGCCAATGAAACCACTATTTACAACAGAAGTTTTCAGCTCAATTACATTACAATGCTTCAGAAATTTACATTAACAACCAACCCCCCCCCCCCCCCCTCACTCATCTTCTACTGAAGTATTTATAGAAGGATGAGGAGGTGAGATCTGTTTAAAGATCTCAAATACAATTAATACAGAGTTAATGTTTTCTTAGCCCTTGGGAAGCTCAAGGAAGAAAATATACAACTGTTTCACTGTATTAATTGTTTTACACTTACGAATGAAGCTCGGAAGGAGCTTTTGTTGACCTTTGAGGGTCTGTGTGATCTTAAGGTTACTTTGCAGACATTCCTTCATTAAATTCCTGGCAGAAGTAACTCTTCGGCTGCGTTGGGGCAAAAATATCTGATCCTATTCAATAAATTTAGCCTCTGTTTGAAAGCTTTGAGGCAATAGGTGGCACTACGGTGGTTGAGGAATCAATTTGCCTCAGATATGGCGGTGGAGGCAACATGTCTGATAAACGCTTTTAGGTTTTCTCTTTTAAACTGTGTTTTGAGTCGAGGATTAGGCTTTTGATAACTGTCTTAGCCGTAATCCCCACCCATCTGATCATCAACTCTCTGTCCTGGTTCATCTCTGGCTTTCTGCAATCTGATACTCTTTCTCTGCGATTTTTTTGCTGTTTTCCAGGTTTTACAGGGGCGCACAACAACAAAGTCTCATGAAACCTTGTTGAGAATCATAGTTTTGCACCTTGTGGTTGATTTCTACGATGTATTCAAAAGGAAAAGGATCTTCATCCTTGTTCCACGAAATTTCTCCATATAAATCAAAAAATAACCTTAAACCTGCAAAATACAAACGAAATTATAAAATCCTGCATTTATATGGAAATCTGCATCGGAAGGTGGGCGGGAGAATGGGGCGATCGGAACCGTTGATCGCGCTGTGATCAACGGTCAGGAGCAATTTGGAAAGTCAACGAAAGGAAAAGGTGGACTGAGTAATAGAATCAGGCGATCGAATGTGGACCATCGATCTGCAAAGATCGACGACAGAGATGGATTCTCGGTTGCGCTGGGGGCCGGCTAAATCACATGCAACTTGGTTAAAGGGTGGGCGATTTCAATGAATGACAGCCGTTGGATGCGGGGGCCCAGATCGGGCGGCTATTGTTGATTCCGCTGGGTAGTCATGGTCTAACGGATAATGCGCGGGGGCCTGAATTTATGCGGCGGTTTTGGAAAAGTACAAAGGATGCGTGGCAGCCATCGTATGGAATCGCTGGCTGTTGGGTTAAAACCACCTTTCCCACGAAGGCGGTGCGGAAAAACCAGGCGGATTTGAGAAGTGACGTATGGCTGGGGGGTCCACACGATAAGTCGTGTGCCGCGCCGTCCGATCTGTGGAGCAGATCGACGGTCAAGATTATTTCATAATTTTCGCGAGTGGAAAACTTTGAAATTTAATTAAAACCCAATTTTCATGATTTTCAAAGGTTTTTTGGTGTTTCGGGCGAGGAAAATTAAACGGAAAGAATAGGCACCCGACAGTTGTAGTATTTGGTTCTGGCGCTTGGGCGCATGGAGGAAAAAGATGTAGGGGGCTTAGCCTGAGGGGCTTAAGTCCAACGCATAGAAAATGTGTGTTTCTATGGTTTTTTAATGGTTTTCAAAGGGGATAAAGGTTTTCGGTAAGGTCAAAATAGTGGGTTTTAACCTTATAAAATGGATTTTAATGAAATGAAAAGGGAGAAACATGAAATTTTGGGGTTTTCATGGGAACGGAGAATAGAAAATGAGGTTAGTGGTGGAAAGAAGAAAAAGGGAAAAGGGTCCTTTGCAGAAGTATCCAACTGTGGATTTTTATAGGATTTCAGAGGCTTTTGAAGTATGAAACAACAGTATGGGATATGGACAGAGGGAAAAAGGCTGGAGGCCTTATAGAGACTTCAAGAGCCAACAATTTTCAGTGATGAAATTTGTTCCTTGGAGGCTCCCAAAATTTTTTAGCCACCTTTGGTATAATCAAATTTATGGGTGGCTAACAGACGCCACGGTGACTATTTATTTTAAGAAAATTTTAATAATTTGTGATGTACTATAAAGTCTCAGTGACAATAACCACACACCTAAAAAAGAAAAAAGAAACAAGGACTCTCTAAAGATCAATCAACAAGCAGCTAGAATAGGGTGCCCTGTCTGAGTACTACCATTTGCTAGAGATGAAACCTAGTATCACAATAGCATACAGAGAGGGTTGGTCGTAAGTACAGCTATGGTTACTCTAGAGCTTCACATGAACCTCAGACGATAGGTGTAAGTACTCTCGTGGAGACAAGTACCCTCCTAAAGACCGAAGATAGAGTAGGTCTGTCTATTTTAGGTACCAGGACAGCCCATCCCAGTCACCTTTTGTAAGTCCCTAAAAAGTTTGGCCACTAAGCATACCTCAAATCACAGACATCATCAGGGGGTTCATGGTCATAGATAGCACGCTATATGGGCAGAACACCTAGATCCCCGATCTAGTTTCGACATCCCCGAAGGGAACCCCAAGATATAGAATGCCCAGTGAATGCACTTGAAGGCGGGCTACCTTCGCATGCACCCACGTTTTTTCTTGCACTTAGATCTAGTAATGGAGTGGTCCTGATAATATGAGTGCAATAGGATTTCTCTCATTAATGACTCTAGTTTCAAGTTTGGAGATCTTGGGTGATTTTCTCACTTTTCCTACCCTAAGATCCTAGCCTGAACTACTGTTGGTGTGAGCTTAGAAAAAAAGTTATATGATTGATTTTATTATCGCTTGATTCTTATTGTACTTTGATTATTAGTCTTATGGAGGGGGAGTGGACGTATGAAATGTGATGAGACTCTGACTCAAAAAAACATGCAAAAATATGCTCTAAATATTCAATTCGATGAAGAGTATTTCTACAAGGAGAGGTTTCCTTTCAACATCCATGCAACAACATTCAAATAACAAAGTTCAACCTTAAAGATTTAGACATCTATTTATCTCGTCTTAACAGTATTTTAACCAAAAAATGTTCAGAATTAATTCAGCTAAGTTCAGAAAAATGTAAAAAAAAGAAGTTCTCTTCAAAAAGTAGATGTGTTTGACATTAACATTTTAAATGAGAGTAAAATACATGAATGATAGTTGGTAAACAAGCACAAGGATCTAGTAAGAGAAGGTATTCTGATAGTCAAGAACTTTACCACCAAAAGGAAATGCAACACAGGTGTCAACAACAAATTTTTGGCTGGGTAACGCATTATATCTAAGCCCAGACCATGTTAATGTAGGGAATAACGCATTGGTTCTAAGCCTAGGCCGCATTATAACGCACTGGAAGACTAAAAATGGTAGCATTAGTCAAGGTAAAATTTTTCAGATAGATAAGCAGGATCTGATCTGAACTCTGTGAGCTTTTGATATGTCTACTGAGCATATAAATTGGTCAAAAGGATATGTGAACAAAAGGAAATCAAAGAGGAGAGTGATAGGAATAGTCCAGAAAATTGGGGTTGTATCCCCAGTGGAGTCACCAATTCTGCTATAGGGTAATATGCTTGGGTAGTGGTTATTGAATATCCCTCTCTAGGCTTTCTAGTACCCGAGGCAGACAGTCAGATTATTTGTATAGTTCACGAAGATACTGCATATATGTTCAAGCTGATTTATATCAATTAATAAAACTAGATGAGAGATTACCTCTTTTCTAATCCCGGATCCTTTGGTAAACACTAAGCAGCGAAGTGGAAGTCCTTCTTCACTAGTTCCAAATTCGGGCCCTGCGATCAAACAAAGCACTCGTGTAATCTCTACAACAATATACTATTTATTAACTCAAATCAGCATATAATAAACATAAAATAACACATATCTAAGCCATTCATATCATGCTATATTAACAATTGGAAAATAATGACAATATCAAAGCATAGAATGGACAAAACAGATACAGTTCTATTAATTCATAAAAAGGAGGATTACAACCATCTGTTGGACCAAGCTCTCCTCAGTCTTCCAATATCTCTCTCTCTTTCCTTGTATGTGATGGTGATCAAAGTGGTAAGCTCTCAATGTCACTTCACCGATCCTCAACTACCATGTATTAACAATGTAACTTTGCTCCACATGTATTCAAAAAACCTTCAACCTTGGACTAGTAACCCACAGCTCCATTTTATAGGAGATGGAGAGGGCAGATCTTGCCCTAACTCTTTCAACCAGTTTTAAAAGGAAAAAACTAAGATTTTTCTTTAGCTTTACATGCTTTTTCCTTCCTTGAGAGTCTAGTTTCTTTTGGTAAGGCCTAATAAGAGGTTTAGTGCCTTTTATTTTCTATTTTGTACTGACTCTCCATGAGAAAAAGCTAGGTTTTCCAATCATTGTCCGCGAGATTTTTCCTGTTTTATGTTTAAACACGGGTGACGTTGCCCTCTGGGCCAACTAGAGTGTTTCCCTTGTCAATAACGCGACCTTTACATCGATCAGAAGTGTTATAGCACAGCTTAGAAGTTCTTGGGGTGCGTTACCTTGGCAGAAATAGGTTTTGTCTAGGTCACTTTCTTTCTTCCATATTACCTTCTCCTCTGAGCTAATGAGGAGGTATTTTGTCCTTACACTCTACATTCGAGGATCTCTAGGACTAGATATATCCAGTGTTATGTGTTGTGGCTGCATCAGTGGAATCCGTTCCAAAGCGAAGGAGATAAGTATTAAACCATAACTGAAATTCCTCTTCCTTCCTCCCTTTGCCTTGTTTAGTTGTAGTTTTGAAAGGAATCAGAAATCCTCACCCTCGATCTCTTATTTTCAATTGAGTGTATAAATCAATAATGTCCAGACAAGCACAGGAAGGACACTTTCTCTCTCCCAGGAAGCTTATATCAGTTGGGAAGCCAGCCCAACCAGGAACACGAAAGTTGCAGTCAGGTATGGTAGGCATAACCCCTTTTTTAACTACTCTTTACCTGCTAGAAATAGATCTTTAGAAACCCTAGGTCATAAGGTTCTTAGATAGAACAGCTTCAAACCAGTTGAAGACTATTGGCTCTAAACACTCTAGCGCATACTGCATATACGATCTGTTCGCTACATGTAGTGTAATGGTGCCAGCAATTTTAGAGATCATGAAAAGGATGGTTCTCAAAGGAAAATCCCTAACATCCTGGATGTTTATTTTTCCATATTTGCTAGGTTCTTCCCCTGGATAGCAATACTGCGTAACAAAATCCCTCACTGTCTCTCCTCCAATGGTAGACCCTGTGAGAGAAATGAGCAAACCTCTCCTCAAAAATCCTATGAGAGAATACATGTCCCCAACTGTTATGGGAACCACTTGATTTTTAATGTGAAATGCCTCTATTGTCGGATCCCATGCTCGAACTAAGAACTCCAAGAGTTCTATTTTCTCATTCCCGAAAATTTGAAGTACTTATGTAGTCCACAATCTCTTAGGGCTCTTACAGTACCCAGATCATTCAAGGTAATCATATCTTGTTCTTCATGTTCTCTTTCCCTCCATGTAATCGCCATTATAATCTGATGGAAACCTGAAATACAACCATGAGATCCATTAGACTCCATTCATTGCAAAAAACTTGGAAAAAGTTGGGCACAATATGTAAACAAAAAACTTGAACTGCGCCCAACGCACTCCCTGGGCTGAGACATTGTGTTGCATATGCAGGTACCCTTCACTGCACTTGCTATGCAACGTAGGTTTCGACATTCAGGGGTGCATTGCCCTCTTTTTGGACAGAATTTACCCTAGGGACCTTAAAACCCTAAAAATTTGCAGAAATTGGAAATGAAATGAATACCAAAGGGAAGAGGAGGTTCATGGTACTAACCTGGATCAAACGGCGATGAAATCCATCCATAGAAACGATTGCAATTGACGACTGAATTTCGGGGGAAAAATCAGGTTCAGAGCTCCAACATGCAAATGGTAACTATGGAATGGTAAAAATGAATAGTGAAACTACTTTTTATAGTCATTTAATTGTTTGCAAGTTAAATTTATTGCTATGACTATGTTTTTATTATGTTTTTATCATGAAACAGGTATTTTTAATCCATTTGATGTTGCTCTGAAACAAGGACATACAACTAATGAACAGATTAGTCGTGCAGATTTATTCAAAGAATGACTTGACCACAAAGCATACTTTTCCTCCTCATTTTTTGAGCTTTGATAAAAACAAAAAAGGATTTGAAGCACATTTTTATCTCTTTTTCAAGCTTCGATAACAGTGAAAAAGGAACCCCTGGAGTCTTCTTTCAACTCTTTTCAGACTCCGATATTGTGAAAAGATTTCCGAGCACTTATCTTTTCGAGCTCGTTAAAGTAAATGAATTGATATCTACTCAATATAAGTTTAACCCTTTTCCAGACTGAGATATATTATTTACGAAAAAGGAATACCTTGGTTAAACATGACCAAAGAGGTTCTTTCAGATAGTATTTTACACTTTTTCGGGTTTGAGAGACAAATTTACGAAAAATTAATTATGGAGTTTTATTTTTTCCTCTTTTTCAAACTCTCTAAATATGAAAAAGGACCAAGCTATCACTGTCGTTAATCTCGTTAAAACATAAAATAGCGATAGGCTTGTCGATCATGGTAAGAATCGAGTTTCATTCATCACTAGACTCGTTAAATTATTAAATAGTGATACTTTTTTCGCCCGAAGGGTTGAATTATAGATCAAGCAAATGTTATCCTCCTTAAGATTGTTAAAAAATAAAGAGGTACTAGTCAACAAATGATCGGGGAAAATTTGGGAAAAGTGATCAAAAGTTTGTTTTTGGTAGCAAGTCGCTCTTGAACATGACACTTCTTTCACTCCATGTCCATGACTGTTTGGGTTGGGTAATCATCTTGACAATTCATTCACACTTATGGTTCATCATACCTTCACTTCGGTTTTGGGTCAATGCTGCCAACTCATCACAGTGTCGCCGATATGTTCAAGAGAAGTCATCTAGTGATTTAAAACTCATCCTTCTGCAATACTCGTAAACCTTCATTTTCATGATCGTCGTCCCTGAAATTTTCTATATCAAGTCTTACCCTTGTCTCCGAAATCAGTAACTCATGTTTTGCAATAAGGTGACTTCCTATTGACAACAAATAAATATCCAGGAAGTTCACTTAGAAACATCAGATTCTAGTACCATGAGGCTTGTTACAGCATCGACAAGATCCTCGCTTCTGGACCTTTGACCGAAATATTTTGTTTGGAATTTGACATCAAATCATCTATTCACACCTTACGAAATGTATTGCAGTACCTTGAGGGCCATTGACATTAATGTTGGTTCTCTTGCGTTTGTTAATAGCTCACATCATTGGTTGGTAATCAAACGATGTATTTCCATGTTCGACTACAAATCATATATTTGCATGGCTAGACTTGCACCCAAATGATCAAGTGAACGAGATAAGAAAACCCCAGATCTATTTTCATCCATCCAGGCTGCGATTTCAGGATTGTTGTACACATCATCTGTATGGTGACCTTACATACAAAATGTCATCCAAACATGGGCCTATATCTGTAGGCATGTCTGCATCTAGGCAACATCCCAATGAAGATGACTTTCTGAATTATGTACATGTTATTAGATTGTTTATGTGTTGAATATGGGAATGCCTACCCTCAGTAATTATGATCAAAGAGAATATATCATGATGTAATGTATTTTAATATTGATGCAGGTGACCACTCCGCTTTGTTTCTAGGCTCATCACAGTGTAAAGCATCTCAATCAAATGTTTTTATTATTTGGATCTCATGCTTTAGGGGCAATTGTTATAGGTCAATTTGGGCACCATTCCCAATGACCTGGTTAGCTGGGCATCATCTTCAGGACCAATGACTAAGGGTCTATCATTTCCTATCATTTCATTTGCTACATGCCCTAAGACAAATAATAAGACAAATCAAGGAAGAATTTCACCAAGCAGAGGTTTCCAGGGTTTGAAGCTTATTATATAGCATATGAGAGCTCACCAACGTAGGCTCTAAGGGGCCTAAGTGCATTGCATATGTAGGTAGCCCCATGCAAGGCTGCTCTACAAAGCACTTCCCTACATTCACAGGTGCGGTGGTCACATTGGGAGGGAAATTATCATTGTTCCGGAATCTCCACTTGGCCAGTGCCTTCTAAAAGAGTTCACATGTGTCAAGCTTCGAATCCAAGTGTCCATTTTACATCTACATGACTGGAAACATGTCTTGCCTATTATTGGAAATTCATTGATTGCAAAACAACCTACAGTTCATCTATAAATTGAGCACAGATCTAAGTGCTTAAGAAGGAATAATTTGAGTAGAGAAATGCTGGAGAATTTTCAATTGAGAGCTAGATTTGTTTAGTTTTTGCTGGAGAGATTTATACTGTGATGAGGCTTGGGGACGTTGCTGGAAGGGTCACTTCAAATCAGTCATTTGGTTGTAACCTCTCCTTCTATCATCAATAAATAATACTGCTTATTTTTCCCTATATGCATCTTTATTGACTTTGATTTTCCATATTTCAAGATCTTGGTTGATGTATACAGTTTATGCTCTACTGATTTAGCTAACTAGCTTGAATAGATATCTATATTATTGCATCTTCTATTTTTTCAGTGTTTTTTCTTGCAAGAAGCATTCAGCACAAAACTACTTGAATTTGAAGCTGCAATAGAAGCGACAGAAGGAGTCATTTGGAAGCAATTGATCAAGTAAGCCTCCAATCCTCACTGTGTATCTATTCTGAGTTAGGAAAAATAGTCGTATAGTCTTTCACCTATTGTTCTAGACTAGCACCTGTCTAGGGAAGTGTGATTTATCCGTAATTCACAATTTTGGCCCAACACATATGCTTTCCTAGGATCACCGGAGGGTGCACAGGTAGCAGAGATTACTTGCTCTAATTGGTGATTAAATCCTAGTCTCGCAATTTCCTAAATGCAAAAATTGAAGTAAGATAAAAAATTTCTACACTAGCTTATGCATGTGTGGTCTTGGGCCACTTACTTGGACTAGTTAATCTAAGTGTGAATACCAATTTTTTGCAAAACATAAATTGTTCATAATGAAATGGTTAATTTTCCCCCTACTTAAACTATGTTAATTTTTTTGCAAAAAATCAACTTAAAGAGAAACTAACTCTATGCCTACAGAAAGCAGCAAAAAGTGAGTTCTCAGAAGTTGTGGAGTATCAACACAAGTGTTGGAAGATACATTAGGGGCTGCCCAGCACACTACAAGTAGAAAAATGAAAAATATAGGGAGGAAAATCCCATTCTGCCATTTGTGCGCAAAAATCCTTGACAGGTGCGCCTTCCTGCATGTAGGTTAGAGTTGAACACGCACCCTGCACGTCTGTGAGGAAATACTGCATGAAAAAATCCTGCAAGTAAAAAACATTAGGAGCTACCTTCTTCAATCTATCACTCCAATAAATCTAGGGACTATAATATGGGTCAGAGGATTGTCAGCTCCACTCCAGCATAGACAAAGGGTCTCCTGCAAAAGATGGCACAACCACATAACTTGGAACACATCAGTGGAGTCGCTAATCCTATTGTGGTGGATTAGTCGCACGGGTGTATGAAATCACACCAGTTTAAATAGTGTGGTCTACTCTTTAAACTATTGGTAATAGGCAGAAAGTGGTGGAGCTCAAAAGCACACAATTCAGTGGAAAAATTATGCAAAAGTATGCTCAGGTTAAACTAAAACTAAAACACAAATATAAAGAAGCTATCAAAGAGGGTCAAAACAATAATAATACCAACGATGGCTCAAAAGCCTCTTCTTATTAAACGTTTGAAATGGAGAAGAAATTTTACCCACTTTCCAAAGGGCACCTAGGCAATGGCTCTAGGTCCCAATGCAAGGATCTTGCCTTCCAAGATTTGCCTCTGATGTAGTCTCCCTCTCTCTCTACCATGGTGGACTAGGATTGTTGGGTGGCGAATGATCGAGTCCTGCATAACACTGTGATCACCCTTTCTTCATCTCTTGGTGGCTTTATATAGGGGAGTTTCAAATCCTCCTTCCCTCCCTTGGTACATGATGGATGGTGACCCAAGGGAGAGGTATGATTCCATTGTGTGCTCCAAATATTCCTTTGTGTGCTAACATAGTGTCTAAAGAGGAATTGGTGGCTGTCCTTAGGCGACTTCATGTAAGGATTAATTTTCCTTTGCTTTGTGTGGTCCTGGAAAGTGACAATTTTCCATTTCTAGGAATGCATGCTTATCAGGAAAAAAGGCGTGCAGAAGGCGCTCTTCTCGAAGGATTAAGCGTGAATTTTAGCATTTAAGACTAGTTCAAATATAATTTTCTCAAAACCTTAGATATTTTAAATAGTTTCTTGATTCCATAATGTGTTCCTGCCCTGTAAATCCTTATTCTTGACATTAATTAATTTCATCTTCTGTTCTACGATTTTCCATTGTTAACAGTGGTTTCAAATTTTGAATCGACTGAGTGCAATTCCATCCAAGGTTGGCTTTCAAATTATTTAACTAGGTTTTTAAGCGGACTATCATTGGGGACTAGTTTTGAAAGACATGGTCGATGAGTTTGTCTTCATCAAGTTTTCCCCCTCTAAGAACAACATCTATGGTAAAAATTGGGGTGGTGCTATATACCTCATCTTCTTCATCCTCCAACCATGTAGGTAGATCATGATCAATGGAAGGTTGGGTTGGATGATATAATACCAGTTGTTTAGACAAGGGGCCATTTTTAATAGTCATGTTTCCAGCCCGACAGCTAATATAAGCATCGGTAGTGGCTAACCAAGTCTCCCTAAGATGAGAGGATATCCATTGAACTTAGTTTTTGGCTGCAAAACCAGGAAATTTGTAGGATACTCCCAGCAGTCAATTGAAACCATAGCATCCTCAATAATTCCTTCTGGAGTTACTATGGACTGATCTGTAAGTTGTAGAACTATTGTAGTTTTCCTCAAAGTCCCTTGGAGGTTGAGTTTCAACATAGTTTCCTTTTTCATGACATTGATGGCATCCCTGAGATCAATCAAATTATTGGGGACTGTGACACCATCTATGTTCACATCTACAACTAGACTTCTAGGGTCCAAGTACTTTGGAAAGATCACCCTTCCCAACATTAAGTCAGATAGTTGTCCTACTACATTGATGGTGGGGGTATCTTTCTTCTTTCTCCCAAGTTTCTTGAAGAATTTTTCCTCGATGAGCCTATTGTAAATAGGGACCTCCTTAATGGCCTGAAGAAGTGGTATCTTTACACAAAATTTTCAGTTTTCCCAGAAGTTCATTCTCCTCTAGGGTGTGCTGACTAGAATGGACCAAGCGCTCGAGAAAAGGAGGTTATTGGATTTGAGTGTTACTTTATTCTTTTTCCTCCTCAACCTCTACCAGTGGAGATGGAGGGTGGTTGTCTGGGAGTACTCCATTAGGGGAATTTTGAGGTCTAAAATGGGCCTCCTAAGGAAATTATAAAATAATAGTGGAAATAATAAAATAAGATCTGATTACATCATCAAATTTTAGAGGGAAAAAAAGAAAAAGATACTTTTCAATCTCGTATATTCAACTTATCTCCCAAAGTTTTTACTAAAATTTTGAGCAGGAGTACTCGTTGGATGTGTTATCACCCAAAAATTTTCAAAATGTCATTGTGTCAACTTTGTTCTTGATCATGGTCTCGAAATGGGTTTGAAAGTCATTTTAGGATTTGGTTAAGGGTAGGTCATATATTTTATAATTTTAATGTTCATTATATGGATTCAAATAAGGTGTTTAGAGGTCCATTCCATGTTCAAATATTCACATTTTTCATTTAAAGGTTATCCAGTTAAGTTTTGGGCTAAATTTATGCAATTAGCCAGGAATCCACCATTTCATAGCGCCGCTAGTTCAAAAAAGAGGAAATGCGCTACGAAAGCACTGCTACTTTCGTAGCGCAAACTATGAAAATTACTCAGTGAGTGCTAGGAAAACGTGGTTTCTTAGCTATCGTGTCAAATAAGCCAAAATCTGTCAGATTCAGTTGGGGAATGATAGGATAGGGATATGGTGAGTCAGTTAATTACCAGATTCAGTGTACTTACCTGTCCTAAAGCCATCATAGTCATGATAGGATATCAATGAAGCATTATGTAGTCATGAGGTGACATCTCAAATTCGAATTTTTGCCTAATTGAGTCATATTTGATTCATTTACCTTCACACAACTATCTGAGCTCTGCAGTAGAGTCTATTCAGCCTGTGGTTGCAAGAGAAAAGAGGTTTGTAAAGTTGAAACCAAGAAAATAGGTTGAGAAAAGAATTGAGAAGACACAGGTGCTTGTTGCAAAAACTCCATCACCTGTAAAACATAGATTATAAATGGTCAAAGAGGCAAAACAAAAACAAGTGGCCAGCAAGTAAGAAAACCAGAGAAAGACAAGAAGTCAAGTATCAACATCAAAGAGAAAAGTAGGGGTTTCAGTGATAGAGGACAACCCAATGATGAAAGGAAACTTGGATGATATACTGCATGCAATTTATATAGAAGAATCACCCATTGTGTAGGCAGATTTCATTGAAGTGAATGAACCCAAATAGAGAAAAATGAAATCAGCAAAGAAATTGGAATTTGAAGGTGAGAATGTAGCTTTTTTTTCAAGCTAGGAAACCTTTAACCAGGCATGAAAATAAACTCCAATAAGGAAGTAAAGATATCTAAGTAACTATTGAAGCAGCCAAAGTCCCTGAAGAGGTGGTTGATCTCTCATCACCTATAGTGGAGCATGCAGCCAGCAAGATAGAGAAACACATGTCAGAGTATAAAATGCTGAAAGAAGGTTGAAGCTAGAAAATCAAGAAATGGAAATGATGAGAAAGAGGGCAAGAAAGCATAGCATTGAAAATACATAATTCAAAAGGATGAAGGCTATTTGGGAAGGTCAAACAGTTTCTAGGTCAGAGATCCCAAGCAGTGCACAACAGTTCTTTACATGGACAGTTCTTGCCATTAAAGAAGAAAAAATGGTTATAGTGATCAACACCCATTTGAGAGCCAGTAATAGAAAACTAAGAGGCCAAGTGGAAGATTTTGAGCTACAATTAAAACAGTCTCAAGATGAACTAATGATCAGAGGTACAAAATGACAAATTCAAAGCAAACTCAAAATGGAAAATGAGGATTAAATTTTGTGAGGGTTATGTTCTTAGTCCAAATAACTGATGGTTTTGATGAAGCCATTGATTTTCTGAAGTTGTGGCACCTTTTCATTTTAAATTTATGAAAATATGGTTAAAAATGCTTACACATCAGTTTGTAGCGCCTGTAGTGCAAAAAGGGTGAAATGCGCTACAAAACTGTTGTAGCAGCTTTTTCACCCTTTTCCTTATCAAATTTTGGAGGGAAAACCATGAATTTTGACTTGAAATTTCTAAGGAAGCTATGTCAAGTGAGTATCAAATCAACCTTGAAGGAAGGGAAGCTAATTTTGAAGGAAAATGGGTAAAAAGACTGCGCTACGAAAAGCGCTACGAAACTGTGTTGTGGAAATTCGATGTATATAGTTGTGGATAAGCTTATATTATGATGTAAATGATCTATAAAATATCAAGGAGTCAAAATAGAAAAGGTTGGACATTTTTTAGCAAAAAGGCTGTGTTTTTTTTAAGTGACTGTTTTTCAGCTTAATACAGATTTTCTACTTAGACAACTCAAGATTCACGAGGAGTTCTTGTATGTTCTTGTTCTGATGGCATATTTTCAATATTATATTGTAGTGGTGTTTTCTTATGTTACTCAGAATTCATCAGTGATGCTCTGACTTCCTTCATAGACAAACTGATAGTGTGTTTCACTGTTCTATATGTGTATTCCTTGACTTGAACTCTGATATGCCTTGACTTCCATGCTAGGTAGATTTTTTTGGTTTTTCTGAAGCTATTATGACTTCATAAGCCTAATGTACACTTGCTAATGTGATTTACAACTATTTTATATCATTTATCTTCTTTTACCCCATATAGAGTTAGACATCTACATATTTATCAAAAATCATAAACCTTTGAGAGAGCCCTCTCAGGTTGAGGAAGCTAAGCCTCAGCCAAAAGCTTGGTTTGAAATAGTTGCACAAGATTAGTTTGATGAGCAGCCTATCAGGTCTGATTTTGTGATAATAGGATGAAAAATTTAATTCCTCATCCAAGGATTACCCATGTTTCATACTTATGATGGACCCTACTACATGAAAAAATAGAAATACGTGAAAAACGTGATTGCAATCATATTTTTTAATGTATTTCTAATTTTTCATGTAGCAGGGTCCATCAAAAGTATGAAACATGGGTACTCCTTGGATGAGAAATTAAATTTTTCATCCAACAAGTACTCCCGCTCGAAATTTGAGTAAAAACTTTGGGAGATAAGTTAAAAATACAAGTTGAAAAAGTAGTATTATTATTATATTATTTTTTAATCGTTTTACCCTTTTACTTAAAAAATTATGAATCATCCCCCATGGTTCACATCATCACCTTCAATCATATTGGTTCTTATAAATTTTATTTTGGTTGTACATTTGTTTTAGGAGGCCCATTTTAGACCTCAAAATTCCCCTAATGTTCTCGACCTGATATTAATCTCCTGTATCTCCACAACATAAGCTAGATAGGATGTCTCTCCACTATAAACCTATTGTTCTTGTCTGTTTTTCAGGTTTGGATTGGGCTAAGCAGACATCTAAGGAAAATTTGGTGTAGTAGCATGAGTAAGATGAGGTTGAGGTTGGGGTGGAGGCATTAGAGCAGGTGGTTAATTATGTTGAGGCCTCCACCCTTCGGATGGATTGTTCCACGGAGGTTGTTGAAGAACATACTTTTGAAATGGTTGGATCATAGGCTGAGGATGATATGGAGGGTTTTAAGGCCAAGTATGAGTTGTAGGCCATGATAGAGGAGTGGGGGTGTACCAAGATTTCATGGGTGCATTCTGATTAATGTGATAGTAAGAGTAATGTGCACCTGGCATATCCTGCTGATATGACCTAGGGCCTTGAGGCCTCCTCTATTTTATGAAACAAAGTTTCTCTGTTCCTACTTCCCCACCTTGATATATAGCTTTGAGTCCAAGTAAGGAGGGACACTTGTCTGTGGCATGATTATCCTCACATACTAAGCAAATCTCTATGACATTTAATGGAAATTCATTTCTAGGGTGTTTTTTAGTACATCTAGGTAAAAATATATCCAAGGCTCTTTTTTCTTCCTTTTGACATGCATTGTGTCCATTTTCAAAGAAAATTTGTGCATCATGTCACTCTTGAAGTCCTCCAACATGTTCCCAATCTCATGTTTGATGATGGTGGAAGAGGAAGGGGTATTGGTTGTACTTTGGCCATCTCTGACTTTCTTCCTAGCTGCCCTAGAATGGTTCCTAGAAAGTTTTTATTGTTTCATAAGGAAGTTGGTATATATCTCCTCTTGGTAACATATTGAGGGTTTTTATCGCCTCCTCCCTAATCCCTCAAAGAAGTACTTTTTTAATTGATCTGAGATCAAGAGTATAGTTGGCTCTCTTATATTTTAACTGAAACCTCTCTTCATAGTCTTCTAGGGATTCATTAGGCCATATAGTCATCTTTAATATCTCATCCTTAGTTTCCTTGGACCTATAGTAGTCCATGTACTATCGTTTAAGGCCTCTTACATATGTTCCCAGGTAGTGATGTTGTTCCCAGGTAGACCTGTGAACCAGCGCAAGGCTGCATCCTTAAGGGTAGATGGGAATAGCTTTATCTTCTGATCATCTAAGGCATAGTCATAGGTCCTACAAACAACAACAAATTCAAACATGAATGTGTCAGGATATTTAGAGGTAATTCCATGAAATTGTGGAAGGGATGAGGGGCTAATGTTTTTCATTTTAGTTTCCCCATTTTCCTCTCTAATTGGAAAGTCTCCCTGGGCTTCAGTGTCATCCATGGTTGAGATAGGTGAAGCACATTCCTTAGGTGAAACACTATCTTCTTATTCTCCAATAGGTTCTTCAAAAATTTCAGAACGCTCACCTATGGTGTGTGTTAAACCTCACAGCTACTGAAGAAGAGTGAAGGGTTACTATGTGGTGACGCGGGGGTTTTAGGTAAAGAATTTCCTTGAGTATCCCTACTCCTACGAGGCATGAAAATCATATTTTTTTGTATTTTTTCAATATTTTTTAAACAACATGTAAAAATTAAATCAGAAAATAATGCTAAATAAAAAATCAAAGCATCTAATAGACACCTCCCTGACAACAACACCAAAAAGTGGTGAGACATGGTATTGCACCAAGAATGCTACAACTCCCAGAGGCTGCCCCACTTTACTTTAACAACCCAGTGTTCACACAAACTTGGAGGTGAGAGCGTTATATGCACATAAAATGCATTCTACTCATGTCATCCTCTTCTAGCTTTATGAAAGGGTGCTACTTCTAGGGTTTATGGATGAAGTATGTCACAATCTGAATTTAGGCCTAGGGCTAAAAATGACTCAAAGCCATGGCGCTATTAGCAAGTATAGAACTACACTACAGTAAGCAATTACATCTAACTACTCTGGAATGAGATAAATCTACACATTAAGCTTTGATAAGAAATGAAAGCAGACTAGGCATCTTGCATGAAGTAAATTTCTGAATTGAAATTGCATAAAGGAAACTAACCTAATCACACTTTGTTGGGAAAAATGGCTAAACACACTTTATTCACTCTATTCTCTATCTATCATGATTTTAATCATGCAACTAATCATGACCTAACTATGCTTGTAAATTTGTTTTTTTGCAGCTAGGAGAAGAAAGCATTAAGGTGGCTTATGGAAGACTTGAACACATGGGTGCAAGGTTGAACGTGTATGGGTAATTTTGGCAGATCTATAGGATGTGGATGGTGGTTTATGGGCTTAAGGAGGGACGCATTGGTGCTGCTTCAAGTGCTACTACAGGTTTCTTGTAGTGCTACATGAAAGACCTAAATTTCTACAGGAAACATTCTGAGGGAAATTCGAGGACAAAAATGGGTGTGAAAAGGGTTGCGAAGGTGGATTGAAGGTGGTTTTAGATGAGTGGAAGGTGACCCACCCCTTGGCCAAGCTTATAACCTCTTGGGAGGCCTATATTTCACCCCTAGGGTTTTTTCACGATGTAGGGATGAAAAATATGAAAATAGGGTTGATGGCGATTTTGATGTACAGAGGGCTAATGAAGGGTGAGAGATGAAGTTAAAGGTGTTAGTGAAGTTCTCATTGGTTGTGCTACCTGAACCTGTAAGAAAAATACATATTCATGCAATAAAGGTGGAAAAATTCATGATAAATACAATGGAAAATATGAGTTGAATTTGGAAATAAAATCTACTTTAACCTACAAATAGAGATCTAACACAGCATTTTAAACATATCCATGGAACTACAGCAACCTAACTTATCCATTCCAAGAAATAATAAACTAAAAATAATTTTTTGCTTATGGGGGAAGTCTACCCTCTTCAAGCTCCAATGAAAAAGATGAGAGGGGTAAGCTTGACTCAGAGCTTTCTGAATTTATAACCTATTCTACCAACATGTAAGCAAGTTAAATCTACAGAAAAGGACAAATGGAAGCAAGCTAAAAACAATGAATGAAAATGCAAGAAAACTAGATAAATACTCATAAGAAAAACTAGCTAAAATGACATGAAATTAAACAATGATTACACAAGAGAAACTAAGGCACATGGATTGGGCCCCGTTTGGTCAATTTAGTGTGTCCTAAATTGCTGCATTTAATTGTCAATCCGGGAATCGTAAGATGATGAAGTGCGGCGCACTATATGTGCAAGATAACCTCTTTCTTAACTTTTTGTCGTTTATGGTCTTTCTAAGGTGAAATGGAAATTCTAAAGTGAAAAACAAGTTTGGTTATAATTGTTCAAGGAAGTGATATCCCCTATAATGATTTACCAATCTCGAAACTTTAAAAGCAAATTGAAATTACAAATGAAAAAAGAAAGTAAACTGCTGAAATGGAAAGTGCTGTTAATCTAATGATTCAAAACAAGAAACTAGTGAATATGAAAACTAAACTATTCTTGCTGCCAACTGAACACAAAAGAAACTACGCTTATGGAAATTCAAAATTGCAATGAAATAAATCTAAATCAGATTACATCAATTCATTTTCTGACCCTTCATCATTAGACCAGCTATGACTTGCGGAAGTAATCATAAACAACTTGTGTAACTGATATTTAATTTGCAGAAAGTAAACTAATACTAAACCATACACACATGATTCAATCCCTCGCCATCAGTCTAGCTGTGGCTTTCGGAGGCAATTGAAGATGTCATACATGATTCAATATATCTAAGTTTGCGGAAAAGAAACTAATACTAAACTACACACTTCATCATGCAGCCCCTCACCATGAGTCCAGCTGTGGCTTTCGGAGGAAACTGAAGACGCTATGAGCAGCTTAATATATCTAATTTTGCAGAAAGGAAACTAATACTAAACTACACATCTCATCATGCGGCCCCTCACCATCAGTCCAGCTGTGGCTTTCGGAGGTAGCTGAAGACACTATGAGTAGCTTAATATGTCTAATTTTAACTACTGAATCAGATAAACAAAACTGAAGTGCACAAGACAAAACTGAAGTTAAACAAAGACTGTGAAAGAAAACTAGCAGCAGAATAATATCAGTTTCATATCATTAGCGAAAATACTATGAAAATGCCCCGGGGTGTCTACCTAAAACCTGCACAAGAAAACTGATCAGTATTTTAACAATCATAAAAACATAAAAGACATGAATGCAATGGAAATTACAGAAATGTATGAACAGAAATAAAACAACTATGAAATATGAACATGTAATGGGTTATGATACAATGACTGCTTAAAGAAATGAAATGAAAAATATATACATTAATACCCAGAACCTCGGCTGAGCAGGGGCCCTCTACGCAGCTCTGGTATGATCTTCAAACACGAATTAAGTTATGAAACAGAGTTTTTCACATTAAAAAGAAAGTCATTACAGGCTGGTGGTATTACGGCTCAAGGCAGCGTAATCACCACATAACAGAGTACGCACATCAACTTAACAGATATATCAACTAACAACTATTAACTCACATTCACTAACTCTACGTGCGTATGCAAATGCTCTTTATAAAGCAATAAAATGTAACTGTCTCCTGAAGTTTATGATAGCAGCCAGCACGTAGACCACTAAGGCCACGGATTTAGGAGTATGGCCATGTTGGAAAACGGATCTATGGAAGGTGGGCGCTTAAATTGAACTCCAGAACTTTGCACAGATGTCAATTAACCTCCGTAAGCTTGGAAACGGCCGTATGGATGTTTCTATGCCACGAAACAGAGTCCAGCCGACATAGAACTCCACAGTTGACTTCCACGTGGATGGCTTTGACCGCGGCTTTCCTTGACGAATTTACTTGAACCAATCGGACACGAACCATGTCCTTGTCATTCCTAGCCTGCCCATGTGGCTCGTTTCCTTCGTTGACACCTGTAACATTGATTTCCACAAAATAGCTGCGGAAAGTTGCAGCGGCTGCGGAAAGTGACAAGTTTCCGCAGCTGTATGAACAAAATCTAAATCAAATAGAAAACACACAAACATAATTAAAAACCATGTTAGATACCTTTTTGCACATGATATTTGACAATTTTGGAGGTTTAGGTGAGTGAAAGAGATATGGAAAAGTGTATGGAAGAGAGACAAATTCGGGACTCAACAGGCCCTAACCCACAAACCTAGCCCTCTGAAACTAGATCAGTGAATCACAAACTGGATACTCATTTTATTGCAAAAGATAGTCTCATTACATCAACATGAAAGTCTCGAAAACTTATTACAAGAGCTAAGAGCCTAATGGATTTCTCCAAAGTTCGAATCCTCATGGGTTCTTTCTCAACCCTATTTAACCTAAAGGGTAGCTACCAACAACTCCCTAAAAAGTAGGTGATGATTCCACTTGAATGCAAGTGAAGTGTAGCTTTGGTGCACTTGATCTTTAATTTCACTTGGATGCCTTTGATTTCAAGCAGTTAGAGGGAATCTTGAGGATCTGTTGGCTGCCTTTGGGAGTTTAAGGAGGTGGAAAACCCCCCTATAATATCACCTTGTTGTCTACTCCGAGTCTTAGTGGAAAAATATTCACCAAAAATGAAATATCTTCATGATTTTCCTGCATTTAACCCATGTTAGGTAATTGAAGTATGATAAGCCTAAATCACCATCTACACTAGCATCATAAGACCATAATATAATTAAAATGCAAGAAAAAGAGACTTAATAAGGAAAAAATGTGACCATTAACCCCTTCAAATGTACCTAATAATGGAGCTCATCACTTGGATGCAAGGGTAACCACTAAATTGGGTATTTGATACAAGAATACAGACATAATCCACTCTTTATGTGGAAAGCCCCCACCAATCCATGCCCAAAAGTGCCCGTGAAAAGTAAGGAAATTTACTCAACTATACCAATTAAAATACATATATTCGGGGTTGGGAGACCCACATTAAAACATACAATCATAACAAGCGAGCAAGGGACCACATGGTTGGCTTAGGTGGCGGATATTATGGCACATAGAGCTATCTGGTGGTTCAAGGGGCTGTTGGTTGTCATTTGAGGACCACCTAGGAGAAAATTCCCCCCTATATACACTACCCATAGGTGGTGGGTAACATCTGGATCCAACTAGGACATGATCTCTTATAAAGTGAAAAAAGCTACTCGAACGGTAGGTCATGATAACACCAACAATCAAAGACATGTTACCTAGACATATCAAAGACCAAGCACAAAGGGAAACATGTTTTGTGTTGTCTTATGATCACCCATGCTTAGTATTGGGCCATAAAATCAATGAGAAAATAAAATTATGCAATTTTTTAATCTAAATGTAGTTAATCTACCATGATAATATCACATGATGTTAGTTCTAATGGGAAAATCAGCATGCAATTCATCCTACCCTAAAATGTATGAAACGTCACCCAAATGATAAGTGTAATCATAGACCCAATGCAGCCAACATATCATCCAGTTAATATGAAAATGATTTCCCTTTTTCTTACTCATGCAATAGATCCAAAGGAAGGGGTGGGAGTGAAAACATGGAATGTCACAAGGGCAGGAGGTGGGAAAATGAAATGACCACACATGGAGTACCAAGGGGGGAGAGGGATCCAAGGTCAACTATGGGTAGTATATATAGGAGAAAAATTTTCTCCTAGATGGTCTTCTACTGGTAGCTAGCAGCCCCTTATAGCCCACATATAGCTCAATGTTCCATTTTCTCTACCACCTGAGCCATCCATGTGGTCCCTCAACCAATTTTCATGAATGTATGTTTGAATGTGGGACTCCTATCCCCAAAGGTATGGATTTTCATTGGTATAGTTAATTAATTTTCCTTACTTTTCATGGGCACTTTTGGCATGGATTGGTAGGGGGATTTGGTGGAAAGAGTGGGTTAGGCTTGTATTCTTGTCTCCACTACTCGATTTCATGATTACCCCTATATCCTAGTCCCTTTAGATCTCCTTTATTAACCATTTGGATTTAGGGTTGGAACTACATAAGAAATATCGATTTTGGTTGCATGGTATCTCTTCTTGATACCACCTACATCACTCTCATTCCACTCATTTTATCCCCATTCATCTATTTTTCCATCTGGGTCCACATAGGGTTCGCCTCCCCCTCCCATTGTCCACACCTCAATTCAAGCCTAGAAAGATGCCCCAGAGGTTGATGCAACTAAAAAGAAAATAAAAAACATAATTTGGCCACTCTCAATAGGAAATGTACCACAAAATGAAAAATATGGTTGAGACATAAAAATTTAGCACGTGGGAAAAATTCAAACAAGAGCGATACCCCTTATCCATGGTCATCACCCTGGTTCCTATGGGCCCTAGATGAGCCCTCTCTATCATTGAGGAACACAATATTATCCCAACCCATGGTGGGCAATGAACTACACCACCTTAAGGGGGGTATCCACTACTACATATTACACAGCATGCTCTCATTCCCTGGATCCTCGAGCAGTTATGAAGAAAAATCAATAAAAGGAAAAAGGAATATGGAGTGTAGGAATTATACAATATGCATGTATATCTTGGATTCACCCAATCTAACAATTTTCTAAAGTTAAATAATGAATCACTTCTACAAATATTTTCAGAATTAAAAACACAATCACCAATCACATGAACATGAAGAAAGATCAATCACACACAACATAGATAATTTCCCAGGGAAAGCTTACAGCTAAAAACATCACTATCTTCTATTGTATATTATATCATGGATCAACCCATGGTGGGCGATGAACTACACCACCTTAAGGGGGGTATCCACTACTACACATTACACATCATGCTCTCATTCCCTGGATCCTCAAGAAGTTATGAAGAAAAAACAATAAAAGGCAAAAGGACTATGGAGTGTAAGAATTATACAATATGCATGTATATCTTGGATTCACCCAATCTAACAATTTTCTAAAGTTAAATAATGAATTGCTTCTACAAATATTTGCGGAATTAAAAACACAATCACCAATCACATGAACATGAAGAAAGTTCAATCACACACAACACAGATAATTTCCCAGGGAAAGCTTACAGCTAAAAACCCCACTATCTTCTATTGTATATTATATCATGGATAATGAAACAATTACATACAAAAATCTTCTCACAAGAGCTCTCAATACATCATCTAATTGTATCACACTATCATACAAAAATTGGCAAATCCCTTAGCCAATTTACTACCTCCATATAGCCTGCCTTCACTGCGCAATCCCTATTGAATGCAATCCTTGAATTGATGCAATCCTACCTGCCTTGAATGTTCAAGTATCATGGGCATATCCAATGTGTGTTTACTTGCATGTGTGAAAGTGGATAATGTCACAACTTATAGTCAACTTCCCTTTCACCTAGAACTCAATTGGGTCTCCACTGGATCTTACATGCATGCAACTAATATTAGTAAATCCTCAGTTGCATGTGAGATCACTGATTGTGAATTAATTAATATTTAATTCACTATATCTCTCACTAGTGTATCTTCAGTTACAACTAGAACAACTGATTTTAACTCACTTAACTGAGTTAAACTATTTACAACTTGCACAAAATCATGCACCACTAGACTTCCAACTTTGTTACAACTAGAATTACTCTACATGTCCCACCAACTAACCTCTAACTCGAAATTAACTTAGCTAACTGATTTTTCCACTTCATTTAACTATTTCAAGTCCACATTGAGAATATATTACAGTTTAATGTCCATCTAAATTAAGGGATAATAAAAATAGACATGCACCTAATTAAAAATATCCTATGGGCCCCACCCTGGTGTAGGTGCTTAATTTTCACTAGGATCATGGATGCCAAAAATTTCTTTTTGAATATCAACAGTCCCTCTCAACAAGAAATGGATTATCCTTCACCATGATCCTATCTCTATGGTATTCAAAGTTGATCCTATGAGCACCTTTGTCAGAATATCTGCACCCTGATCTTCCGTGGGAATGTATTAAAGAAACATGATTCTCCTTTGCACACAATCTCTGAGATGATGGTACCGGATATCTATATTCCTGGACCTATCATGAAACACAGGATTAATCGAGATTTTAATGCAACTCTGATTATCAGAATTAATCATTGTTAGATACATATAAGAACCAAACAAAACAACCAAGATATTTCTCATCGAGATAGCCTCACATGCAGCTTGACTTGCTACCATGTATTCTACTTCTGCTGAACTGAATGTCATGGATCTCTGCTTCCTGTTGTACCAAGAAATATTTTTAGAACCAATGCTAAAGATCCCCCCCGATGTGCTCTTTTTGTCTGATGGACTTCCAACCCAATCCGCGTTTGTGAAGCCATGCAACTTCACTCCATTCATTCTTCCGTACCATAGACCATACTCTGATTTTCCCCTCAGGTATCTTAGGACATGCTTCCCCACCTTCTCATGTTCACTAAATACATTAGCGAACCCACTAATTGTCGATAGAAAGTAGCATCCACTACTTCTCCAGAAGTAGCATCATCTTTCCTCTAGTTTCCTGGAAGAGGCGTATCCATGTGTTTGCAACTCACCATGTTAAACTTACCCAATATCTCCTTTGCATAATTTCCTTAAGACACAAAAATTTCACCATCTCGCTGCCATATTTCCAATCCAAGGAAATAATGAAGGAGGCCCATATCCTTCATTTCGAACTCCCTTGCAAGATCCTTCTTACATGAGTGTATCAGTTGTTCATCACCAGTCAAAATTAGATCATCAACATAAATAAAAATGATAAATATCTTACCCTCAACCACAATCTGGTACAGGTTTGAATATGCTTCACTTTTGATGAAGCCCATTCCAGTGAAATAGTTGTCTATCCAAATGTACCATGCACGTGGTGCTTTCTTCAGCCCATAAATCGCTCTTTTGAGTCTGCACACATGCGACTCGTTGTTGAAGATCTCAAAACCTTCAGGCTGACTTATGTACACCTCCTCCTCATTGATCGCATTGAGAAACAAATTTTTCACATCCACCTGATGAATGTGCCAACCCATCTTTGCTGAGAGTGAAAGGATGGTCCTTATGGAAGATTACCTTGCAACAGGCGCAAAATTCTCATCATAATCTATCCCCTTGATCTGTGAGAAACCCTGGCCGACAAATCTGGCCTTGTATTTCTCCACACTCCATCAATAGCTTGCTTTACCTTGTAGATCCATCTCGAACCTACCACTAATTTGTCAACTGGCCTTGGGACAATTTCCCATGCACTATTTTTGACAATGGAGTTATACACTTCCACCATTGCATCTGTTCGGTCCCCGTAATTTTTCAAATTGGCAAGACCAAATGTACAAGGTTAACAAAAAACTAGTCTTTGGAGTCCTAGGACCTAGCCTTCCTGGACTCAGAGAGGGCTCTCTCTATGTTTGTGTAAAGGATGTAACTTGATATCTTTTTAGGGTTTTTATTGTAGGCTAGTTATAGGGATTAGGGTTTTCTTATTTATTTGTTTGGTTGGGTGGCTCATCAAGTAGAAACAGATAGAGTAGGAGAGGTTTAGACCATTGGGCTATGGAGTCTACAGAAGGTCTAGAAAGGTACAACAATAAGTCAAGGATGCTTCGGAGGGCAAGTATAACAAAGCTAAATGGATCTTCAAGGCTTAGGTGAGTGGAGTGAACAATAAATTGTGAACAAAGTATGTGAAAAGGGCAGTTAAGAATTCTTTGTCAAATACTACAACAAGAAAGGCCACTAAAAATACTATGCATGAATACAAAACCAAATACGGGGCATACCATACTTCTTTGATCTAACCCTAGCAAGCAAACATCAATATAACAATCCAGTAAACCCTAGAGAGTAGAGAACTCCTAACCTCTCTATCTATCTACCTTCAGAGAAAGAAAAAATGCAAGATGACATATATAAATGATCAAGAAGTAGGGAACTCTTAAATTTCCTTAATAATACTACAAAAAAACTTCAAAGCAACCATTTAAGATGAGAAAAAGGGTAGGGAAAACCATAGACCTCTTCAGCTAAACCCTAATTAGAAATACTTCAAAGTAAAGAGCTCAAAAACAATGTTTAAAGTGATTCCAAAGGGTAGGGCTAACCATAAACCTCTTTGGCACTGACTCCATTAAGTCATCCTTGAGATAAACAAGCAGAGTGGGTTTAGAGAGCAACTAAGAATTCTCTAAATTGACCTAGCAGAGGAAAACATGTGAGCAAAGAAAGAAGACAGACTTAATGAGCTTTTGACATCATACCTTAATGAGATAAAATTTATGTTCTAATGAAAGATAAAGATGAAATTATGTGTAAAATATAATAAAATGAGAACAAAACGATAAATACATCACCGTTAGCCATGTTCACGAATCCTGCAAAGTGCTTGTTTCATTGATATTCATTTCAGAACCTTCACAATGCTCTCAAAACCAAAAACTCCTTACAAATCAGATCCTATGCTCAGTTCAACAAATAACCAACATGAAAAATGAGGCCCTCATGTATTATTTATCATGCAAAGGAAGATCAAAACCCTAACTAGGGTTTTGGAAGCCATTAATTGCTCATAAATATCATTTTTTCCTTTAAGACCATGCAAGGCCCAAGGCACAAAATATCTAAGGTAATAAATGAAAAATAACTTCTAACACCTAACTTTGGAGTGATTTGCCCAAAAATCCACAAAATATCCATTTTCCATAAATGAGTGTCTTTTGTTAACTTTTTCCTATAAGGGCGCAGCAGTGAGGTCCAAGGGTGCAGCGCCTGCATGAGAAAATTAGGTCACCTTGCAACTAAATTTTGAAGGCCTTCCTGATGTCGGAATGAGCTCCGTGATTGCTCGTTGGAAATCCTATCAAGTATAATTTCCAAAAATGACCTTTGTTTTCTACTTGGACTCCATTAACCTGTTAAAAAACCAAAACTCCCAAGGCTGCTAAGGGTGTAGCGCCAGCCCTAAAAACATGGCAGAAAGGTTAAAATTTGCATGTTTTTGGCCCTTTTGGAGGACCAGTTTTGCTCCAAATGAGCTGAAACTTGGTGAGTGTGATGTCCTTGGTCTAAGGACTCCAAAAATATAAATTTTTCCTTCAATGGATTCCTGTAGAAAAATCGGCCCTCAAAATCAGTGGAAAACCAAAAATGTCAAAAACTTGCCAAAATTTGTAATTATCTTCCTCATGGGTTTTGGGATACCTATATGGAAGCATAAGCTAAGATCTCAAGGTATTATTGGCTTTTTTCCTCCTTGAGGGATTGAATCTTGGCATGGGCTCTTTTGAGTTTGGCCCTTGCAATTTGATTTCTCAAGGCATGGCATTTGGCCATCTTCTTCTAAAGGCCAAGGTCCTTTTCTGTCTTTGCTAACTGATCCTCCAAGTATGTGTTAGCCCTCTCTAACCGGTTCTCGATCATACTCCATCTCCATGGCAAGAAACTCACTTGGAGTGAGTTGTTCTGCCAATGTTGTTTCTTTCTCCTTCTCTTTGGCCAAGGCCTTCCTTAAACCCATCTTTATTGGTCTTCTTCTAGACAACTACCCTTCGTTATATTCACTCTCATCAAAGACACCCAAGACTTCATCAGGCCTAACCTTGGTCTTTTCAGCGTCTTTCCAGGCTTTGATTTCCCTGACCTCATAATTTCTTTTTGTGCCTCCAAATGCTTGTTTTCAGTCTCATAATAGTGGACGACATTCCTGGCCCTATCTAGGTTGGCTTGCAAATCTTTGATTTGGGCATCCTTACCTTTGAGCAACATTCTTGTGACCCTTGCCTCATTCTCATCATCACTATCAACCTGAATGAGTTCAAATTCCTGCTCAGTCTCATGCTAGTCTTATTCCTTTTCCTCTATGACCTTCTCTTTGCCTTTGTTTAGCTGCTTGATTGAAGTAGAAGGCATGGCCTCTTGCCTTTTAGAGGCAGCAAACACATGCCTACTTCCTCTTTGATAAGTCAAAGAAAAAGGTTCATTTTTTCTCATTTTGGTGCCTTCACCATTGCTGCCATCATGACTGTCATTATCACTGATATCCCTACTATCCTCTTGGCTTTTATGGATGCTCTCATGGCTGTTGTCATCCTTATCCATGCTCTTTTCTTCATCATTGATATCTACACTGTTGTTTTCTTCATTGTTTTCCTCTACCTCACTGATATTTTTTTCACTGATATCAGCCTCAATTTCTTCTTCTTCACTGATATTTGTCTCTTCTAACCTATTTCCATCCTGGCTCATTTCATCACTGTCTTCTTCTGCTTCTTCATTATTTTCTGCACCTTCATTTTTCTCACTAACTTGTGGGCTATCATTATCACTGATATTGGCATCATTTACATCAGCCTCATCATTTTCTTCTTGACTGCTAGGTGCTTCATCATTGGTTTCTGCACTGCCTTCATCACCACTGATATCTGCATCTTCATTTCCTCCCTCTTCCATGCTCTCTGCTTCATTATTGTGATCCTCACTGTGCTTTTTACTGCTATCATCAGCCTCACTTCCTTTAGACTTAGTGGCCTCTTCATCACTAACATTTTCTTCCTCATCTCTGCCAATACTATCATTGTCATTAGCTTTACTGACATCTTGGTTCGGTGAGCCATTTTCAACATCATCGTCATCACTTGGGTTTCTTTCTTCATCATTTTCCTCATCTTTATTGACATCTACCTCCATGTCTTCTTTGCCACTTTCTTCATTTGTGTCTCCACTGCCTTCTACACTGCCCTCATCTTCTTCATTGGTTGGTTTTTCTTTGGTTGACTCCTCATTGTTTTCCTCTCGATTGCCAACATCATCACTGCCTTCTGTTTCCATGCTTTCTACCTCATCACTAACCTCTGCCTTGTCATTTT
This sequence comes from Pinus albicaulis, assembly GCA_034641835.2. NCBI lineage: Eukaryota > Viridiplantae > Streptophyta > Pinopsida > Pinales > Pinaceae > Pinus > Pinus albicaulis. The sequence continues at coordinate 115,305,944 of CM076584.1, read as the reverse complement.
CTTCTACTTCACTAATTGAATGATCATTACCCTCTCCTTCATGATCACTTGATTGCTCATTTTCACTTTCCCCATTTCCTGATGCATTGGGAGAGGGTGATGAAGGAGGGTTGTCTTGAGGTGAAGGAATATGTGTAGATGGTGAAACATGCTCATTAGGAGATGATGGAGGAGTAAGGACAGGAGGATGAGATGATGAGGGCACATTTTGTTGAGGATGGGGCTGTGGGTTTGTGAACACTTCATGGGCAATGAAAACCTCCCATGGAATACCCTTTTGTTGCAATTGATGCATCACAACCATTTTGATGAGAGAGTGGTGAAAGAGGCTCTGCATTTGTTGTGAAGGGTCTCTCTTTTGTAAAATATAAGACATCTTATCAATACTTCTGTAGAGATAGTAAAGTAGGTGCAACATCTTAACCGTAGTAAAGTGTATGAGCAACTTGATGTGATAGGAATAAAGCCTAAATAACCTTCCCTCACATGCGAAGTATTTCATAATGACCCTCATCATGGGTGCACACCTCTCAATCCAATTTGAAAAAGGAAATATAGATTTATTGTAGTATTCGTATATGGGTTTAAGGAATGGCTCATAGTAGCTTATGTCTAAATTGGCTTGTTTGAACCATTTTTCACCAACACTAGGTATCCTAGTGGCAATATCAATGGTATCTGATGACAGCTCAAATTTTACCCTTGCAAGATTGACTTGTTTCTCATGTAGGTTAAGGATGAAGAGCCTAGTCAGCTCGGGGTGATTCTGCACCTGCTGTACTTTCTCACAAAATTGATAGTAGCCCATATTTTGGAAGCATGAAATAGCTAGGGGAGACACATTAAGCTTCATTGTGTTTAGTGGTTCAAACCTCTTAATCCTCCCACCTCTGTGTTGATGCCTTATTGGCACTTATCCTTCCTCGCCACTATCACTATTACCTTCCCTTGACATTTTAACAATTTTTCCCTTGAAAACCCTAACTCTGCTTGTGAAACTGATATGAAAAAGGAAATGGAATGGTGGTGAAAGGGCAGCCCTTTACATGTGAGTGAGAGGGATGAGTGAAGGTAAAGGTATATGATTGTGAGTGAGAGGTAAATGGAAGACAAACTTGATGACCACCCCTACTGATTTGAAAAACCTTTGTTTGGACACACCTTGTACTTATGTCAATTTTTGAAATGAGAGGGAATAATGTAAGGTAAAACTGCTTGTAGTGTAAGGGACAGAACTATTATGCTTTGATGGATGACTAATCTCAAATCAAATGTAACCACCTCAATTTTCCCCTGTTTTGACTAATATTCCCCTTATAGATATATGAGGGAGGTTTAATTATTGTTATTAGGCATGAAATCTAGGTTTTCACCCTAGGGTTTCTTTCTTTTACAAACCATCAAATGCTTGGAGGGGTGTATGACATCCAGTTACCTTTCAAAATGCTATGAGGACACCTGGCAGGAAATTTGAAGGGTTCTTTGAGTGTTGAACTGGTGTGGAGGCCCTCCTATCCAAATGTACAGCGCACCAATGAATGGGCTCTCGGGTCGGCCAAACGCGCAATGTGTGAACGAGGTGTCGGTTCCGGCTACACGCAGAGTTGTGCATCAGGTCCGCAGCACCAATGCTTTCTGTCGGACATGTCAGATTTATCTGGTAAATGCGTATCACTTTGGCAAGCACACAGCGTGTACCTCTAGGCATGTAGCACCATGTAAAATTGCACATGGAGAATGCCCAGGCGCACAACGCACGATTCCAAGTGCGCAGCGCGGTCCTGAATGCATGCTGCCGAGTATACTTGCCCCAAATTTATTTGAAAACTTAAATTTTTTCTCCTGAGGGTTTCCAACTTTTGCAAGTGAACAAGTGATTTGTTGGAGTGCTGAGATGAGTTGATATAGGCTAAAGGATTTTCAAATTAATCTCTCACAACCCACTTTCTAAATTTTTTAAGCCTTTGTCACTTTTTCATTAATATTCCTTTGTCACTGATTTTTTGACCCTTTTGATGTGTAGGTTTTCTTTGAGTTAGGAAAATTTCTCTTCCTTTAATCCTGAGGATTAAACCTATTCACCTTGATATAGCAGCAGCTTTACAAAAACCTTTTCTTTCACCTCTGGAATTGAACCTCATCTTTTGCTCATTTAGACATGGAAAACTCATTTTTACAATTCTGGAATCTGATCACAGTGGTATCTTTAGAATCTTCCTTTGCTGGAAGATGTCTTCATTGAGTAGAAGACCTCCTATCTTACCAACTTTCTGCTAATAGACTTTTCAACACTTCTACAAAAGTTTCAAGCTTGTCTATTACCTTATGTGCAGACTCTAAAATTGAATGATAGTCTTCTTTGGAAATGATGACCTTGGACCATATGAAACCCTAATTGACCTAGTGGGGGGTTTTTTGAACTAGTATTTGACTAAAAATTGGCTTGGATTTTTTAAGTGTGAAAACAAAGTATTAACAAAGTGATGTATTGAAGATCCAAAATCCAATGTACTTGATTTATCTAAAGAGCCTACAGAGATAGTTTTGAGACCATCAATGCTTAAGGAACCTAGTGAACATGGGAATGGGTAAGCTATAGGTAACCCTAGATGTAAAGTGGGGTTATGGGAAAGGGAAAACTAGAGTGATGAGTTCATAGATGGAAAAAAGGATGGAGCTGAGTGACATAAGCCCATAAGGAGTCCTTTAGGAGTGGCAGGATGACCATGGAATGGAAAAATGGTAGAATAGTGAAAAAAATATATGAGGATAATGAAGGCAGTGAGATTTCTAAAACTCACAATATTCAGGGAATTTTGTTTTTAGAAATCTAGAACCAATATTTAGTCATCTGCGGATAGTAAAAATTATTGATGACTAACAGCATCAAGCCAAGTAGGTTGTTGCATTGCTTCCTAAAAGGAAGATGGTTCAGTCACAATACATTTGCTCATAAGATCCATGTATCTAGTAAATCGGTCAAGAGATTGTCTCTATCTGCGCTGTGAAGTAGGGGCTCCTACATTCTCTGCAGCATCAAGTCTCAACCTATCAGCTTCTGTGGTGCGCTTTTTGCCATTTCTGATGGATGGCTCTGCATGAGTGATTTCCTCCACTCCATGAACCTCCTCATGTGGTTGTTCCACATCTTGAGACTCATCCTTGGGAACCAGCAATTCCTCCTCTACATGCAATTCTAGCTCCCTCTCAAGGGACAATCGCATGGCTTTCCCCTCATCAAATATTATATCCCATCGCACAACAGTCATTCTGTTGGTTGGAAAATACACACGATAATTATGGGTTGTTTTCGTGTACCCCACAAAAATCCCAACTTCAGCAGTTAGTTCAAGCTTCTTCCTAGCGTCCTTGGTTACTTACTAGTGAAAGCTTCTTCCAGTGTACTCATGCCAAGCAATATATGACAACGGTTTTTCACATAAACTGCAGTGTTGCATGCTTCCAGCCACAAATGTAGTTGTAGGCCCTGATCATGCAACATCGCTCGTGCTGCACCCACGATCATTTAGTTCTTCCTCTTCGCAACCCCATTATATAGTGGGTTATTAGGTGTTATGAGTTCTCTTCGAATTCCTTCTTTGCTACAGAAGTTCTTGAATTCGTTAGATATGTATTATCCACCATTATCGCTCTTAAGAGCCTTCACTTGATTCCCCAAATCTTTCTCCACCAATGCCTTAAACTCACAAAACTTAGATAATGTCTAATATTTCTTCTGCATGAAGAAGATCGAGCATTTACGAGAAAAGTAATCAACAAAGATTACATAGTACTTATGTTTTGTTGTTGAAGAAACCGAGAATGGTCCACACACGTCTGTGTGAACTCTCTCAAGGATCCCAGAAGCATGGTTCTCCTTCTCATGAAAGGTGTACTTTACATACTTACCTATGGTGCAACCCTTGCACTGATTTAATTTAGAAAGTGTTCCCATTGGAATTCTAGTAGATATTTGTTGCATGACTTTCAAGGCTCCATGATGAAGATGGCCCAATTGCTTTTGCCATAATTCACCCTCATCCTGGCTCACCACTTTCTCTGCCTTTCCCACCATGGCAGCGCAATGATATACTTCCAAATTGTAGAGATTATTAACTCGATTACCTATCCTATTGGCTTGAACCATTGTTTTAAGTCGCAGGAAATATTTTCCATCACTAAAAACAACATCATATCCTCTGTCCTCCAACACTGTGACTGAGACCAAATTTTTCTTCACACGTGGTACATGCATTACATATTTTAATTGAAGTGGTTTACCTAAATCCCTCTGAAAGGTAATGGTACAAATCCTGGTATCATTGTAGCTTCCATCATTTCCCATCTCAATATGCATCTAGATATCTTTCTCCTCCAAGTCATTGAAAAGTCCTTATCTCCTGTCATGTGAAAGGAAGTGCCACTATCCAAATACCACACTGATCCTAATGTAATTGACACAATCGATGCAATCAAGGAGAATTCAAGCTCAAATTTTGAGGCAAGGGCCTCACCAGCTACATCTCCAATAGCCTTCTTGTTCTTCTTCTTTTAGGGACAGTTAGTAGCAAAATTCCCATGTTCATGACAATGAAAACACTTCCCCTTGGACATGTCTTGCTTCTTCCCTTTAGACTCGGATTTAGAATGGAATTTCTTCCCCTTCCCCTTCTTTGCCTTGGAAGCTAAAGCATAATCCTCTTCATCATCATTCTTTTATGAAGAGACATCTCTGGTGTTCCGCCTAAACTCCTTTTTCACCAAATCCAACCATAGTCATTCCCAATCCAGAAATTTTTGTCATCCATTGAGAGAGTATTTATAACTGCGCCAACTCTTAGGAAGTCCTAAGAGAGTAAAACTCACCAAATCATCATCAGCAATTGTTATTCCCACACTCCCTAGTTCATCTCGATATTGGACAAACTTGTGAGATACTTTGGAATGGTGTCGCCCTTGTCCATCTTGATCTTCCTAAGTTTAAATTTGAGTGCCAATTTCCGATGGTCACTGCTTCTTTGAAATAGATCCATAAAATCCTTCCACCTAGCATATGGTGTGGCTTTCCTATGGAGGCTTGAGACAATTTGGTCTCGTACTCCCTCCAACAGGATCCTCCTTACCTTTTCCACTTTATTTTTCCATGCATCAAGATTGGCAGCATCTGCAGCATCTGGCTTAGGAACATCATTTTCAATGAATTCCTTTAAGCTATTGTCTTCGAGTACTGCCTCTATCCTTTCCTTATAAGCAATGTAGTTCGAGCCGCCCTAGAGTGCATACTCTAACCTCAAGCCATTGAAAGCCATTTCGATATTGAATTAGTTGTAGCACCAAGAAAGTCTTTCTGCAAATTCGAATTCTATCCAGTCACAAACTCAACTCCTGCTTCACTTCTACAATTTGTTTTGCTCTGATACCATGTTGGAATTATACAATATGCATGTATATCTTGGATTCACTCGATCAAACAATTTTCTAAATTTAAATATTTAATCGTTTCTACAAATCTTTGCGGAATTAAAAACACAATCACCAGTCACATGAACATGAAGAAAGATTAATGACACACAACACAGATAATTTCCCGGGGAAATATTATAGCTAAAAACCCCACTATATTCTATTGTATATTATATCATGGATCATGAAACAATTACATACAAAACTATTCACACAAGACCTCTCAGTACATCAACAAATTGTCTCACACTGTCATACAAAAATTGGCAAATCCCTTAGCCAATTTACTGCCTCCAGACAACCTACCTTCATTGTGCAATCCTTGTTGAATGCAATCGCTGAATTGATGCAATCCTGCCTACCTTGACTGCACAAGTATCATGGGCACATCCAATGTGTGTTTACTTGCATGTGTGAAAGAAAATAATGTCATAAGTGATATTCAACTTCCCTTTCACCTAGAACTCAACTGGGTCTCCACTGGATCTAACATGCATGCAACTAATATTAGTAAATCCTCAGTTGCATGTGATATCACTGATTGTGAATTAATTAATATTTAATTCACTAGATCTCTCACTAGTGTATCTTCAGTTACAACTAACACAACTGATTTTAACTCACTTAACTGAGTTAAACTATTTACAACTTTCACAAATCCATGCACCACTGCACTTCCAACGCTGTTACAACTAGAATCACTTTGTTACAACTAGAATTACTCTTCATATTGCACCAACCAACCTCTAACTCGAAATTCACTTAGCTAACTAATTTTTCCACTTCAGTTAACTATTTCAAGTCCACATTGAGAGTAGATTGCAGTTTAATGTCTATCTAAATTAAGGGATAATAAAAATAGACATGCATTAGCCTGTGGGCCCCACTCTAGTGTAGGTGCTTAATTTTCACTAGGATCATGGGTGCCAAAAATTTATTTTTGAATCTCAACATGGAGTGATTTTAAAATAGTAGAATTGACTATTTGCACAATTTAGACAAATATTAACTAAGGTTTATTTTTAGTGAATGAACAAGATAAATTGATTCTTAAGTGCATAAAAATTTAAATATGAAATTAAGCATGAACAACAGAGAATAAGAATAAAACACAGAAAACTTGATGACGGAGTCTGTCACTCTTGGACTAAAGCTCTAGGTCCACTTCCAATGGGTATCTGTTGTATTGAAAATACTCATAAAGTCTCTTTACATCAAATTCACCATTCTAGAATGTGCACACAGGAAACAATAACTACTTTCAACTGATAGGCCTCAACCTCAACTCTCCGACGTAACTTACAGATCTCAAAAAGGCCCAATATTGGAAAATTTATGCCTCAAAAGGCATATTACAGGCACGAATAACACAAGTTCGATATACACACTTTTCAAATCCTTTGCCTTGGGCGCACTGGTTAATCCCTTTATAATATCTATAGAAGGTCTTGGGGTCAAACCCGTGGACCTCCCAGCATCAGATTTGGCAAAAATAGTAAATGTTGCAACAACATTACAATACATAGCATAGGATCACATGTTGTATTATTATACCCGCGCTATTATTTATAACATATGGTTGAAACCATAAGTTTAAACATAGTATAAAAACCTCGGCGATGATAAACCTACTCGACCCATGGCATATGGTTACCAACAATTTTTTAACGTTAATCTGGTGGAGATACATCTGAATCTCCCCATGCCATTTATATCATATAGTTGTAACCATAGTCTAATTTTAGAGATCGCCCATAACATAAGCTTTTGGTTTAGCGAGGTTGTTAGATATGGCAAGCTCTGCCAACCCTTTCCCCATATGCAATATAGTGAAACTTTAAATACATATATGGCTCCATCGTTTAATAAGCAGGCTCGTGGCCTAATGCCAAAGTTTTGTGATGTTGTATTGGAGGTTGTAGGTATGACCCCTAACCTTGTAGTTTGACCTACATCTGGTTTGACCGCTTCGTAGTTTGACTTTGAATTGCCACGTGTCCTTTTGTGAGACTTCCATATGCCCTGTTCTGAGACTTCCACTTGGCCTGCTCTGACCCATTTTTTGCCTATTTTGGAAAACTTAAAAATGTGTTTTCTCCCTCATATGGAGGCCATTTTGAAAACTGAATATACCATTGGAATCAGAGTGATCAACTCTTCTAGTTGGTGTTGTTTTGATGAGCATCTAAGACTGTAAAATTTTGAGCATTTTGAGGATCCTCCTGAATCATTACTCTCCACTGGAATCTTTTGGACCACCAAATGTTTGGTTTTTAAGCAGACATGAGGTGAGGGTACAGCTCCCTCACCCCTATGATCTCCATCCACCTTGCTTTACTTGGATTCATGCCTTTGAGTCCCACTCAAAGATACTCAACATCTCCACGGCTTGAAGTGCAGACCTTTATATTCAATATGCTATCTTCCTGTAACTTAGTCATACATTTAGGTGAAAAATCATCTACAGCTGGAATTTGAGAATTTTCCTTTGGATCCATGATCATTGGAGGTTCATAAAATTTAAATTTATCAATATTTACAACTGAATATATATGCCTGTATGGAGGCAAATTCAACCAGAATGCATTTCACCCAATATTTTAAACAATTTTAAATGGACCATACCTTATGAGTTTCAACTTTTTACCTTCACCTTTCATCCTTTCTTTGTTGATGTATAGCCATACTTCATCACCAACCTTAATGTGATGATCCACCCGATGATTTTCATGGTGCATTTTGTACTTGGCCTGAATTTTCTCTAATTGATCCTCCACTACTTCATGAATCTTCTAGATTCTTTGAATGAACTTTATTGTTTTATCGGCATCTCCATGTCCATCCTCCTTAGCTTCTTCACCAAACATAAAGTCCATTGGTGATTTTTGCAGGTACCCAAAACATGTTTCAAAAGGAGATATTTTAGTAGAAGAGTGCAAGGCCTAGTTGTAAGTATGTTGGACATAATGTAAGGATTCATCCCATAACTTAAGATGTTTTCCGCAATAACCTCTGAGAAGATGTACCACTGTTTTTTTCACCACCTCAGTTTTCCCATTGGTTTGTGGATGAAAATTTGTGCTCTTTTTCAACTTAGTGTCCATGATTCCCCAGAAATTGGACCAAAAATCCCCCATAAAACGAGAGTCCCAATCTGAAATTCTAGAAGTAGGAAACCCAAAATGAACCCATGCATTTTTTAAAGAACAATTGTGCAGTCTGTTCAGCAATTTCTTGTTTTTTACATGGAATAATAATACACATTTTTCTAAATTTATCAACCACAACATACAAATAATCATGCCTTTTTCTAGACATTGGAAACCCTCCTAGAAAATCCGTAGATATACTCTCCCATGGCCGAGACAGAACTGGAAGTGGCATATACAAACCTAACTTTATGTTTTTTGGTTTTCTTGTTGAACACATGACACAACCTTTGATGTACTTAGTAATGGTTTCATTCATCTGATGCCAATAAAAAAACCTTCGTAATTGTTCCATTGTATTACCTACACCAAAATTCCCTAAAACACGACAAGAATGTGCTTCCCTGATGATATGCACTCTTTCTCCCTGTGGTATGCACAACTTTCCAAGATGGTACAATAACCTATCATGAATATGATAATTCACTTTTTCCACCTGAGCACCATGAGTTAGTGATTCATAAACATCCTTAAAATCAGTATCTGCAATATATTATTCTATATAAATTTCATGTGCTAAAGAACTATTTTGCAGAATAACTGAAGCATTCAAAGAATGTCTTGATAACATATCATCTACTTTATTGGTGGTACCTTTCTTATATTTGATTACTAAATGAAATTTCTGCAAAAACCCCATCCATCTATAATTTCTAGGTTGTTTCAAATTAGTTTGTGATTGAAGGTACTGAAGTGGTTGATGATCTATATGAATCATTGTTTCTTTGCCCATTAAATCATTTTTCCATTTTTTAACACTTTCCACTAATGCATACAATTATTTATCATATGTTGGATAGTTATCCACTACTTTAGAAAATGTTTCTGAATGAAAAAAAATAGGATTTCATTTTTGTAATAACATTGCACCCATTGCATACCCACTAGCATCAGTTTCTATTTCAAATGGTTTTTGAAGGTATGGCAAAGCTAAGATTGGATTTGTAACAATTTTATGCTTTATTGTATAATTTTTTTTTTTCCTCCCCACTGAAATGAGACTTTAGAACTTGTTAAAGTATCAAGTGGTGATGCAATAAAAGAGAAATGAGAAATAAAATTCCTCCAGTACTGAACTGCACCCAAGAAATTTCTAACTTCCATCACATTTTGTGGTCTTGGACACTTAATAATCACATCAATTTTAGTTGGATCTATTTTTATCTGACCACCTCCAACTATGTAACCAAGATATATGAAGGAAGATTTTCCAAATTCACATTTAGAGAGTTTGAGGTACAATTTCTCTTTTTGTAATACATCAAAAACTTTTTTAACAAGCTTTATGTATTCTTCCAAAATTGAACTAAAAATAAGTATATCTTTCAGATATACTATGACAAAATTATCAAGAAAAGGATGACAAACACCATTCATCACTCTCATAAAATTTTTTGGAGCATTGCATAACCCAAACGGCATAACCAACCATTCAAAAAGCCCTTGCCTAGTCTTAAATGCATTTTTCCATATATCATTCTCTGCAATACAAATTTGATGATAACCACTTCTTAAATCTAGTTTTGTAAAGTAAGCAAAAAAATTTAATTGATCAAGCAAATCATCGATTCTAGGAAGAGGATACATGTTCTTAATGGTGATTTTATTTAAAGCTCTAAAATCAACACACATTCTCCAAGTTCCACCTTTATTTTGGACTAATATGATCAATGATCCACATGGAGAAGAACTAGGTTGAATAAAGCCTTTATCAACCAATTCCTAGATTTGTTTCTTAATCTCTTCATTTTCTATGACCGACATACAATACACGCCAATGTTCGGGAGAGGGGCATCATATTGTAATTGAATATCATGTTATATTTGTTGTTTTGGAGGTAAAATTTTTAGTTATTTAAACAATTCTTTATAATAATCTACTATTTCAACCAATTTGTCTGTAAACTCTGAATTACACCCTTGAAAATCACCATAATTATCTATAGTTTTTCTTTAACAATCATGAGAATATAATTTTTACTTGAATTTATTAACCTTTTCAATTGATTGGAATTGATTAAATCCAAGTTTGTATTGATTATGTGTGCCCTGACAATATATTCAATTCCATATTTAGGAAGATGATACTTATTCTCCTTTCTATGAAATATGGCATCTTGATCATAAAGATATGGACTACCCAACACAACTCCACATATATCCAAATGAATCACATAATCAACTTCATCAACAAAATTAGTTGTAATTGCAAGACTTAATCGACATTGTCTTGTGTGATGCATCTGAGTATTTTCTTTCAACCATCCTAAAGGGTATGGTTTTGGATAATTTTTAGTTTCCAATCCCAATTTCCTTATTAGTTCCTCAGATATTAAGTTTTCTTGTGATACACTATCGAATAATGTGTCTATCTTAGTGTGCTTGGATATTATCCTTATGTGAAACAATTCAATTCTTTTATTTTCCTCAATCACATTATTAGCTTTTGAAGAATATGCAGAACAAGTAGAACTAGAACTAGCTTCAGAAGGAATACCTATTAGACCCATAGCAGTGATATTCTTCTCGTCACTGGATTCATATCCAAAATCTTGTTGGACTACAGCATTAACTTTCATATCACCCTTATTATTAAGGAACTTCGTTGGTTTAAGTTCAAGATGAAGATTCCAAAATTTAGAGTCATCATGTCCAAGCCACTCACAATGAGTACAAGTAGGCCTTTCTCCTTCCTTCTTGGTTGTTGCCTCTTTCTTCCCTTTCAACTTTTTCTTTCCTTTTCCTTCTTTGGAAACTTTGTTCTTTGAATGCTTGAATTATTTCTTTGAAAATTTTGACTGAAACGGTCTACCACCTGATTCAATATGAATGGTTTGTACACACACTTCATCAAAGTCAGTTGAATTAAACGTAAGCAATGTATGTCGCAAATAAGAATGCAAACTTCCAATATACTTTAAAAAAGTTTCATGTGTGTCTAATGGAATATTAGGTGCTAATGCCTTTTTCCTACATTTCTATGTAAACCCTTGCACACTCTGTCCTTTGCCTTGCCTTAAATGTTTCCAATCCATTACAGCCTGTTGCATATATCCTAAAGGATAGAATTTATTTCTAAGATCTTTAAAAAGCTTAGACCATGAAGAGATAATTTTACCTTTTTGCTTCAAATCTGATTGAGTTTTACTTTCCCACCAAATCAAAGATGTTCCCCCCATTATAAGTGTATCTAGCTGAATTTTTGCAGATTCATCAACAACATTTTGAACCATACAATACACCTTTAGTTTCTTTATCCACTTATCTAAATTTTCAAGATTCATTTCATCATCATATATTGGCAACTCAAACTTAACATCAAGCTTAAAAAATGATATTTCTTTGTTTTCTTTTGTGATTTTGAATTTAAATTTAAAAGAAAAGAGAGAAAAAAATAAGGTGATGAAGATGGAGGAGAAGGAGGTTCATTACCATTAGCTTTTTCCTTGCCCTTTTTCTCTTTCGTGCCTTTATAAGATTAAGTTGCATATCTAGTCTTCTTGTCTTCATAAAGTTATGAAATTGTATGTTTCATAATAGGGAACATTTGTTGAAATTTCTCCTCGCCAACAACCTTTGTTTCAGGAGTTTCTCCTTCATTTAACTCTCCCATATTCAACTTTTGAGAGAATTTTCTCTTTCCAATCTCTATATTTATCTTCTCAAGTTTCCCTTCTCCATGTCGCAACCTAGATCTATTCAACATTCACATCAGCAAATATGATCCTAAAACAACATAATTAACTATTTTCAAAATTTCACCAACTATTAACTAAGGTTGATTTTAAGTGAATTAATGAGAGAAATTTATACTTAAGTGCATAAAGCTTGAAATTTTAAATTAGGCATGAAAAACAGAGAATAAGAAGAAAACACAGAAAACTTGATGATGGATTTCATCCCTCCTGGACTACATCTCTGAGTTCGCTTCCAATGGGCATCTTTTGTATTAAAAATGGTCATAAAGTCTCTTTACATCAAATTCACCATTATGGAATGTGCACATAGGCATCAATAGCTATTATCAACTAATAGGTATCAGCCTCAGCTCTCCGACGCAAATTACAGATCTAAAAAAGGCCCAATATTGTCCAATTTATGCCTCAAAAGGCATATTACACGCACAAATAACACAATTTTGACATACACACTTTTCAACTCCTCTACCTTGGGCACACTAGTTAATCCTGTTATAATTTCCATGGGAGGTATGGGGGTCAAACCCACGGACCTCCCGAAATTGGATTTGGAAGACATAGTATATGTTGCAACAACATTAAAATACATAGCATAGGTATGTTTTATTCTTATACCTGCCTCATTATTTATCACATATGGTTGAAGCCATAATTTTAAACATAGTATAAAAAACCCTGGCAGTGATAAACATGCTCGACCTGTCGCATATGGTTATTAACAAATTTTATCATTAATCAGATGGAGATATATTTGAATCTCACTACACCATTTATATCATATAGTTGTAACCATAGTCTAAGTTTAGAGACCTTCGATAACATAGGCTTTGGGTTTGGTGGCACTAGAAAATTTGGTGGAAATTCCGATGGCCAATTCGTCGCTATTCCGACACATAGTTGTTGCAAGAGCGACAGATCGAGGGCGGGAAAAACATGGTTTACCATACCATCGCAGTTCCGACGCAATTAAAAAGTGTCGCACTATCGACACTTTTTCCGTCGCTTCCAAACAAGCGTCACTCTTCCGACGTTTCCCAATCCGTCACACTTCCGACCTTTCTAAATTGTCGCACTTCCGACGAAATGTGGTCCAATTTTTTAAACGTCGCTCTTCCGACGTTTGTAAACTGTCACAATTACGATGAAATGTGGTCCGACGTTTTGGACGTCGCTTGTCCGACGGTTGTAAACTGTCACAATTTCGACGAAATGTGGTCCGACATTTTGGACGTCGCTCTTTCAACGTTTGTAAACGGTCGTAATTTCGACGAAATGTGGTCTGACATTTTGAATGTCGCTCGTCCGACGTTTTTATACTGTCGCTCTTCCGACGTTACTAATCTGTCGCAATTCCGACGCTTACAAGGCGTCGGTATAGCAACGGCAGGTTCAATTTTTTTTTTTTTTAATGAAATTTAAAAGAGGAAAAACGTTGTTTTGAGTATATTGTATGAAGTAAAATATTCCATAAAGTCATTACATTTTCACATCTGAATATTGGAACCCAAATATCCATCCAAAAAAGTGGAAGTCCCACCCCAGACAATGATAGAAAAATACCCCATGTCACATACAGGGACATGATATAAAACCTGGTAACGGTCCACATGGAGATTATCGACAAATCTGAGAAAGCATCCAAATATGCCCGAGGCATCTATAAGAAAGTGAAATAGCAGTATGTAGAATATTAAAACAACAGATAGAGTACTGACGTCCATTGTTCCAAATACAAATTAAAGTACCCAAAATCCTTGAACAGAGAAAAACGCTAATCATGTGAGTGTGATATGTCCAAAATATAAAAAGACCATCAGACCATATCAATAAACCAGCAACATAGACCGGCATCGCTAGTTTTGAAGGCAGAGTGATAAACATTAATCATTTTTTTTTCTCAAGAGAAAAAACGTTGTTTTGAATATATTATATGAAGTAAAACAGTCCATGAAGTCATTACATTTTCACATCTGAAGATTGGAACCCAAATATCCATCCAGAAAAGTGGAAGTCCCACCCCAGACAGTGATAGAAAATACCCCATGTCACATACAGGGACTTGATATAAAACCCAGTAACGGTCCACATGGAGATTATCGACAAATTTGAGAAAGCATCCAAATATGCCCGAGGCATCTATAAGAAAGTGAAATAGAGTATGTAGAATAGTAAAACAACAGATAGAGTACCGACGTCCATTGTTCCAAATACAAATTAAAGTACCCAAAATCCTTGAACAGAGAAAAACGCTAATCATGTGAGGAGTGTGATATGTCCAAAATATAAAAGACCATCAGACCATATCAATAAACCAGCAACATAGACCAGCATCGCTAGTTTTGAAGGCAGAGTGATAAACATTAATCATTTTTTTTTCACAAGAGAAAAAACGTTGTTTTGAATATATTATATGAAGTAAAACAGTCCATGAAGTCATTACATTTCACATCTGAAGATTGGAACCCAAATATCCATCCAGAAAAGTGGAAGTCCCACCCCAGACAATGATAGAAAAATACCCCATGTCACATACAGGGACATGATATAAAACCCAGTAACGGTCCACATGGAGATTATCTACAAATCTGAGAAAGCATCCAAATATTCCCGAGGCATCTATAAGAAAGTGAAATAGCAGTATGTAGAATAGTAAAACAACAGATAGAGTACCGACGTCCATTGTTCCAAATACAAATTAAAGTACCCAAAACCTTGAACAGAGAAAAACGCTAATCATGTGAGGAGTGTGATATGTCCAAAATATAAAAAGACCATCAGACCATATCAATAAACCAGCAACATAGACCAGCATCGCTAGTTTTGAAGGCAGAGTGATAAACATTAATCATTTTTTTTTCACAAGAGAAAAAATGTTGTTTTGAATATATTATATGAAGTAAAACAGTCCATGAAGTCATTACATTTTCACATCTGAATATTGGAACCCAAATATCCATCCAGAAAAATGGAAGTCCCACCCCAGGCAATGATAGAAAAATACCCCATGTCACATACAGGGACATGATATAAAACCCAGTAACAGTCCACATGGAGATTATCGACAAATCTAAGAAAGCATCCAAATATGCCCGAGGAATCTATAAGAAAATGAAATAGTAGTATGTAGAATAGTAAAGCAATAGATAGAGTACTGACGTCCATTGTTCCAAATACAAATTAAAGTACCCAAAATCATTGAATAGAGAAAAACGCTAATCATGTGAGAAGTGTGATAACCATCTGCAGAAACCCAGGCTCGCTTGATTCCAAAATTGGTAACCATCTGTTGCATCCGAGATGTAAGGTTCAGGATCGCTTGTTTCCATTAGTAGCCTACTACAGCATCCACCCTGTTCATAGCAAAAAGGTTCCTATAGATATACAAAGAAAGAGTATAATACATAGACCATATAAACATGGCTCTGTATTTCAAAAAACGGGTTTAAAATAGAAACAGGGCAACATTTTTTTTTTCCAAGTAAATTTAATCTATTAACAGTGGGAATAAAATTACACCGAAGTCAAAATAATTGCCCAAACTCATGGAAAATCCGTCATCAAAAAATCAAAAAATTAAGAAGACTACCCTCATACGAGGAAACCAGTATTGAACGTTTAATTTACAGAATTCAAAAATATTACAAAGGTCCAGCATAGTAAAATAATCTAAAAGCAAACCAATTAAGTGGGCCGCAAAGTAAGAAAAACAAATTAACCAAACTACTCCTCTGGCTCCTCAATGATTTGGCACCATCCTTCGGAAGGTCCAGGATCGCTAGGTGCTACCTCCACATTCATGCCACAGCTCCCCTCCTAAAGGCCCAAATGTTGGTCGGCATTTTCCAAGCGTAGACCCGCCGGACGGATGCATTCTTCCTTCGTTTGGGCCTCCTTGCGGAAAACCACAGTGACTGAAGCTGTAATTTTTGGGCGATTGAGAGAGAAATTAAAGGAAAATTGCGCGTCGCGGGAGAAGGTGAACTAGCGGTGGGAAAACGAGGAGCAGGGGAATCCATACGGTGGCCAGATCCTACAAACCGACCCCGCCCACTCCTAGTATTTGGATAGCGACCTGCATAATCACTGGACTGGCTGGAAGACAACTCAGTTGAGGGGCTGGAGGGAGCGCACAGGAGTTGACCTCTAGTGCTCCCCCTATGACAACGCATCCTTTGACGCACACGAGGCATGGGTGCAGTGTCACTAGCAGTGGGCACAAGAGGAGACAGAGAAGCAGAATTCCAAGAAATATAGGAAGATAGACAAGGACCAGACTGAGAGAAATGAAGATATGTAGTAAGGTCTACGCAGTAGTTCAGCTGGCCACTTCTCATTCTCGTCATAGTGAGCAGGCAGTGTAACCCAGCAACCGGCTCGTCTGAAAAACCATAGCGAAATTCCATTTTATCAATGCAATGCAATCGAAGGACGCTCGTCATAATTAATCTCTGATCATTAATGAGAGCCGAAGGCCGAATCATATTGGAGCATGAAGAATCGCTAACGGGAGTGGAGGTCTGATCTTGAACAGTGTTAAAATTTAATGCGATTTGATGTGAAAACCTTGGAACTTAATTCAACAGCGTTAAATCTTAATGCGATTGATATGAAATCACCACATCCATGTCCCATCGCCTTAAATGCCATCGAATGCACCTGCAGCCGGGAGCAGGGAAAGTTTTTATCGAGGACACGTGGTAGAAATTGATTGGAGCAGAACTTTGTTTGGGCCGCTCGCGCAGTGGAAATCTGAACCCGAAAAATATTAGGGTGAATTTGATAAGAAATTTGTGTCAAAACTCTCCCTCCGTACGCCAGCCCAAATTCGGACCCGAAAAATATTAGGGCAGAATTCATTTGGTTTTCACGTCACAAAATTGGCCGACGTTAGCAGGCTATTTTGGAACACGAATTTGGTTTGAATTATGGTTTATCGCCTTTTGAAGTCCGGCGGGCTCGACTTAAGAACATTTTTTTTGATCCCATATTATAAACTTTGTGTTGGTTTTCTTTGATAATACACATATTTATAATAAATCATGGGAATACCACACTAAACATGTGGAAAAGTTATATAAATTATTGAGAACAATCATGTTTATGTAAAAATATCCAAATTTGCTTTTGGGAAATAAGAATTCGAGTATTTGGTTCATATTTTTTTAAAGGAAGGAGTGAAGTTGGAGCCTCAAAAGATGAAAGCTATTACAAAATGACCTATTCCTAAGAAAATCAAGGTTCTTAGAAGATTTTTTAGACTTACATGATATTATTGATAATTTGTTAAGAATTATGCATGCATTTCAAGTCCACTCACATATCTCTTGAAGAAAATATCATTTATATGGAATGATGAGTCTACTTTGGCATTCTCTCTTTTTATGGATGCCATGTCTTCTACACCAACATCGGTTGCACCTACTTTTGGTAAAACATTCATAGTAGAGTGTGAGGCACTAGGAAAAGGAATTTACGTAACATTAACACAATAAGGGATATCATTGGCTTTTAAAAGCAAGGAATTCAAAGAAAATATTTGGTGAAATCTACGTATGAGAAATAAATGGAAGCAATATTACATGCAATAAAAAATGGGGATAGTATATCATTGGGAGGTACTTTAAAGTCAAGATATACCATGATAGCATAAAGTATTTTTTGAAGCTATGGATTTCATTGGAAGATTAACAAAAATGAGAAAAAATGCAAAGTTTTAATTTTGAGATAATCTGCAAAAAGGGTAAGGAAAATTTAGTACATGATGCTCTTTCTAAAATAGAAGAGGCCTCAAATTTATATCCAATTACATTTTCTATTCCTAGATGGCTAGAAGAAGCTTGCCATAATGGAAAAATGACAATAGTACTAAACAAAAAATAAAATTTATAAAGGATGGGATGAACTCTATGGAGCATTGGGAGTGAAAGAGAGATATACTTTGGTGCAAATGTAGAATATTTTTATGAACACAAGCATATTTGAATAAAAAAATATTAAGGGAGTTCCATGTCTCTCTGATGGTAGGATGCAGGGTTCCTTAAAACATCTCAAAGGATCAAAAAATATATTTTTGGAAGGAATGAAGAAATATATTCAAAATTTTGTAAGAGAAGGTCAGGTTTGCATCATAAATAAAAGAGAGATAGTAAAATCTCTAGGGTTACTTCAACCATTCCACATACATATTCAAAGACTAGAAGATATATCAATAGACTTTATTACAGGGTTACTGAAATATAAAGGTAAGTATTACATTTTTGTGGTAATTTATATAGACAAATTTTGTAGATTTTTTTTTGTAGAGCTCAAAGTACATAAACAACAAGCCAAGTGGTAGAAGTGTCCGTGAAAGAAATTCATAGTCTTCATGGTTTTACTAAAGTAATAGTAACAAGAAACTTTTGGAAATAATTATTTAATATGAGTGGAGAAACACTAGCTGCCATGATAGTTAACAAAAATAGTTAACAAATGTTTTTAAGGTTATCTATAATGTTACTCTTTAGAAAAGCAACTTAGTATGCCATAATTAATAATCATTCCCTGTTCACTTTTGTTAATAGGTTTATGTCAGACGATGATGCAGGGGAATTAGGCACTAGCCAGCAATGTAGGAGGTTTTGTCTACATGTTGTGGCTAGGAGGGTTCGAAAACATTTGAGTTGTAACAGCTACGTGTCAATACCTCAGCTGACTATATTACTTAGACTAGTTAGAGTTGTAGGAGTTGAACAGTTTCAGTTAGTTGAATTATTATAATTAGACCTTTTTATTTCTAGAACGGTCCTCTCAGAGGAGCCAAAGAGCCATATGTTATGTATATAAATTGTAATTCCTCAGATGAATAAAAGTAGAGAGGGAAGAGGAGAGTAAAGAGGGGATTTCTACAATAAACCTCTGTGTGTGAATAATTGTTTCCAGTTAAATGATTTCCAAGCTTAGTTTCCATTGAATTATCTTGAACTGCTAATTGTGAAGAATGGTTAAACTATGAGGTGATTGGGTACTGATAATTCCATTCTTCTATCTTTGAATTCTGTGGAGCCTCCCACTCGAGCGAGGTACGTGGCAGAAGGCAGGAATTCGTGAACACTGTTCAAATATAAAAAATCCCACATGGCAGAACCATTGTTGCGCTTGTGAGACCAAGTGGACATGAGTTAAAAAAAGAAAGGTCATGGGCAGACCCTTTTGTGGTCAGCCACATACCCAAAACCACGAGCGGAATCACAGCGAGTTGCCCATACTCACTTTGTTTCTTGGAGAGCATGTGAGTATTTCTAAATAGCAGGCGTTCCATGGGAATGCGACATACAGAAGTGACCCCGGGAAACCCACCAGGTGCCCCAACAGCAGCACGTTAAGCAGCGTTGACCAGGAGTGAGTACCCAGAGTCATTGGTGTAGAGAGAACCATGAGTAATTGATAGCACGTGTTTCCGGAAGAGGTTAATAAATTAATGAGAGGATAACTAGATATAGTCTGAAGTGTTTTATTGGTTATTGATATATATAGGTGGGGCCGGAGTATAATGAAATTTTTTAATTAAACGATTGGCGGATAATTAGCATAAGTCTAGAGGGTGATTGTTGTAAGGCTGGGTGGTGAAATATAGAGCCGAAAGTTCACAACAAGTTATTTATTTAAAAAGAAACGTGGAGTATAAATACAAAGTGTTGAAAGTTAAACATTGGTTATAAGGATTGGAGATAATATAAAGTCGGGAATATAAATTTAAGTCCAACCATTGTGGATAGTATTTATTTATCAAATTCTACGAATTTGATAAATAAACCCAAAGAAAGAATAAGTCAATTAAGACTCAGGCTGGAGGAAAAGAACGGGGTAAACCAAGGTAAAATGCTGACAGAGCGATTGTAGACACACCAGCTCTCCTTAGGGGTCCAATTTCAGTTTTGTTGCGTCACACGATGATCTCTCTTCTCTGGCATTTACTTGTATTGAAGATCACTATTCTAGGAATAAGGAGTTATTTTCTCCAACAATAACCCTAGCCAAACATTGACAATGCATCAAGGATATCTTTCTATGCTTCATAAGTACATATGTTCTACTTCTAAATCATGTCTTGGAAGTGGTTGTTTTGCTGGAAATTATTCACCAGTTGGGTTCATACCAAAGTCTTTTTCTCATTTTCAGCATCCAATACATGAAAAAGATAATGGTTTAAACAACATAAATATTTGAAATTTTGCAAGAATTGTCTGGCACACTTTGAATATGAATTTTGAAGTCAAGTGCATGATGCTGTATAGGATCAAGTGTCATTTTGAATACCAAATGTTTCACAAGTAACTTCTCAACATGCTACCCTGCAGTAAGGATTAAATGACAATATTGCATCAACTATTTCCATAATAAAAGTGCACCTCGGCCATAAGACTAAACAACTACAAATGTTGTAGATCTAACAAGACCACACAATCAAATGTATTCCCTAAGGCCAATAAATGAAAAATGAAAAGGGTTTTTGGCAAAAATACCTTTGAGCAACTAATTCAATTAGATACACCAAACCATCACCAAAAAGGACAACCGACCTACTTGGCCCCAATATTTTCAGCTAGATTCCTCTAGTTAAGCAAATAAAAAGGCCAAAACTACTAGCATTGAGATACATTTCATTACACTATCAATAACAATAAAATTTTACTGACCATAACCCTTTCCTTTTATTGTTGTGAAAAGGTTATGTGTTACTCTAATGTGGCTAATCCCATAGGCAAGTAGACCACTAGGTAACAAATATGTTTCCTTTCACCTTTGAGTTAATTATGCCTACCAAATCTAAGACATTTAAGAGGGGGAACTAATACAATGTTAAAAAAGAAAACGAGAGCACACATCTACAAATTACCTCCTTAGCTCTTTGTCACACCATCATTAACTATTTTGAGAGAACCATGCTTGCTCTCAAGACAACATTTTGCCTTAAGCCCCAAGGGTGACTCCAACAAGATCAACAAGTTTGTTCACACAGCACTGCAGACACAAATTGACAATGCTTTGATAGAGGTTGCAATTGAATGCCAGACCATATTCCAAAACAACCCTCCATGAAAAATTAAAATAACACATTAAAATCAAATATAAGTGGACAAGGAAAGATCCCACTAACGGTGAAGTTTCACATGCGGGTGACCTTCCTTTAAACATAATTTTTTCTCTTACACCTTAATTTTTTTGTCAGAGCCGGCCTTGTTGAAGTACAACTCTTTCCCTTAGCTCTTGTATTAACTACCTTCTCTCTGCGCGTAATCTCAAGTCCCTCTTACGCCGAAGCGATTAAAGGAAATGGGTGAAAAAGCTGAAGAGAAGACAATTATGCTGCCATAATTATCAAACATTGCACCCAAATTCTTCCACTTTCCATTGTTACCCAATAAGGTATATGTGGCAATTGTTGTCATACTTCTCAAAGCGAGAGGCCATCTTCTCTTATCTTTGAATATAGAATTACAAGATCTTCATATTAGTATGAACCTTAAAAAACATGACTCTAGTTGCTAAAAAACCACTTTTTAAGTTGTAACAGGGCAAACTAAACAACTATCACGGCTTTTTGGAGAATTAGACATTAAGAGAAACAACCAAAGAGAAATACAACCACAATCCTCATTTGTGAAATAGGACTATATATTTGCATTAAGATAATAGAAAGAAATCACAACTATATTAAAGACGGCTAAAACAATCTTTAACCGGTGTCTCTCGCGGCCTTCGGGTTGCCATGCTAGAGGAGTTGCATATTTTTAATTTAAACTCTTGACCTCTCGTGCCCATCTATGAATGCATCAATGGGATATCTACATCAAATGCTCCTTTATATCCCATTCCCTACTACAAGAACACCGGTATTGATGGATCACCCCACACCATCCCACCTAGAAACGGTGAAAAAAGAAGCCAGAAAACTTGAAATGTCAAGATGACTATATGGGTGGTTCTTATGAATCAACCAACCATTCATAACATGCTCATCAATCCAAACCATTGTGTTAATGTGACAATATTCAAGCGGTACTTGAATCGGATTTACGAAGCTATGTTAGAGAAACCCTAAACTCTCACTAGAAAATGGGTGAAATGTGGCACCACTCGAGAGATTGACATGTGCCAATTGGTGCAAGTGGTAGACAATTGGCATGCTCAAACAATGAGGTGATGCGGGAATGACATGAGGAGAAAATATCAAAAAAAGCCCCAAATACGGAGAACTAAAGCTCATCACCAACCGAGAGATTGACAACTTTACATGATGTAACCTATGAAATCGTAAATGGAAGAATATAGTCTTTAATAAAGTAACCTATGTAACAATAAGTCGGATTCATCCTGGGAGTGGTAATGGGAGAAATCATAGTGAACAACGGAAACATGTAGATTTTTCTTACAATCAAATAGATGAAAAAAGCATACAAAAAAACCTAGATAATAATCCTTGAACAAGCTTAATATTGAATTATGAGCTGGCAAAGGAACTTAAAAATGTGACATTACGAACTTGGTCAAGCGCACAAGAAAAAATATCCTAGACATGACCCTGGTTGACAAGTTGTATTGCTCATGATGCAAGTTGCTTCTGCTGCCAAGTCAATCAAAATCCATCATTATCTATACAATAAACCTAGAGAAGTAATTGATGTAGTATTTTTTCTCTAGATGCATTCTTATGATAATGTTAGAACATATGTTGAAAATGTCAAAACATACCTCAATAAGCTCTATAACCACCGTTTCCAGAAACGATTTATTGGAGTCACATGAACTTGGAACAAGCCTCGATACGAAAGAGTAGCAACTAAGTCAACGGTGACTTTTTTGTTGCTACGATGGATCGAGGAGGTTTGCTCCAAGATTAAATCGCTCCAATAAATTATTCTCTACTAAACAGGGGCTAACCACATGAAGGTGGAATCTCTTATAGCGCCTTCCACTCACATCACTCTCAATTACGCAATACCAATCTATATTTCATTTTTACTTTCATGAGCATAAAAAAAATATTCAATAACTAATAGTCAACAAAAAAAGTACGCAAGGAAACATTGCAATTAATGTGACATAAAAATAGTATGATAAATGAGTTTTTATATAGCATAAAAAAACATTCCAAGTATGGTAACGTTGTCTTATAATAATACAATATTTTACATTATCAAATTTTCTTTTTCTTCTTCCTATTTCTAAAGCTCCTAATTACATCATCAATATCATCATGCTCTGCTCCTATTTAGTGCCTTTAGAGCCATGCTTTGCTGACCTAGTTGTGTAGTCACGAGTATCTGGTCTCATCCAGTGACGGGCATCATATCTAAAAAGCAGATAATATTATATTTTAATTGTCGATTTTAAAATTCATTGAACTAGTTCGGTAGTATTAATATTGCAATGAGATTATTTACACCTGGTGCTGGTGTAGTACGACGACCTAGTTGCATAGTCATGATGTCGGGTCTCATCCAGTGACGGGCATCGCCTACAAAAACAAATAATATTAAATTTTAATTGTCGAGTTTTTCAATATCATTGAACTAGTTTGTTAATATTAATAAAAAAAATTGCAATGAGATTATTTACAATTACACCAGTTATGTGACCTAGTTGCGTAGTCACGATGTCTGATCTCATCCAGTGATAGGGCATCATATACAAAACAGATAATATTAAATTTTAATTGTCGGTTTAAATATCATTAGAACTAATTCAGAGTAATATTAATATTGCAGAATGAGATTATTTGCAATTGCACCGATTGTGATCGTTAGAATTTGTGCTGTCTTCCTCTCTGGTGGTAAGATCCTCGAGGAAACATTCTCTGCTCATTTAAACAAAAAACGTTATAAGGACAACCATCGAGGTATAATTAGAAAAAATTATAAGTGGAAATTAATTACCGTCACGGCCCTCAACGATAGTAGCATTGTCGGCACGGTCCCCCACTACAATGATCAAGTTGCACGTGAGGGATCATCTACATCTAGCTCTAAAAATGGGTTATTTTTCCTCGTGTTAGTACTTCTCCCCTGATTTAAACAAAGTTGTTAGACATTAAATTTATGGAAGAAAACAAACATATTGAAAGGTTAATGTTTTGCAACCTCCCGGGCATTACAGCGGATCTTGGGACTGCCCAAGCTTCTCGAACGATTCGGCTTCTGACTTGATGGCCCAGGAAATGGAAAGCAATATTTTTATCTTCCTCGCAGTTTTTGTTAAAATTCATCACCTTACATTACATATGATTGTGTACTTTTAATCATATTTGATAGGATTACAAAAACGTTGGAAGGCGATACAATTAATTATAAGATGTTTAGCTACTTAATTACAATTCTTGCAGCTAATTTCAAGTAGCTGCCCTAGCCTAGCTTGTGATGGCCCTTTTTTTCAATCCTAGCTTTGGTTGCCTTTGAGGTGTCAGGCAACCTAGCATCAAAATATTGAAGTCAGATATGACGTAGCACACTTTTATTTTAGATATAGAGAAAATTAAAGCTATTGAATTAAAGTTGTAATTTACCTTGCGGGTCCAGTTGGCATTTTTCCTTCTTTCTTTGCCCTTTTCTCTTTTCCGTCATGGATGAGTGCTCTCCACTCACTCTCTGAAACTGCAAGAGGATGCTCATATCTAGGGTTAAATTGCAATTGCGTCCTATAGGTGTCCCTGGTATATTTCAAATATTTGCCGGCTACCTGAGCCACCGCTTTTCTGTCAAATGTGCCGACCCCAAAAAGGGCTTCTAGATAATCTAGAAGTTCTTTCTTCAGGTTGGAATTCTGGGAATTCCACCCTGTACGTATGGTTGGGCCAAAAATTACCAACGCATGGCTCTCCAGAATCCTGTAGAACTCATTGTTTCCTACACAGAATAAAACCAAAAGAAAAAGAAGATATTATCATTAATTTAAAAATAAAAATCATGATAAATATGTTTTAGATAAAGTACATGAAATATTTAAAATATTAAAATTTACCTAGGAGTTGTACATGCTTTATAGGGACACCTTCATCGTTCACCAACAACGTGCCATTAATGGTCACTGTGGAGCTGACACGTGTAGCTCCAGGAAACGCAATAATGTAGTTGGCCATATCAGCCTCATCATTGCCAACACGTTCAGCGGTTGACTGGGTGTCTGCTTGGGCAGGGTGTGTTTCTTGGCTGGCACCTAAAGGACTAGAAGGTGTACGAGAGGGTTGTTGGGCAATCTCTTGCCCCTGTGTCCCACTAGCACCAACACCGGGTTCAGCAAGTGCTAGAAAACGCTACATACAAAAGAACTTTTTGTTAGTTTAGTCAATGTAAAAATTAAAAATCAAACTATCACAATTCATCTCATGCAGAACAAAAAAAATATCCTTTTGACTTTTTATTATTACCTGATATGTTTCTAGCTGGCTCATAAGTTATTTTATCCTCTCTTCTGTTTCAGGTGTTTGAGGCGTGTCTATCAAAGTATTAAATTCTGACCTTGCATCTCATGCCTTTTTTCGCAACAAGAACACTGGAGATAGGGATGAAGAAAGCTCTTCCTCAAAGAGGGAATCATCAGGCGTACCATGGCTAGGTGTTTGCATATTTGAACAAAATTAATATTATTTAAATTATGTAAATAACTAAAATACCTGAAGATAGAGCAATGCTGGCATTTTACATGTTCTTCCGCTGGCCTCTTTCCGCGATCATCCCGTCTCGGGGTTGTTCCTGCACTGCTCTGATCAGTCTGCCACATTGCAATAAAATTATAAATGTAAAAACTTGAAAACAATATCTAACTTGAAAACACAAAATGAAAACTGAAATAATTTCTAATAATACACCGGAAGACAGAGTTAGAGTTTCAAATATTCCTTGCATTGAATTCAGTCCTGGAAACATGTCATTGCACATTAAGGCACCCAAACAAGATACGAGTTGACAATGAATACCTTATTGAATATATTGTTGGAACAACTTCTAGTAAACTTGTTGTGAAGACCTTGAGGATATTTTTGGAGCAACATTGTTGAAGGTGATGGTATAGCATTGTTGGAGACGATCTTGAAGGGCCTTGAAGTGAAGCTTTTGGAGCAACTATTGAAAAATCCTTAGAGCATTTAAGTAAGGCACTTTCTATCTTCCATCACCTTTTTCCTTTCAATATCCTTTAAAAGATTTTGTTGATATTTAATGTTTGAAATCACGTTATAATTCCTTGATTATATGTGTTTGGGGACTTTCCCTTTGAAATTACCCAAAAATACCCTGGCAATTTTATCTTCAGGATGCATGTCTGACCCTATTGTTCAATATTTTGATTGATAGTAGTAAACATAGAGAGTTAGGGGGCTCTTGACTTGGTTTGGTTAGGCCATTAGATCCCTAACATCTACTAGGGAGAACTCCCCTTGAGTTGGAGGAGAGCTAGCCTGAAGTGAAAAGAGGTTGGTGAGGTGACAATGGGGCTATTGAATTACACATGGTATCACACTTTGGCTTTAGGAATTTATCTTGAGAAGTGTGATATTTTGCTATATCAACTCTCAAATTGTTTACAACACTATTGTTAAGAACTAATAAGAAGTGATGTTGAGGGGTTTTTGGGTATAAGAAACAATACCATTTAAAAACTAGGGTTCTCAGTCCTTGGCATTCCTTCACCTGGGCCTAGGGGCACACTAGAATAATTTCACACTAAACCTTGCAAACTTAAAAGTAACTTAACAGATCCATAAAGTAATAATAATCATAATTCCTAATTTCCTATTGTACGATATGATGCAAATTATTCAAACATGAAGCAATGAAGACATGCAATGTCTGAATTTCAAGATTGATGAACCAATACAAGAAGTTAGGAACTACAACTTTGATTCAATACTCTGTGTCCTAACTCCAGGAAGGAATCTAGTTTGTAGGAATGAAGAGGTTGTTATCTTTACAATCCCATCCCAACATCAAATTCAATGATAAGTTTCTATGAGGTTCTAGGTCAAGGAAACATTCACTCCACGAATGATATATTTAAGTAGGCTTCTCCTATTCTAGGAAAACACCATACCTATAATGCATTCACTTGCATGTATAAAGGGAAAGGAAAACATGTTTTTATACAACGGTGACAAAGGCATCTTGGGGAAAGGTATCTTCACTTTTTATTTATGTTGTTCACCCACACCACTCTCGTGTTTTCACTAATCCTGTTTTGTCATTTTTGGATTCAAATTAAGTTAAGGCCTTAAATATTTTTTGACCTTTCGGTGTAGTTTTTATAAGTGGCATGTATGGATTTTCCATTAATTCTGCACTTTTTCTCTTCATGCGCATGTTTCCCTGGAAATCAAATGCATGATTTAGTCCCATACATTTAACAAGTTGTTGGATCAACTCCATAGGAAATATCATGTTTCCTATTCAATCAAAATTTATCTCGGTTAGGGTAGGTAGGAAGGTTTTCCCTTTGTATTAATAGGGCACTTCTAGCTTGCATTTTTATTATATCTTTCAAATTTAGTGTCATTTCAATTAGGGCATGAATTTTTGCAACTTTCAAGGTGAGAATGAACAAAGACAAATTTTTGTGATGGATGACTGTATATGACTCCATGGCCAGAGGAAAAGGCACTAATATACTTCTTCAAATATCTATAGTTCTCATTCACCTCATACAGAGATGGTCCCTGATTTTGAGCCAAATTTTGCAGCAAAAAGTTCGCCCCCTCCATAATTTGATATTCAATGGAAATTTCTTAAATTGATGATGGGGCATGATTATGGAACATTGGCACATACATATGTAATGGAATTCCAAGATCATGATATATGTTTGCATATGTTTATGGAGGTCGTGGAGCAAAAAAGAGCTCAAATAGAGCTGAAATTTTTCACATAAAAAGGACTGTGGGCTTGACTAATGGTTCCATTTAATGGCTTGACTGTGGCCTTGACTAATAATTTCCCGATAATAATGAAACCCTAACCTAGACTATAATACCCTAACCATAAGTTGTGTTGAAGCTTTCCCTATGTCCTAAATGATGATACCCTAGATAAAAAAATATGCCCTAAGGATGAATGCTAGAGATATTTTCAAAATTAATGAATTAAACCCTAAATTAAGAAGATCATGCAATAAATCCATAAACGTTGTCATAAGACCCGTAAGGTTGTCATGAATAAACATATATAAGGTTGGATTAAAATGAAAACTCCTATATGAAAAAAAAAAAAAAAAATATATATATATATATATATATATATATATATATAGATAGATAGTAATGTCCATTCCTATTGTGCTCAAGATGACATTGATTGTTTCTTCAAAGAATTCATAAATATCATTGGCTAAAAAATTGAGAGCACTCAAATTTGACAAATAAACAAAGTTTGGAAGTGATTCCAAACATGCACTTTGTGAAGAAAATAAAGATAAATCAAAATAAATATTGAAAATACAAGCTGGCTCCATTTAATTACAATTATTCATGCATAGGTCAGCCTTCCTCATGTCGGATATATTTCTCCAATATTCATGTCCTTTCAAATATTCCAACAACTATAAGTATCCGTGAATACATCATTTAAAACTTGGTATTTTCGGTGAAGAAATTCAATGAAAGGTACATAATATTACAGGATGTCGAGAAGGATATCGAAGATCATTGTTTTTGGTCAAATATTTTTGTAGGCCTATTGCAGAAGCTCAAACCTCCCTTAGAACTCAGATTTGTCATGCATAAAGAAGCTAAAGTAATCCAAAAATTGCAGGAAGGTTAGTTTCAGGGGTCAGATTTGTAAATAGAACCTTGGACTCATATCTCAGACCTGTAATAGCTTTGGGCTTGAAGCTTGTAGTCCCGTTGATGTTATTATCTAGCATTGAGGCTCAGACTCGTTGATCAAACTACTAACATGTGATTTAACTGATCTAAGACCTGTTTCATCTTCTGGGGTTTGTTTTAAGCTGAGAGGGATTCATACTTGTGGAAGCCACATTGGATTGAATACATTCATCGCTAAACCTCACCTCGGTTTCATCTATGGAGAATATTCAAGCTTCAGGATAGTACTAGTCACCTATTTCAGAGGCTCGGATAAGCTTAGGTGGATAATTCAATAATTGGCTTATGATAATTCTGGATTGGTATACATATCTTGAGTATTAAGCAACGAAGTAACAATGTTTTGAGTTTTCAGGAAAGTATTTTGGGAGTCTTGAGAAATATTTGGACACCTTCTGTTGTCACTCCTAGAGACAGACCTGGGTGTTTAAAGGACCAATGCCTAAGACATCTTAGAATCAGAGGATTTTAATTTTTTACTACAGATTCCTATGGGAAATATAATTAAAATATTTCATAAAAAAATGATTCAATAATGATTAAGGTTCTTGGAATTTTTCTCATGTAGGAATTTTGGCTCGAAATGGGCTTCGGAAGGTTATATTTATCTAAGATGCCTCAATAGATCCAAACAAGAATTAATGAAAAAAAATTTACTTAAAAGAGTGATGTCGTAAATATTTTATCAGGGAAATTTTGAAGAGATGGGCTTAATCGTTATAAGAACCCATCTCTTCAAGAATTAAAAGAAAAAATGGCAAACTAGAGGTATGTAAAGGTGGAATCTCATGGAGCGCAATTTTAAGGTTGCATAACAGCTTAATGCATGAGTGTCGTCCTTTCTCTATGAGAACATATAAAATTTCATGAATCAAACTAACTACATCCAGCGACTTTCACACATGAGATCTGGGAATAGCAAACACCAAAATGCTGATAAAAGTAAACAAAAGAGAAACACATGCATATTTTTCATCAATTCAATTGGAATCCAATCGACAACAATGTTCATATCATACTAGCCTCAAATATCTTTCCAAAATATGCATTTCAGAGCACAAAACAGCTTTTATATGACAAGTTACGAGTAGGACCAAAAACTTAGAAAAAATTTCAAACCTTTTTTATATATTTGAACTTTCTTCTTATATAGTTTTCTATGAACTTTTCTACCAATATTCTTTCTTGATATGTCAGTACATACATTATGATAAAAACTGGAGCGTGCTCCAAGCATCACTCTATAACATAAATACCAACTAAAATATCAGCAGTGAAATCATGATTACACTGTCTATATAGAGTAACAGTAAAAGTAAAAAGGAATCAAAATATATTTGGGCCACATCGGCCAAATCCTGAGACATTTATATGTTGTAGCAAGGTTGGAAGAGGGTCCTGAGTAATGTGGCCACAGGGAAGTGGATGATGAGTCGGAATGATGAGATGACATAGGGACTCTCGGTTGCAAAGTAGAATTTGTTTATGGATGTGCATACTCATAGAATCTCTACCACATGATCTCTGTGGGAAATGGTGTCGTGTTTAATATATCAAATAATGCATGGAGTTGAGTCAACTCAGAATATTCTAGGTTGGCTGAGAAAAAAATATTTAACTTGGCTAGCAACAAAAATTCCTTTCGGAGGGACGCCACCATCATTTTGGCCTTTAGTCAAGACGTTTTCTCCTGAGCTGAGTCAGCCTTACTCTTGATCTCCACCATTTTTTGTTCAATAATTCTCCCAAGGGATCAACACGCCTAATGAATCCCAACAAGCTGGAAATCTTGCCTCAACAACTTTGCTCCTTAGGCAATAAAACTAGGTGCAATTGGAAATCTGGAAATTAGCTAGAGTAATGTATTCCCAATGATCCTTTACCTCTTTTATAATATCACCCCAAATCATCTGTCTAGCCTCTACCAAAGACATATTACCCTTGAGTTGATTCTTTAGATCCTTGATTGACTTTTTTAGATCGTGAGTCTGCCTTCAAGAATCATCGATCTCCTTGTGTAGAGATGATATTTGTTTGTATTTTTCAATCAAGGCACTCTTTGACTCCTCCAAATAACTACGCATCGTCCAAGATTCATCAATTGAGATGGTAAACTCAGATAATGCCTTATTTAATTGTTCTTAGGGGTTATGTGGGTCTTCCGGGATTAGAATTAGGCACACATGATTGTCTTGTAGTTGTTTCAACTCATCTAATCTCCTTTTCAAAACCGCCATCTCATCGCTCTTCTAGTGGAGTATCTCTCAGATGGCATGCTTCTCTTTCTCAGCTTGAGCAAGTTTGGGCATTTGAATATGTTCCGAACCAGGGATATTCAACTTTCATTGTAACTCTTGCACTTCCAACTTTGTCTTTATAAGAAGAGTCTACATGGAGGTCTCCTTGTCAGCTCTCTTTCCCTTTATCATGGCATTGTATTCAACGAGATGCTTCGAGAGAGCCTTGGAGTTTTCCCTCTCCCTTTTGATTGGGGGTCTTCCAGGATTGGAATTAGGCACACATGACTATCTTGTAGTTGTTGCAACTCATCCAATCTCCTTTTCAAATCCTCCATCTCATCGCTCTTCTAGAGGAGTATCTTTGAGATGGCATGCTTCTCTTTCTCATCTTGAGCAATTTTGGGCGTCTGAATATGTTCTGAACCGGGGATATTCAACTTTCATTGTAACTCTTTCACTTCTAGCTTTGTCTTTCTAAGAAGAGTCTGCATGGAGGTCTCCTTGTCAGCTCTTTTTCCCTTTATCATGGCATTGTTTTCAACGAGCTACTTCGAGAGAGCCTTGGAGTTTTCCCTCTCCCTTTTGAGAGTCGCTACCGTCTTATCCAATCAATTATCATCCTTTTCCAGTGCTAGGGTGTGCTTTAACACTTCATTATGAAGCTTCTCCCCAATCGATTTATGGAGGTTTAACTTGTTTGGTAAAGGGATAGAGTCCAAATCAAGAGTCATCACTAGAGCTTTTTATTTGGATCTAGGGGAAGGGGATGAGAATTTGAATGTTGTACTGCAACCTCTAATTTATCACTCTCGACGTCTAAAGCCACCAAGATCGTGGTTTGGTGTTTATCAAGATACTAGGCCAACTCTGCCTTTAGCTTCTCTCTAGTTGAATGGTTCTTTTCCTCAATATTTTCTCCTAAAGGTCATTCCATTCCTGAACCTGTGTCCTTTTTTGAAGGCCCTCACCTAGGGTGACTATCTGTGAGAAGGCTGAAGGTGCCTGTGAGGAGGTTATATCCAAAGAGACCCGGAACCTTGGATTGTTCTCACCTCAATATATATAAAAAGGGACCACTTCTTCAGTTTTATCTATGACCTGTCATTCAGACCGTTTTGTCCTATGCTTCTTGTTGATGTGGCCCTGTTCTTATACCTCCATGAAATCTTGCACCTGCCTATAGTTTTCTCGATCCCATGCTTCTTCCTCATTTTGTGCACTATCTCCTCTGGAACTTCATTCTGCTATTGGGGACTCAACCTCCATCTCTGTATCCAAAGGCCATGAGTCAAAGTTAGCTTTCCATTCAACATGGGTTCTAGGCTCATGTTCATATGTTGAAGACTTAATCTTCTTCCTCCTTTGTACAATGACTTCCTTGAGTTTGTAATGTCATATGTGTCCCTACAGGAAGTTCATCTTCTAAAGAAGCTCCTCAACTAGATGGAATGCATGCCTTAAATTGATGGTAAATAGCCCTACTACGCTTGGGAGTTTTAGGATATAACTTTTCTTCATGGGCACAAAATGAGTTTGGTTTGCACTTAGGACTTTCCTGATGGAATCGAGGGTCTACATTCTCATGGCCATGAATGTTGGCAAGTGGAAAGGAGGGAGATAAGAATCATAAACCCTAACTTTGGTATGATTATCGAAGTACTAGTCCCCTATGCAATCTGTCTCAGTGAACTGGAGTATCTCTTTATGTTCAGGAAAAATAGTGGGCGGAGGGTTCCCTTGTATAATTGTATATTCCTTGGACATGAAGTCTGTGATGAATTTCGTGTAGCCCCTGCCTTTGGGATGTTGTTGAACTGCGAGGTTCCAATAAAATAGATATTTTGTCTCATCCTCTTTCTTAGAAAACTTGTCCAAGCCTAAGCATTCGAACTTGTCTGCATGTGCGAACAGGAAAAAATAGAACACAAGTGAATAATACCTGAAACAACTTGAAGTTGATAGGTCCTCGAAATGGGCTTGAATGACTAAGGCCAGGAAGGCGGGAATATCAAGCAAGACCCTTGGTTGCATCATGAGGTCGAGAAACCCTAAACAGGCATTAGTGACCCAACCGGCATTATCTACCCCCATCATACCTGAGATAACTACAAGGATTGGTTGAATGGTGTCAAGGAAGAGAGAAAGGGGAAAATTCTTTGTGGGGGAAAAACAAACACAGGAGCAACAGTAGTTAGCTCTAGGAGAGACCTCTGCTTCTCAATAGGAAGGTTCAAGAAATGACACATGAGGGTTACCTCATTGAATTCGAGGCGGTCGTGGGAAGGAGGATAACATAGGGCTTTTCAAATTAACTAGGGGTTGATTTCAAGTATTTTATTTCCCTGTGTAGAGAGAAATAAACTGTTTTGCTCAATGTAGGCCTCAGCGAGCCAGGTTATGAATTCGGAAAAATGATGAACCGAAGGGGGAATTTGGTATTACAACCCTGATTCTATCACCCTAAATAGGTCTTCACCCTGCCACTTATAACCCATGAACTCATAATGTATATTTTCTAAATTGAAAGGGTAGATGGGGCCACAGAACTGGACTTGAGCATCCATGAGTGGGTTGGGAACAAAGGTGGTCCTGACCTCTTAGGCATGCGGGGTATCAAGGGCAGATTTCTTCATATTTTAAACCATACAGTGAAACATTGTAAAAGAAAAAATGACAAAAGGACTAACCAAATACCTGAGGTGATGAGAGCGACATGAGGGAATATGTGTGCACAAACTAGTGCTTTTACCCGGGTTTTTGGTTGGTAACAATGCAGGCATTGAAAACAATAGTTGGGAGTAAAAAAAGAAGGTAACAGTCTTTTTGGGGCGAGAGGAGGACAACTGAAGGGCTGACGTCAGGAAGTCATCATCTGACGGACACGTGGCACACGGGGATTGGTGGAGGGTGACAGGGTAGGTGAGGGGCTATGTGCCTGATGTGTGGTGCAAATCACACTTGAACATTTACCATACCTCTTTACCTTTCAAACTTTGAAGTGGGAGCTGTGGTCCCTACCAGGATTTTCGTCAAGTCTATGGAGTCCTGGGAGATTAGAGTGTCTCCCCCAATGTTGATATTCAACAGAAGATCCTAGTGAAAATGAAGCAACTACACTAGGATGGAGCCTTGGGATATTTTTAGGTGTATGTCTATTTATATATGTATGTGCAAATTCTGTTTATAGAATGCATGTCTATTTATAGATGCATGCCTACTATTATTATCCCTTAATATTAGTTGTACAATAAACTATATTCTATTATCAATGAGCACTTGGAAATAGTTAACTAAAGTGGAAAATTAGTTATCTAAAGGAATTTATAGTTAATTGGTTGGTTGGTGGGACATGCAAGTTGACTTATTGTAACTGAGTGATTTGAAGTTGTGACAAATTTGGAAGTGTACTTATGAAAGTTGTAAAGTAGTTTAACTTAGTTAAGTGAGTTAAACTCAGTTGTGATAGTTGTAACTGATGATACACTAGTGAGAGATCAAGTGAATTAATTATTAATTAATTCACAATCAGTGGTCTCACATGCAACTAAAGATTTACTATTATTAAATGCATGTATGCCAGATCCAATGGAGACCCAATTGAGTTCTAGGTGAAGGGGAAGTAGACTATCATTTGTGACATTATCTGGTTGCACAGATGCAACCACACACACATTTTATGTGCCCATGAGGATTTTTCATTCAAGGCAATCAAGATTGCATTCATTTAGGGATTTCTATCAACAGGGATTGTGAAGTGGAGGTAGGTTGTCTGGAGACAGTAAATTGGCTAAGGAACTTGCCAAATTTTGTATGAGAGTGTGAGACAATTAACTCATGTACTGAGAGCTCTTGGATTGGAGATTTGTATGTAATTGTTTCATGATCCATTATATAATATACAATAGAAGATAGTGGGGTTTTTAGCTATAAGCTTTCCCTGGTAAATTATCTGTGTTGTGTGTGATTGGTATTTCTTCATGATATTGTAATTGGCGATTGTGTTTTAAATTCTACAAAGATTTGTAGAAGAAATTTTGTATTTAACAATAGAATATTTTTATATTAGAAGAATCTAGGACATACATGTCTCTTGTATAATTTCTACATGGGATCGGAGCAAAGGAAATTGCAGTAGTGAAGCAGGAGCTAAGTTTGTTGGTGGAAAGAATTCGAATTTTTAGAAATACTTTCTTGGTGCTACAGCTGATTCAAGATCGAAATAGCTTTCAATGGCTTGAGGTTAGAGTATGCACTCGAGGGAAGCTTGAACTACATTTCTTGGAAGGACAGGATGGAGGCATTACTCAAAGACAATGGCTTGAAGGAATCCATTGATAATGATGTTCCTAAGCCTCCTTCGTCAGATGCTGCCAATCTCGATGCATGGCAAAATAAAGTGGAAAAGGCGAGGAGGATCCTATTGGAGGGAGTACGAGACCACATTGTCTCAAGCCTCCATGGGAAATCCACACCATATGCTATGTGTAAGGCTTTGATGGATCTATTCTAAAGAAGAAGCGACCATAGGAAATTTGCACTCAATAATAAACTCAGGAAGATCAAGATGGAAAAGAGTGACAACATTCCAAAGTATCTCACAAAGTTTTTCCAATGTTGGGATGAACTGGGGGGTGTGGGAATAACTATTGTTGATGATGATCTGGTGAGCTTGGCTCTCTTGGGACTTCCTAAGAGTTGGCACATTTATGAAGACTCTATCAACGGATGGGAAAAATTTCCGGATTGGGAACAATTGTGGTCGAATCTAGTGCAGGAGGAGTTCAGGAAGAACACTAGAGATGGCTCTTCATCAAAGCATGAGATGAAGAGGATTGTGCTTTGGCTGCCAAGACGAAGAATGGGAAGGGGAAGAAATTCCATTCTAAATCTAAGTCTAAAGGCAAGAAGCCGGATATGTCCAAGGTGAAGTGTTTTCACTGTCACAAACATGGGCATCTTGCTACTAACTGTCCACAAAAGAAGAAGAAAAATAATGTCATTGGAGCTACAGCTGGTGAGACCCTTGCCTTGAAATTTGAGCTTGAATTCTCCTTGATTTCACGCATGGTGACAAGTGCATTGGGATCGGTGTGGTATTTGGATAGTGGTGCTTCCTTTCACATGATGAGAGATAAGGAACATTTCAGTGACTTGGTGGAGAAATATATCCATATGGATATAGAGATGGGTGACAATAGATGATACAGAGTTACCAGGATTGGTACCATTACCTTTCAAATGGATTCAAGTAAACCATTTCAATTGAAAGATGTTATGCATGTTCCAGGTCTGAAGAAAATTTTTGTCTCAGTTGCAATGTTGGAGGACAGAGGCTATGACGTTGTTTTTAGAGATGGAAAATATTTCTTGTGACATAAAACAATGGGTCAAGCCAAGAGGATAGGGATTATAGTTAATAATCTCTACAAGCTAGAGGTATATATTTGTGCTGCAATGATGGGAAAGGCAGAAAAAGTGGTGAGATGGGATGAGGGTGAATTATGGCACAAGCGAATGGGCCATCTTCATCATGGAGCCTTGAAAGTCATGCAGCAAATATCTACTGAAATTTCAATGAGAACACTTTCTCAGTTAGATCAGTGCAAGGGTTGCACCATGGGGAAGTATGTAAAGTCCACCTTTCATGAGAAGGAAAATCATGCTTCGGGGATCCTTAAGAGAGTTCACACAAACATGTGTGGACCATTCTCGATTGCTTCAATAGCAAAACATAAGTACTATGTAATCTATGTTGATGACTTTTTTCGTAAATGTTGGATCTTATTCATGTAGAAGAAGGATCTAACATTCTCAAAGTTTTGTGAGTTTAAGGCATTGGTGGAGAAAGACTCGGGGAAGCAAGTGAAGGCTCTTAGGAGTGATAATGGTGGAGAATACATCTATAATGAATTCAGGAACTTCTACTGCAAAGAAGGAATTCGAAGAGAACTCATAGCGCCTCATAACCCATAGCAAAATGGGGTCGCAGAGAGGAAGAACATAATGATCATGGGTTCGCTAATGTATATTGTGAACACGAGATCGGACATTTGCTATGCAGTTAACCAACTAAGTCAAGATATGGTTAAACTTACCAAGCTATTTTGGAAGGCGGTTAAGCATGTCCTAAGATACCTGAGGGGCACATCAGAGTATGGTTTATGGTACAGACAGATGGATGGAGTGAAGTTTCATGGTTTCACGAATGCAGATTGGGCGGGCAGTCCATCCGATAGAAAGAGCACATTAGGGGAGATATTTAGTATCGGGTCTACAGATGTTTCTTAGTACAGCAGGAAGCAGAGATCTATGGCACTCAGTTCAACAAAAGCATAATACATGGCAGTGAGTCAAGCTACATGTGAGGCTATCTGATTGAGAAATATCATGGTTGGTTTTAGTGGTCCTCATATGGATCTGACAATGACTCATTGTGATAATCAAAGTTGCATTAAACTCTCGATTAATCTTGTGTTTCATGATACATCTAAGCATATAGATATCTAGTACCATCATCTCATAGATTGTGTGCAGAGGAGAATCATGTTGCTTTAGTATATTCCCATGGAAGATCAGGATGAAAATATTCTGATGAAGGTGCTCACCAGGAGAAAATTCGAATACCATAGAGACAAGATCGGGGTGAAGGATAATCCCTTTCTTTTTGAGAGGGAGTGTTGAGATTCAACAAGAAGATCCTAGTGAAAATGAAGCACCTACACTAGGATGGAGCCTCAGGCTATTTTTAGGTGTATGTCTATTTATATATGTATGTTCAAATTCTATTTATAGAATGCATGTCTACTATTATTATCCTTTAATATTAGTTGGACAATAAACTATATTCTATTCTCAATGAGAACTTGGAAATAGTTAACTAAAGTGGAAGATCAGTTAGCTAAAGGAATTTCGAGTTAAGTGGTTCGTAGGTGGGACAGGCAGGTTGACTTAGTTTTAACTAAGTGATTCGAAGTTGTAACAAAGTTGTGTTGAAGCCTTGAAAATCACTGCTTCAAACATCAGGGGAAAACCACCTGTTTGGGACCTTAGGACAACTCCTTTTTCGTTTGGTGTGGTGGCTCTGATTGGAATTATAGGACCAATTTCCTAATAATGAGTGGATTGAAAATGGAGTGTTTGTGTAGGTGAATAATGGAACTAACTGACTGATATGATCTATTTAACTATAGCTTGCAAATAATTCTAAAAATAACCTGGGCATTAAGTATGAATACAACTTAAAGATGATTTCAGTTAAACAAATAACCATGAAAATGAATTATTTATTCAACAGAAAGATGAAATATCATGATAAATCTGTTTAATAAATTAAACAAAGTTAGAATAACACATCACATTCATAATTCTATATATCATTTGCATATACTATGATAGATGAATATTTCTATATCTTCAGAAATGATATGATAAAGAAATATTTCTGAAAACAAGCATAACATAAAGAAAATAGCAGTAAATCAATAGAAATACCAGATTCATTGAGATATTTTCTTGATGCAACTTAATATCTAGATCATGTGCTTTAACTTAAAACAACCTCAAAGATACAAAAATGTAATTCTTAAAGATAATTCGCCACAAATCACAGGATGTGATCCTTTATAAAAATAAAGTAGTCAATGGAGTACAGAAATGTATCATCCAAGCCAAAATTGTTACAAATTCAGGACCCCTTTCTAAATGCATGAAAGGGGTTTAAATAAGAAAGTAACAAAACAGATTATCTATAACCTATGCTAGAAACTATCATCGGAAATCTTGAAAAAGACTTGCGATATCCAAATAAAATAGATTCGTTGATTTTCTCTTGTATTCAATGTGCTGAGATGGCAGATTTTGAGCATATCCTTGACTTCGATTGGATGACTCGGCCTCAAATGCAACTGACCAGTATACGTGGCATCGGATAACTCTAGAATGATGCAATTGATGGCGTTTGAAAGGCATTTGATTGTCATTTGTTGACTGTGTGCTTTAATTAAGTATGTCCACATGACATCCCATGTAATATCCTGAATTTTGCTGATTTTGTAATTCTTATTGATTAATTCTTGCTTCCACCTGGTATCAGTTTCTTTCACTTTTGGTAATTTACCTGGAATACAATCTGAAATTAAATTAATACCATATAAGCTATCATTAACTAATTGTGTCAAATTTTTCATCATAGCTCTGGCCCTTGATGTAGCTTGTTCTTCTTTAATCAGCTGTTTTTCCCATTAAGCAAAAAAAAGTTCTTTATGTCTTTCTTCGATCTTGGGAATATTTGCATTCTTTCCTTCTTCTAAGTTTTTCCATGAAAGAAACTCTGATATCTTGTCATCTTCATTCTCAAATTCAAGTCTAAGGTTGATTGGTCCATCAATAAGGGAAGATGTTATTTCACATAAAGGCTCTACTTGTGCAATATTTTGACAGAGATCATCTAACTGCTGAGACAATAGCTTATTTGTTTCCAGAGCTTCAGTTTTAAATTGGTCAATTTTAGGATAATCCTTAAATTTATCCAATCTTGCTTGAAATATTTTTCCTTGCTCTGCTTTGGCAGTTTTCTCCTTTTGCAGTAGGGTTTGTAACTTGGACACCTCTTGGGACAACTGTTGTTGCTTATTCAAAGCTTGTTGATCAAGCTTTTTCTTTTCTACACGTATTTGTTCTTCCAGCTGTTTGGATCTAAGTTTTTCTTCTGCTAACTATTGTTCCAACTGTATTATTGTTTGCTGATCATTTGATGTCTTTTCTTCTAGCATTTCTATTTGTGAGTCCTTTTTTTTTATCATTTGATTGACTTCAGCAGCTTTATCTATAGTGGCTGCATTGTAGGCACCTGCATATTTTGATAATTTGGTAAGAACCTCTGAAGGATCTACCTCAGTATTCTTCCAGACAATATTCATGAATTCAACGTGCGGGATGAAAGTGATTCTTGATCTGTCCTCCTTCTTTTCCTTTGTTTCTTGACAAGAGCCCTATGCTTAAGACTATAAAAGATATCCAAAGGAGGGATTTCTTCAAATTTCAACACAATTTCTTCTGATGGATGTTTAGGGATAATATCCACATCTTGATTATTCAAACTATCAACTTGAGGATTATTTTGTCCTCCAATTTGCTGTTCAAATCGCTTATATTGTCTTAGCAATTGGGGAGTAAAAATAATTTCAGCATAATTTACCACTCTTTCCATGGTTTTTTCTCTTTCAAGTTGATCATTGGGTTTATCATCTATATTTCTTTCTTCAGATTGCATATCATTTTTGTTAATTGTATTCTCCTTTTCTGTTTGAACATCAAGTTTGCCAGCTGTATTTTCCTTTTCAGTATGCATATCATCTTTGCTGGTAGACACTTCTTTATCTGTCTTACTAGTTGTGTCTTATTTTTTCTTTTGTTCTATTTCTATATTTTTAGCTTCTTGCAAAAGAATCCTTAGCTGGTCAAGGGGAGATTTCATCAATCTCTGACTTCTGAACTGAAAAAATTTGTCCATGTCTTCTACTTCAAACTTGGATTTGGCCAAGTCATAAACTTGGGAAAATTTCTCAATAGAGACAAATAAATCATCAAATTCATCGGGTTCATGCTCAAACCTAGCAATTTGAACCAAAGTTGTGAAATTGAAAGCTACTTTATTTGGATCATACTGTCTCCATGGGACAGTTGCAAGCTTAAGATCTCTTATTTTAATGACTTCCTTCTTAGCATGCTTGAAATCATTCAAAGTATGATTTCCACAATGAAAGGGAAAGGTAGGCCACATCAATTTCTTAGCGTTCTTTAAACACCTTGACATCCCTCTTTCTGTCAATTGGTAAGAAATTTCTTGGGCTAACAGTTTGTCAGGGACATATAGAGGTAAGATATGGGGTTCCACAATGCTTCCAAAAACTTTGATCTAAGTAAATCTCTCTTCTCCAAACCAATTTCCAATAAGGGATATATCATTCTTTGCTTTTTTAGAGAGCTGGGGAGGGAACTGGTTAAAAATGGCTTGATAGACAGGCAACAAAAACTGTGACAAATCGTATATACATGTTTTTTTTTTAACTGGACCTTTCACAAGAGTTTATGGTAAATGTGGATCGGAACAGGTTCCTTTGGAGTCCATCTCCAACCTAGAATAGGAAATTCTAAATTGAAACACAGGGCATCTAAGATATAGGCACAAAAATGAAAGGGAGTTGTATTTCCAGTGTCTTTATCCTTTCTACATTCCAGAATTCTATTAGCTATCTTGTCAGAAAGGATAACTGACCAATCCATAATTTCAAAATTTATAGCACCATGAATAAGGGGTACCATCTGAATTGAAAACCTCGTAGAATTTTCATTCCCAAAGAGTCTACACATCATTGCAGCAGCATAACAATATGGGGGTGCAAGAGACTCCATGGAGTACATACATGATGCTTCATTTTTATGTTTCTTTGGAGCTCGTCTCCATTCCTTAATAGGGTCTGACTGAAATTCATTACTTTCGACGAAATCTGCTATGAAAGATTTGGTATAGACCTTTTGCAGATTTGGGAGATGATGCATCGCTTTGATATCTTCTGCTCTAAAAGACCCAAAAATTATTCCCTTAGCTGAGACAAAGGTTCTGTTTGTGATGGTGATATTTTCTACCACCCATCGTACTACATCATAATAGGGGAACATATTCGCCCGAGCCGCAATTCTGTGAAGGAAATAATTTGCAAGTGCTTTGAGAGGAGTCTCAGAATCAGAATTTGAGTCTTCCTCATCTAGTAATGTTGCTTTTCTGCTTCAACCAAATTATACACTTCTTCCCAGGAAAGCTTCCCGAGACCCTGGCATGCCGTATCTATAACTAGCTTCATTTTAGCTGGTTTTTCTTTTGGTACTGCGGGAGTGACAACAGTCTTTGCAGAGGTAATAGTTCTTGCTTTCTTAAATTTCTTAGAGATTTTCCTGTCTGATATTGTTTCACTAACTAGGCGAACGAGAGGGTTGGATGGTCTATGGCTCTGCAAATGAGAAAAACCTTTCAGAACGGGAGGGAATGAAGTTAGAAGAAGAACAGTGTGAAAAGATTTTATTAATGACCCCAATTGATTAACTTCGTCTTAAAATTAAATGCCCTCCACAAGAGTCACATTCATGCATTCATATAGGATAAATCATCATAAATATTTTGATTTTCTAATTAATAATGATCGTACAATTGGATATCGGCAATTTGAAATGTTAACGTAAAACTTTCCTTTTGGATTTTCCGATTGTGATTGATAAATAATATATGTGTGGCGCAAATAGCAATAATCAAAGACTTAACCATCCATCACATCGGAGGTTTCGAAAGGGAATCAAATAGCATTTCATATGTTATACCAATTTTTGATTGCAATTTACTTTATCGCATCGGACATTCCCAAAGGAATTAAGTTGTATACGATTTCCGCCGATTTGCGATTGCGATGATGGTGGGGTCCATCGCATCGGAGTTTTGCAGAATAAGTAAATATAATTTTGTTCATTTGAAATGCGATTGCGATGAATTTCATCGCATCGGTGTTTATGAAATAGACTGAATGAAGGATATCCTTTTATAAATGCGATTTGCAATAAGTCGTATCACATCGGGATTTTATAAATCAAATAAAATGTGATGTTGCTTCTTTGAATTGCGATTGCGATGAATCGCATCACATCGAAGTTTTACAATAGACCTAATGAAGGGTATCCTTTTCGGAATGTGACTGCGATATGTTACATCACATTGGGGTTTTGAAAAAAAAAAGTGAAACCTTTAAGACCCTACCAATTTTGCGATTGCGATTTACTTTATCGCATCAGACTTTTTAACATGATGACTTCTATGCTTTGTGCCGATGCGATATAAGACTTGATAGTTCATTAGATCGGAAAAGATTCAATGTCACATTTGTTCACTTGTATTTGATATATGCGATATGCGATACATGACTTTTAAACAATGAATCTTTCTATTGTTTTATAAAAATAATCATATTTCCTCAAAATCTTTTATTTTATTTAAAAATAAAGGGGACCTATTTCTAAACAAAATTTATTCTAAAATTTTGAAATGGGGAGGGATGTTGTACCGTACAACAATTGGCGATTCACTGGAAGAAATAGTTATCTCTGAAAAAATAAAATGAACACTATACTTTTAATAAGTAAAAAATTTCAAAGATAATGAAAACTATCTTAGAGAAATTTAAATAAAATCTAACTCTGAAAAAGAATAAAAATCACTTACAATTTCTTTCTAATTTCTCAAGAATAAAAAAAATTTGGGTTTTCTTAAGCCTTGATTGGTTGATAATAATAAAGTAAGGGGCCTTTTCAATTTTAGCTTTTGTAATATACTCTATTTTCATAGGTAATGCCTCTATTGCCTGCAAACGTTTATAGTCTCGATAGGGTTACCTTTTAACCATCAATCATTCATTGTCCCATCCAACTAAGATTATGACGCTTTAAAAGATAAATTCATAAGACATATTATCTCATGATTTTTTGTCTTTTAATTTTTTAATTTAAAATCCATTATTCTGGTTTGGTAGCCAGTTGATAACAATTCCACTTGCTAGTTGTAATTAAACTGAACAAGCTAGCTCGTGATGAGAACCCTTGTCTTATAATTATAAGCCATTACCCTGTTTTGGTATGCAGTGTTGGTAATGTCAGTTTTATTACTTATTATGATCGTGGTAAGTAGGCTCGTGATGAGACCTCTTAACTTTTAATTTTACA
This sequence comes from Pinus albicaulis, assembly GCA_034641835.2. Lineage (NCBI taxonomy): Eukaryota > Viridiplantae > Streptophyta > Pinopsida > Pinales > Pinaceae > Pinus > Pinus albicaulis. Next base: position 115,261,723 of record CM076584.1, on the reverse strand, counting down.
TATAATTTCTTAGAATTACATTCTAAAAAATCACAACCTTAATGGATGGGGTGATTTGATTTTTCTCCTTAAGAATGAATGGATGACAATTTTTAGAGTTTTGAATGCCAAAGCTTGAAAAAGTCTTTACTTTTTATGGATAACCTTTCTCTGCTCAATAAACTTATAATGATTTACAATTTCCTCAAGATTTCAAAATATTTTTCAAATGTTTTTACAAACTTCCAAAGTTTAATATTTTATTTTAACTACCCAAAACTGTAATCATTTCTATAAAAAATCTTATTTACATAAAATAAGTATTTATAGTATTTTCTCGAAGATCTTTTAAAATAGTAAAAATTCAATTAAAGACTATCAACAACCTTATTTACAAAAAATAAACAATATTGCAGAAAGTAATATGTACAGGTAAGAAGGGGTTACCTCCTTATGAAAAGAATTTCTTTAAGACAAGCCCATTCATAGGAAGAGATTCTCTCTTTCTTGATAAGTTTTGCAATATGAACTTATATGAGACTATCTGTTCAGCAATCTGAAATGGTCCAAGCCACATTTTTTGAAATTTGGTATGCTTACCCTTATCTTTGTGTGCTTTGTCCCATTTTAGAACAAGATCACCAATTTGCAAATTTTTAGATCCGGTGGAACTTGAATCAAAAGAAGATTTTACCAGTTGTTGGTGTTTAGCATGAATACTTTTTGCTTTCTCTCTATCTTCTTCTAACTTAAGAATTTGATCAAATCTCAATTGAATAGATGATGAAGGATTTTCTTCAATAAATTGAACTAGGGCTAATGATGGAAGAACTAGATTTGATGGTATCACAACTTCTTTTCCATAAACTATATTAAAAGGTGAAGTACCTATTGAAGCTTTTTGAGTAATACGATCAGCCCATAGTGCAAAAATTAAAGACTTGTGCCAATTCTTTTGATTCTGATCAATGGTATTTTTTATGATTTTGATGAGATTTTTATTAGTAGATTCAGCTAACCCATTACCTTGTGGATAATAATTTGCTAAATATTTTAATTTAAAACCTCTTTTAATTGCAAATTCCATTATACTGTTTCCAGAAAAATAATATGCATTTTCAAAAACAAGAGCGTTAGGTACACAAAACTTGGTAATGATGAATTGATCAATGAAATCAATGATTGCATCAGAATTGGCTACCTTTAAAGGAATTGCTTCTACCCACTTTGTGAAATAATCTGTTGTGGTAAGGATGTATCTGTGTTGTTTGGAAGAGTGTGGTACTATTTCTCCAATAATATCAAGCCCCCATTGCTCAAAAGGTTGCTCAATATTTACTAGCTGTAGAGGAAAAGCTAGCTTCCTTTGTCTTTCACTAGTAGTTTGACAAATCTCGCACTTCCTTACATAGTCATGTGTATCTTTGAAAAGGGTAGGCCAATAATATCCAGCATGGATGATTTTGTGAGCTGTGGTATCACCTCCAAAATGTCCTCTTGCTGGTCCATCATGTAATTCCTGCAGTACCTTTTTTGCTTCAGTATTTTCAAGGCATCTTAGTAGAATTGAACCATAATTTCTTCTAAATAACACATCATCAATGATTTCATAATGTTTAGCCTTTAATCTTAAAGAACGCCTGTTCTTATAGCTAATATTAGAAGGATCATACCCATTTTTCAAGTAAAATATTAGATCAGCATACTGAGATTCAGAATCTATAATACTTATCTGATTTACTTGAACATCATTATCTTGATCTTGATTTTCTGGTATGTTGGAAGCTCCTGCTAACAATCTGCAAAAACCTTGTCCTCTAACAATTTTGGCTGGCTTAATATCAATATCATACTCTTGTAAAGTTGTTACCCAATTAGCTCTCTTTTCTCCTACTTCTTTTTGAATTAACAATTGTCTCACTACAAAGAATGGGACAATAATTTTGTGTGTGTCTTTAGGAGAAAAGGTCTAAAATGTTTGATTGATTTAAAAAAATCAGGAGTATTCAATGTAGGTGCGTTAATGATTGCCTTTTTTATTGCATCAAAGGCTTATTTTTCTTTATGTAACCATTTGAAAACTGAATTTTTCTTAATCATATTCTACAAAGGTAAAACTATTTGAGAAAAATCAGGAATGAATCTTTTTACAAAATTGATTTTCCCTCGAAATGATTGCATGGATTTCTTTTTATGTGGCAAAGAAATATCAGAAATTTCTTTTACTCTGTTAGGGTTGATATATATACCATATTTTGATACAACAAATCCTAAGAGTTTTCCTTCATTGAGAGCAAAGAAGGATTTCTTTGGATTTAAGGAAATACTAAATCTTCTGCATCTTTCAAATATCTATTTCAAATCATACAGATGATTGGTTCTTTTCTTTGAAAATATTGTTATGTCATCAAGATAGATAACAACTGATCTATTAATCAGACCCTTAAATGCTATATCCATGGCTCTCTGGAAAGTAGCTCCTGCATTTATTAAACCAAAAGGAATCTTTTGGTAAGCATAAGTTCCCCATTTGGTTCTGAAATTAGTTTTCAGCCTATCATCTAGATGTACCAATATTTGGTTATAGCCTGAAAAACCATCAAGAAAAGACATGAGTTCAGAACCAACTACCTTTTGAAGTATTTGTTCCATCGTTGGCAATGGGAAGTTGTCCTTTTGACATGCCTTGTTTAAATTTCTAAAATCAATATAGATTCTAATATGTTCATTCTTCTTTCTGACATGTACTATTTTGGAGACCCAATTAGAATGTCTTATAGGAAAAATTATTTTCGCCTTCAAAAAAAATTTCAATTCTGACTTGATTTGTCCTTCCATATTGGGATGAATTTTCCTTAACTTCTGTTGTATTGGCTTTACATCGGAAAGCATTGGAATAATATGTTGGATAACAGAAGTATCATAAGTTTTCAAATCCTCAAAATTCCAAGCAAATAAATTTTTGTACTTATTCAGAAGTCTGATGAAAGCTGACCTTTCCTCTGATGTTAACTCAAGACCTAAATTAACAATCTGTGGTTTAGACTCAGTACCAAGATTTACTAATTCAAAATTCAAAGTAGAACTTTGAAGTTTAGCATTAGTAACTTTCTTGAATATGTCTTTCATATCATATAGATATTAAAGTTTGACTACAGATTTGGGAATATGATTTTCATTGTCTTTTGATCTGTTTTGAAGATCATGATCACTTTCATCAATTATTTGGTCATCATAGGATTTTTCTAAAGTCAAGAAATTTAAGATATCTTCATCATGATAAAATACTCTCCAGTTTGTGATATTATCGAGAAAAAATGGTCGAAAGATTAATTCAACTGAAAACCTATCTGGACTGCAATCTTCAGCCGAGAGGATATTGGAGGCAACATTAGCTAACAAATCAGCTGATGTATTTTTAATTCTAGGGATAGAAAAGATGTTGAATGCTAAGAATTGAGTGGTAAGATATTGCACAAGAGATTTGTAATGTTTGAGATGGTCTGAAAGGCAATGGATAGTGTTTCTTACTTGTCTAATAACAATTTCAGAATCACCATACACTTTTATATACTTAACATTCAATCCTATTGCTTTATAAATCCCTTGAATCAAGGCTTCATATTCTGCAGTGTTATTTGTACACTCAAATTCTAGCCTACATGAAAGCATAGTTTTCTCCCCATCTAGATCAATTAAAATGCATCCTGCTCTTGTGCCATCATTAGATTTTGATTCATCAAAATACAAAGACCAAAATAAAGACTTATTTACAGGTTTATCTACAGATGTATCAGAAACATTAACAACTCTTGAAGAATCATTTTGTGAAAAATTTTCAAGTTGCAAAATAAAAGTATTTGCAGAAAAAGGTGATTGTGGTGCTGTGAAATTCCCAAGGAATGATTCAGTAGAATATCCTCCAAGAATGTTGTTATTAAAAGCTACAGTTTCATTTGGTTGTTCAAATATAGTTACAGTATGCATCATGTGTTTTTTCTCGCTCAACCTTTATTTGATTTCGTTTTCCTTTGTAAGGAAGCCACATGTGAGAATAATAAGTGGCAATGTAACCATTAAGTTTTGCAGACCAGTCCCTACTCAATATTAATCCATAAAACTTAGGAATATCTACAATCAATATATCAATTCTATGGACTATCCTGGGATCAGAGGCTAACCTAATGGTGACTAAATTAATTTCTCCCACAACTTGCACTTTAGTCCGATCTAATTGAACAATATGAACTGCAGAATTTTGTGGTTCAATATTCAATTTTGCAAAGACTGAAGTAGGCATTATATTAGATGATTCTCCTGAATATATCAAATAGTTATGCAAATTCTTGTTATATATTTCATAAGTAAAAAGAAAAGGAGGTGTCTGAGAATTTGATCTTTCAGCAATAAGAATAGTATCAGTAGCATCTACTTTATCTGGTGGCTTACCTTATCCTTTGGCTGCTTTGGCAACTACACCGCTTGGTAGAGGAGTAATGGGTGTTGCATTTAATTCTTTCAATAACAAATTCTGTTGATGTTTAAGTTTGATAAGTTCATGTAGAGAGATATTCACTCTGGTTTTCTTCATGTCTTCAACAATGTTATAATCCATAGGATCTAATACCACCGAAGTTTTGGATGTTGTTGTAGGAGGATTAGAAGATGATGGTTCATTTTGAGTCGGTAAAGAAGAAGTTTTCTTTACAGGGGATTTGTCTTTAGCAGTTGAAGTTGAACTTTTCTTCTTGGGAACTGTTTGCACAGGTTCTGCTGTAGATTTACTTCTTGTACTTACTGGCATGGCTTCTTGTTCCTTTTCACTGTCTAAATTAGGAAGAATTAAATCCCACATCGCATGTAATTCAGCTATTTCTTCTTCTTCATCTTCTTCCGTTAATGGAGGTGTATCATCTTCCTCGTCTTCTTGTAGATCTGACTCTGTGTTAGAGATTGAATTGGGTGGTTTTGATTCATTAGTTTGATTTATTTTGAAATTTCTGAATGGCCTTTTGGTAGAAGTCTCTGCCACTTTCTTTTTAATCTCAACCATCTCATTAGACAAAGTCTTCAGAACTTTCTGTAAGCCTTCCATATCATATGGAACTCTTGGTGTTTTCTTCTTAGAATCATCCTTAAAATTGACTTTTTTGGATTTCTTGTCTTCAATAGTATTCGTCTTATCCAAAGCAATAATCCATCTTTCAACTACAATTTCTTCTTTCATGTTTTCAGCCAAAGTAGGTTTAACAGCTCTATCAACAAAAAATGCTATATTTGAGGGAAAAGCTGTTATATACCATTCACTTCTAACTTGCTCACTAGGCTTCAATGTTGTAGGGATTTTATTCAAGAGTTTATTGAATTGGGAATTAAAATATTTGATGGGTTCTTTGGGTTTTGCCCTCAAATTGGAGAGATCATTTATTAGGGTTGCTATTGATCTATCATCTCCAAATTTGGTTAAGAAATGCTCTTGGAAAATATCCCAACTTGTAATAGAACCTGAAGGTAATGAAAAATACCAAGATCCTGCTTCCCCTTGCAAAGTATAATGGAATAACCTAACCACAACATATTCATGTTCTACTGCATTTAAATTTACAGATAACATAAAGTTATTAATGTGTTCTTCTGCTTGTATACCAAGGTCAGGACTAAATTTTGGCAGCCATTTTTCAGGATGGTCTGGAAAATCATGCAAAGGTGCAGAAATTTCAACAGCCCCTGGATTAGTCCATGGTCTTTTTGCCATTGTTGTGATAATGATTAAAGGACTAGAAGAGACAATTAGTGTTTGAGTAGTAACAATTGAAGGACTAGAAGAGAAAACTGGTACTTGAGTAGATGTTGTTTGAATAACTATACTATTCTGGGTTTGAGTCTGGGAAGCAGATGAGTGGGTTTGTGATGAAGAAATGATATCACTACCTGATTCCGAGGATGTACTTGGTAAAGGAAATTCCTTTGGAGGAATACCAAGTTTTTCACTTTGAGACCTAGTGAGAGGTCTAGAAGAAATAAATTGTGAAGTAACACTACCTTCGGATATTTCAGACTCTTCTAATGATAATGAGAACCCTTGGATTTTATGAACTAAAGCTTGTATTTCAAGGGACTTAGGAGGTTGATTTTTCGATTGATTTGAGACTTTGGTAGTGGGTGTTTGAATATTTCTATCAATTTATTCCCTAGAGATTTGAGATGTAGAAGAAATTGAAGAAGGTGATGAGGGTGAATTGCTCTTGTAATGGCCTATAGATTTGGATTTACTTGCCATTAATAGCTTAGGCCCTCCTTCTAGCGCCAAAAATGTTGAAGCCTTGAAAATCGCTGCTTCAAACATCGGGGGAAAACCACCTAGTCGGGACCTTAGGACAATTCCTTTTCTATTTGGTGTGGTGGCTCTTACTGGATTTATAGGACCAGTTTCCTAATAATGAGTGGATTTTTGATGGAGTGTTTATGTAGGTTAATAATGGAACTAACTGACTGATATAATCTATTTAACTATAACTTGAAAATAGTTCTAAAACTAACCCGAGCATTAAGTATGAATACAACTTAAAGATGATTTTAGTTAAACAAATAACCATGAAAATGAATTATTTATTCAACAGAAAGATGCAAGATCATATAATGATAACTTTGTTTAAGAAATTAAACAGAGTTAGAATAACACATCGCATTCATAATTATATATATCATTTGCATATACTATGATAGATGAATATTTCTATATCTTCAGAAATGATATGATAAAGAAATATTTGTGAAAACAAGCATATATAAATGATATCAAATTTCAAAGGGAATACTTCATAACATAAAGAAAATAATAGTAAATCGATAGAAATACCATATTCATTGAGATATTTTCTTGATGCAACTCAATATCCAAATCCTGTTCTTTAACTTAAAACAACCTCCAAGATACAGAAATGAAATTCTTAAAGATAATTCGCCATAAATCACAGGATGTGATCCTTTATAAAAATAAAGTAGTCAATGGAGTAAAGAAATGTATCATCCAAGCCAAAATTATTACAAATTCATGACCCCTTTCTAAAAGCATGAAAGGGGTTTAAATAATAAATTAACAAAATAGATTATCTATAACCTATGCTAGAAACTATCATCGAAAATCCTGAAAAAGACTTGCGATATCCAAATAAAATATATTCATTGATTTTATCCTGTATTCAATGTGTTGAGATGGAAAATTTTGAGCATATCCTTGACTTCAGTTGGATGACTCAGCCTCGAATGCAACTGACCACTATACGTGGCATTGGATAACTCTGGAATGATGCAATTGATGACGTTTGAAAGGAATTTGATTGTCATTTGTTGACTGTGTGGTTTAAATAAGTATGTGTTAGAAAATTAAATATTACAAAGCAATGAAACACATAAAATATGCGGAAAATACAAGCACACAAAACACATAAAACCAGAGAGACACATATATATGTGGTTCACCCAGTTTAGGCTACGTCCACCTCGAACAGCCAGTCCTTCCTTTATATTATCCAACAAAAATGAAGAGACAAAACCTACAGCAGATCCGCTGTAATATCCTTTGTTCTCTCTCACAGTCTCCCTCTCTGTTTCTCGCTCCGAGAATACAATCATCATACACAGCCGCAATACAATGCCCTCATATATACAAGGGGGTTGCCTTCTAGGGAAAAAAACCCTAATCTAAACATAACTTCTACCGTCAGATCATTTGCCTAATGAACGGCCCAGATTGACTAGAAATTACTATACTTTTACAAGGCTCCGAAAAGCGCTGCCGCCCCCCCTGGACCCCCCACGGCAGCTATTAAATTTCGGGCGGCGTTGTCGCCCCTTTTAAGGTACAGGGGTCCAATGTTGTGATACAAAGTAAACAAGATAATCAGGCTCCACACCCAACAGTATGTCCTTATGACATCCCATGTAATATCCTAATTTTTTCTTATTTTCTGATTCTTGTTGATTAATTCTTACTTCCACCTGGTATCGGTTTCTTTCACTTTTGGTAATTTACCTGGAATACAATCTGAAATTAAATTAATAGCATATAAGCTATCATTAACTAATTGTGTCAGATTTTTCATCATAGCTCTGGCCCTTGATGTTGCTTTTTCTTCTTTAATCAATTGTTTTTCCCATTCAGCAAATAAAATTTCTCTATGTCTTTCTTCGATCCTGGGAAGATTTGCATTCTTTCCTTCTTCTGAGTTTTTCCATGAAAGAAACTCTAATATCTTGTCATATGCATTCTCAAATTCAAGTCTGAGGCTGACTGATCCATCAATAAGGGAAGATGTTACTTCTCATAAAGGCTCTGCTTGTGAAATCTTTTGATAGAGATCATCTAACTGCTGAGACAATAGCTTATTTATTTCCAGAGCTTCAGTTTTAAATTCGTCAATTTTAGGATAATCTTTAAATTTATCCAATCTTGCTTGAAATATTTTTCCTTGCTCTGCTTTGGCAGTTTTCTCATTTTACAGTAGGGTTTGTAACTTGGACACCTCTTGGGACAATTGTTGTTTCTTATTCAAAGCTTGTTGATCAAGCTTTTTCTTTTCTACACTTAGTTGTTCTTCGAGCTATTTGGCTCTGAGTTTTTCTTCTACTAACTACTGTTCCAACTGTATTATTTTTTGTTGATCATTTGATGTCTTTTCTTCTAGCATTGCTATTTGTGATTCCTTTTGTTTGATCATTTGATTGACTTCAACAGCTTTATATATAATGGCTACACTATAGGCACCTGCATATTGTGATAATTTGGTAACATCCCCTGAAGGATATACCTCAGTATTCTTCCAGACAATATTCATGAATTCAACCTGCGAGGATGAAAGTGATTCTTGATCTGTCCTCCTTCTTTTCCTTTTTTTCTAGAAAACAACCCTATGCTTAGGACGATAAAAGATATCCAGAGGAGATATTTCTTCAACTTTCAACACAATTTGTTCTTATGGATGTTCAGGGATAATCTCCATATATTGATTATTCAAAATATCAACTTGAGGATTATTTTTTCCTCCAATTTGTTGTTCAAATTGCTCATATTTTCTTAGCAATTGGGGAATAACAATAATTTCAGCAGAATTTACCACTCTTTCCATGGTTGTTTCTCTTTCAAGTTGATCATTGGGTTTATCATCTATATTTCTTTCTTCAGACTGCATATCATTTTTGTTAACTGTATTCTCCTTTTTTGTTTGAACATCAAGTTTGCCAGCTATATTTTCCTTTTCAGTATGCATATCAGCTTTACTGGTAGACACTTCTTTATCTATCTTGCTAGTTGTGTCTTCTTTTTTCTTTTGTTCTGTTTCTATATTTTCAGCTTCTTGCAAAGGAATCCTTAGCTGGTCAAGGGGAGCTTTCAGCAATCTCTGACTTCTGAACTGCAAAAATGTGTTCATATATTCTACTTGAAACTTGGATTTGGCCAAGTCATAAACTTGGGAAAATTTCTCAATAGAGACAAATAGATCATCAAATTCATTGGGTTCATGATCAAACCTAGAAATTTGAACCAAAGTTGTGAAATCGAAAGCTACTTTATTTGGATCATATTGTCTCCCTGGGACAGTTGCAAGCTTAAGATCTCTTATTTTAATGACTTCCTTCTCAGCATCTTGAAATCATTCAAAGTATAATTTCCACAATGAAAGGGAAAGGTAGGCCACATCAATTTCTTGGCATTCTTTAAACACCTTGACATCCCTCTTTCTGTCAACCGGTAAGAAATTTCTTGGGCTAACAGTTTGTTAGGGACATATAGAGGTAAGATATGGGATTCCACAATGCTTCCAAAAACTCTGATGTAAGTAAATCTCTCTTCTCCAAACCAATTTCCAATATGGGAATATCATTCTTTTCTTTTTTAGAGAGCCGGGGAGGAAACTGGTTAAAAATGGCTTGATAGACAGCCAACAAAAACCGTGACAAATCCTATATACATGATTTTTTTTAAAATGGACCTTCCACAAGCGTTTATGGTAAATGTGGATCGGAACAGATTCCTGTGGAGTCCATCTCCAACCTAGATAGGAAATTTTGAATTGAAACACAGGGCATCTAAGATATAGGCACAAAAATGAAAGGGAGTTGTATTTACAGTGTCTTTATCCTTTCTATATTCCAAAATTCTATTAGCTATCTTGTCAGAAAGGATATCTGACCAATCCATAATTTCAGAATTTATAGCACCATGAATAAGGGGTACCATCTAAATTGAAAACATCGTAGAATTGTCATTCCCAAAGAGTCTACACATCATTGCAGTAGCATAACAATATGGGGGTGCAAGAGACTCCACAGAGTACATACCTGATGCTTCATTTTTATGTTTCTCTGGACATCTCCATTCCTTAATAGGGTCTGATTGAACTTCATTGCTTGTGACAAAATCTACTATGAAAGCTTTGTTGTATACCTTTTGCTGATTTGGGAGATGATACATCGTTTTGATATCTTCCGCTCTAAAAGACCCAAAGCTTGTTCCTGCAGCTGAGACAAAGGTTTTTTTTGTGATGGTGATATTTTCTATCAGCCATTGTACTACATCCTAATAGGGGAACATTTTCACCCGAGCCGCAATTCTGTGAAAGAAAGAATTTGCAAGTGCTTTGAGAGGAGTCTCAGAATCATAATCTTAGTCTTCCTCATCTGGTGCTGTTGCTTTTACCTCTGTTACAGTGGTTTTTTCTACTTCAATCAAAATATACACTTCTTCCCAGGAAATCTTCCCGAGACCCTGGCATGCCGTATCTGTAACCAACTTGATTTTAGCTGGTTTTTCTTTTGGTACTGTGGAAGTGACGACAGTATTTGCGGCAGTAGTAGTTCTTTCTTTCTTAAACTTCTTAGACATTTTCCCGTCTAATATCGTTTCACTAACTAGGAGAACGAGAGGGTTGGATGGTCTATGGCTTTGCAAATGAGAAAAACCTTTCAGAAAGGGAAGGAATGAAGTTAGAAGAAGAACTATGTGAAAAGATTTTATTAATCACCCCAATTTATTAACTTCATCTTAAACTTAAATTCCCTCCATAAGAGTCACATTCATGCATTCATATAGGATCGATCATCATAAATCGTTTGATTTTCTAATTAATAATGATCATAAAATCGAATATCGGCGATTTGAAATGTTAACGTAAAACTTTCCTTTTGGATTTTCCGATTGTGATTGATAAATAATATATGCGAGGCACAAATAGCAATAATCAAAGACTTAACCATCCATCACATCAGAGGTATCGAAAGGGAATCAAATATCATTGCATATGTTCCGCTGATTTGTGATTGCGATTTACTTTATCGCATTTGACATTCCCAAAGGAATTAAGTTGTATACGATTTCTGTCGATTTACAATTGCGATAATGGTGGGGTCCATCGCATCGGAGTTTTGCAAAATAATTAAATATAATGTTTTTCCTACGAAATGCGATTTCAATGAATCGCATCGCATCGGTGTTTATGAAATAGACTGAATGAAGGATATCCTTTTAGAAATGTGATTTGCGATAAGTCGTATCGCATCAGGATTTTATAAATCAAATAAAATGTGATGTTGCTTCTTTGAATTGCGATTGCAATGAATCGCAACGCATCGGAGTTTTACAATAGACCTAATGAACGATATCCTTTTCGAAATGCGATTGCGATATGTTACATCGCATCGGGGTTTTGAAAAAAACAAAAGTGAAACCTTTAAGACCCTACCGATTTTGCGATTGTGATTTACTTTATCGCATCGGACTTTTTAACATGATGACTTCTATGCTTTGTGTCGATATGATATAAGACTTGATAGTTCATCGGATCATAAAAGTTTCAATGTCACATTTGTTCACTTGTATTTGATATATGCGATATGCGATATATGACTTTTAAACAATGAATCTTTTTATTTTTTTATATAAAATAATCGGATTTCCTCAAAGTCTTTTATTTTATTTCAAAATAAAGGGAACCTATTTCTAAACAAACTTTATTCTAAAAATTTGAAATCGGGAGGGTTGTTGTACAGTACAAAAATTGGCAATTCACTGGAAGAAACAATTATCTCTAAAAAAATAAAATGAACACTATAATTTTAACAAGTAAAAAATTTCAAAGATAATGAAAACTATCTTAGAGAAATTTAAATAAAATCTAACTTTGAAAAAGAATAAAAATCACCTACAATTTCCTTCTAATTTCTCAAGAATAAAAACATTTTTGGGTTTTCTTAAGCCTTGATTGGTTGATAGTAATAAAGTAAGGGGCCTTTTCAATTTTAGCTTTTGTAATATACTCTATTTTCATAGGTACTGCCTCTGCTGCCTGCAAACGTTTATAGTCTCGATAGGGTTACCTTTTAACCATCAATCATTCATTGTCCCATCCAACTAAGATTATGATGCTTTAAAAGATAAATTCATAAGACATATTATCTCATGTTTTTTTGTCTTTTACTTTTTTAATTTAAAAGCCATTGTTTTGGTTTGGTAGCCAGTTGATAACAACGCCACTCACTAGTTGTAATTAAACTTAACAAGCTGGCTCGTGATGAGACCCCTTGTCTCATAATTATAAGCCATTACCCTATTTTTTTATGCAGTGTTGGTAATGTCAGTTTTATTACTTCTTATGATCGTGGTAAGTAGGATCGTGATGAGACCTCTTATCTTTTAATTTTACATATAATTTCTTAGAGTTACATTCTAAAAAATCACAACCTTAATGGATGGGGTGAACTGATTTTTCTCCTTAAGAATCAATGGATGACAATTTTTAGAGTTTTGAATGCCAAAGCTTGAAAAAGTCTTTACTTTTTATGGATAACCTTTCTCTGCTCAATAAACTTATAATGATTTACAATTTCCTCAAGATTTCAAAAGATTTTTCAAATGTTTTTACAAACTTCCAAAGTTTAATATTTTATTTTAACTACCCAAAATTGTAATCATTTCTATAAAAATTATTATTTACATAAAATAAGTATTTATAGTATTTTCTTGAAGATATTTTCAAATAGTAAAAAGTCAATTAAATACTATCAACAACCTTATTTACAAAAAATAAACAATATTGCAGAAAGGAATATGTACAGGGAAGAAGGGGTTACCTCCTTATGAAAAGTATTTCTTTAAGACAAGCCCATTCACAGGAAGAGATTCTCTCTTTCCTGATAAGTCTTGCAATATGAACGTATATGAGCCTATCTTTTCAGCAATCTAAAATGGTCCAAGCCACATTTTTTGAAATTTGGTATGCTTACCCTTACCTTCGTGTGCTTTGTCCCATTTCAGAACAAGATCACCAATTTGCAAATTTTTGGATCTGGTGGAACTTGAATCAAAAGAAGATTTTACCAGCTGTTGGTGTTTAGCATGAATACTTTTTTCTTTCTCTCTATCTTCTTATAACTTAATAATTTTATCAAATCTCAATTGAATAGATGATGAAGGATTTTCTTCAATAAATTGAACTAGGGCTAATGATGGAAGAACTAGATTTGATGGTATCATAGCTTCTTTTCCATAAACTAGATTAAAAGGTGAAGTACCTATTGAAGCTTTTTGAGTAATACGATCAGCCCACAGTGCAAAAATTAAAGACTTATGCCAATTCTTTTGATTCTGATCAATGGTATTTTTTATGATTTTAATGAGATTTTTCTTAGTAGATTCAGCTAAACCATTACCTTGTGGATAATAATTTGCTTAATATTTTAATTTAAAACATATTTTAATTGCAAATTCCATTACATTATTTCCAGAAAAATAAGATGCATTGTCAAAAACAAGAGCGATACGTACACCAAACCTGGTAATGATGAATTGATCAATGAAATCAATGATTGCGTTAGAATTGGCTACCTTTAAAGGAATTTCTTCTACCCACTTTGTGAAATAATTCGTTTCTGTAAGGATGTATCTGTGTTGTTTGGAAGAGTGTGGTACTATTTCTCCAATAATATCAAGTCCCCATTGCTCAAATGGTTGCTCAATATTTACTGGTTGTAGAGGAAAAGCTAGCTTCCTTTGTCTTTCACTAGCATTTTGACAAATCTCACACTTCCTTACATAGTCATGTGTATCTTTGAAAAGGTTAGGCCAATAATATCCAGCATGGATGATTTTGTGAGCTGTGGTATCACCTCCAAAATGTCCTCCTTCTAGTCCATCGTGTAATTCCTGCAATACCTTTTTTGCTTCAATATTTTCAAGGCATCTTAGTAGAATTGAACCATAATTTCTTCTGAATAACACATCATCAATGACTTCATAATGTTTAGCCTTTAATCTTAAATCACACTTTTTCTTATAGCTAATATTAGAAGGAGCATACCCATTTTTCAAGTAAAATGTCAGATCAGCATACTGAGATTCGGAATCTATAATACTTATCTAATTTACTTGAACATCATTATCTTGATCTTGATTTTCTGGTATGTTGGAAGCTCCTGCTAACAATCTGCAAAAACCTTGTCCTCTAACAATTTTGGCTAGCTTAATATCAATATCATACTCTTCTAAAGCTGTTACCCAATTAGCTCTCTTTTCTCCTACTTATTTTTGAATTAACAATTTTCTCACTGCAGAGAATGGGACAATAATTTTTTTATGTGTATTTAGGATAAAATGTCTAAAATGTTTGATTGATTTAAACATGGCGAAGGATTTTTTTTATACATCAGAATAATTAAGCTCATCTCCTTGCATATTTGAGCTAAAGAAAGAAATTGGTGCTTCTATTTGTTGATCATTGAGCTGTGTTAAAACAGCAGCATATGATGTTTCAGTAGCCAGGGTATACAAAATAAAATATTTAGAAAAATTAGGAGTATTCAATGTAGGTGCGTTAATGATTGCCTTTTTTATTGCATCAAAGGATTGTTTTTCTTTATGTAACCATTTGAAAACTGAATTTTTCTTAATCATATTCTGCAAAGGTAAAACTATTTGAGAAAAATCAGGACTTAATCTTTTTACAAAATTGATTTGCCCTAGAAATGATTGCATGGATTTCTTGTTATGTGGTAAAGAAATATCAAAAATTTCTTTTACTCTGTCAGGGTCAATATATATACCATCTTTTGATGCAACAAATCCTAATAGTTTTCCTTCATTGAGAGCAAAGAAGGATTTCTTTGGATTTAAGGAAATACCAAATCTTCTGCATCTTTCAAATATCTGTTTCAAATCATGAAGATGATTGGTTATTTTATTTGAAAATATTGTTATGTCATCAAGATAGATAACAACTGATCTATTAATCAAACCCTTAAATTTTATATCCATGGCTCTCTGGAAAGTAGCTCCTGCATTTATTAAACCAAAAGGCATCTTTTGGTAAGCATAAGTTCCCCATTTGGTTCTGAAAGTAGTTTTCAGCCTATCATCTGGATGTACCAATATTTGGTTATAGCCTAAAAAACCATCAAGAAAAGACATGAGTTCAGAACCAGCTACCTTTTGAAGTATTTGTTCCATCGTTGGCAATGGGAAGTTTTCCTTTTGACATGCCTTGTTTGAATTTCTAAAATCAATGCAAATTCTAATATCTCCATTCTTCTTTCTGATAGGAACCATGTTGGAAACCCAATTAGAATGTCTTACAGGAAAAATGATTTTCTCCTTCCAAAGTTTTTTCAATTCTGACTTGATTTGTCCTTCCAAATTGGGATGAATTTTCCCTAAATTCTGTTGTATTGGCTTTACATCGGAAAGCATTGGAATAGTATGTTGGATAACAGAAGTATCATAAGTTTTCAAATCCTCATAATTCATCTATAAATGGCCACCAAGAGATGAGAAAAATGAGAGCACATTGTTATGTAAGCCAAATTTCCCATGAGCAATCCAGCATTGTGCAATCCAGAGGGGCAGTAGAGAAAGGATTTTGTGTTTTACCATCCAACAACTTCAATCCTTTGGAGTAGAGGGAGATACCTTGTGATAGCAGCTAAAGTCTAAAAACGTCCTCGCACTGGGTCTTAGAACTCCATAGTTCTAAGGGTCCCTTGGCAAGAGTGTAATGTAGTATATTTCTCCTAATAGCGAGCAATAAGAGGGGACTTTGATTCCACCATTTTCATTATTGTTAAGTTTGAATCTTTATGAGATTTTTTTTTATGTTTAGTTTAGTTGTGTTCTCTCTCTATATATTCATACTATGCCATGATTTACTGTGTTCTATATTTTATAGCATGTGTTCACTAACCTGCTAACCATCTTTTTTTTCCTGTGACCATAGCTTGGAGGCAATGACCACTCCTCCTAAGCACCAGTGGATTGGTACACTTTTTCATGAAAAACACAACCATGGGATTGGTGACTCCACTAGCTTTACTTTTTTAGTTAAGTGGTTGTGCTTGTTTTAGGGACATTCTCTCTACTCTAGAGTGTTGCTGGGACAACTCCCCTCCTTTTCTTCTATGCTCATTCACTCATAGTGAAATTCTGAAGTCTAGAAGTTTCAGAAATTCCTTTTACAGGAAAACCACACGTTGTTTTCTCAGACAGATGCAGCGAGTTGCAGAAGTTTAGCTCTGACCCACATGTAGAGTCACGCGCCTGCGTGAAGCTTTCCCACGCAGAAACCAAAGACCAAAATCCTCTACTATTTTCCTTAATTTCCCAAATGTAAAGTGGTTAGCATCCCAGAGAAAAATTTCCAGCACTGTTTATGGTGTCCCACGACTGTTTAGAACTTTATTTTGGCTGTTTTTTAGTATCGCTAGTTGGTAGTTTTAAATTTTAAAGTTTATCTTCACAAAAAAACACATAGTTAAAGTAGGGGGAAATTTACTTGTGATCTGAAATAAATTTTTTTTTTTAAATAGACACCAAAAACACATATATAATTAGTTGGAGTAAGTGGCCCTAATTCACATATGCTTAGCTAGTTTTCATTTTTCCTATCTAGATCATTAATTTGGTTTAAATTTTTTCACTAGGATTTGGGACCATGAATTAATTAGCTTAAGAGAAGCAAGTAATATTTGTTGCCTTTGCACCTTTTGGTGACCCTAGGAAGTCATATGAAAGCTCTCTTCTGATAATTTTGCATCTCCCTTTAATTAATCACTTAGATTAATTAGGAAAAGTTGTAAGCGGCCCACTATCCTCACACGATTTGCTTATAGAAAGGAACAATCAAACATAGATTAATAGGGGATGTGTAAAGGATCACCGCATATCCACATCTTAAAAATATGTGATTGATCACTTTTTTCTCACACACTTCCACACCATAAGTGAATTAAAGACTCCTTAAAACTAACCTAATTGAACTCACTAAACTTCCCCATAGGGGCCACAAGAAAAATTATAGTTCAGGTTAGGACCATGGGGGTAGCCATCCAATAAGCTGTTGAGATTGCAACAAGATGAGGAGCTTAGTGGAAAGGAGTCGCCTTCACTAAGTGGGCCCGTAGGGTATTTTTGGCGCAAAGTCTATTTTTAGACTATGTCTATTTTTAGACATATGGATCATGTTCTATGAGTTGCAGGTTGCTATTTGTGGATGGTTGGTCAAGTTGGAAAAAATATATGGACTTCTATTTTTAGACATACTGGGCGGAATCTATTTTTAGATTGCCAGTCTAAAAATAGATATGTCGAATATTATTAGCTCTTAATAATATTTGGACTATAAACATTATCTTATCCTCTTGGAGCACGTCAATTCGAGTCACGGATGTGGCACATGCAGCTGATAGAAGGAATTATGCTATTCCTAGGGTTTAATGGAGCTATTGCATGGTTGACTTCAGTTAGAACTCATGTGACAGAGTTTGGTGGAGTTGATGAGACAGTTAATGGAGTTGTGTTCAGTTTAACTTAGTTGAGCTAGTTGTATCTAGTCTAACTGATTGATACAATTAGTGAGAGTAGTGTGAATTAATTATTAATTAATTCACTAATTATTAACTCATAAATCAACTAAAGAATACATCAGTTAACTGCAGTGCATGGACAGTTTCAGTGGAGACCAGTGGAGAGGTAGGTGAAAGAGCAGTGTGACTATCAGTTGTGACTATATTGGTGCATGCGATTTGCACACACATTGATGGAAAATCCAATGAGGATTGTGCAGTACATATTGGTGGGATTCAAACTTGGATCTCATGATTATCCATATTGGATTGCGCAGTAGAGGCTGGCTAACAGGTGGAGCAGATTGGAGCAAGTGTTTTGTATGATCTGAGCTTGTGTAGTGTGTAACAATTGGAGATAGTGTTGAGAGCTTGTGAGGAGTTTGTACTATGATTGTTACATGATCTCTATCATTATAATATACAGATAGTTGGGGGTTTTCAGCTTTAAGCTTTCCCATAAATACTGTGTTTATATGTGTGATTGTTTATGGTTTTAATGTGTGCATGCGATTGTTTTAATTTCCGCAAATTGATGATCAATAGTAGAAGAGGTTATGTATTATGCATGAAGCTCAAATAGTGTGTGATAAGGATAATATCGATGAATAATTTAACAGTTATTCAAATTTCTACATGGTATTGGAGCAGTATTGATCATTGGAGCAATTGCAAAACATTGAAGTGGTTGAGTTTTGTGCTGGTGGAATTCGAATTTGCAGCAGTGTTTTTCTTGGTGTCGAAGTTTAGATGTCTTTCAACGGATTGCGATTGGAGTATGCCCTTGAGGGCAGCTTGAATTATATTGCATGGAAGGATAGGATGGAATCGGTGTTAGATGACAATGGGTTGAAGGATTTCATAGATGCTGAAGTCCCAAAGCCTACTTCTAGCGATGCTGCCATAATTGAGGCTTGGCAAAAGAAGACAGAAAAGTGTCAAAGGATTCTATTGGAGGGCGTGAAGGATCACATAGTGTCCAGCCTGCATGGTAAGGCTTCTCCATTCTTGATGTGGAAAGCCTTGACAGATTTATTCCAAAGCAAAAGCGACCAGAGGAAGTTGGTGCTCAAGGATAAACTCAGAAACATAAAGATGGAGAAAGGCAACAGTATGCCCAAGTACCTCACGAAGTTCATCCAATGCAAGGATGAGCTGGGAAGTGTGGGGTGACTGTAGATGATGAGGACTTGGTGAGCTTGGCTCTCCTTGGGCTTCCAAAAAGTTGGCATTCCTATCAGGACTCTATCAATGGTCGAGAGAAATTGCCAGGATGGGAGCGACTTTGGTCGGATCTTGTGCAAGAGGAGATAAGGCAGAGTACCAGGGACAGATCATCATCAAAGAACTCTGATGAAGAAAATTTCACTTTGGCTGCTAGAGAAAAGAAGGGGAAGAGTAAGAAAGCTTCTCATTCCGGTGCGAAAGGAAAGAAGCAGGACATGTCCAAGGTGAAGTGCTTTCACTGTCACCAACACGGACATTATGCCACAAATTGTCCGCAGAAGAAGAAAATAAGCAGGCTACTGGAACTGCAGCTGGAGAGTCCTTAGCCTCGCAGTTTGAGCTGGATTTTTCACTGATCGAATGCTTGATCTCAAATGTGGCGGGATCAGTGTGGTTTATGGACAGTGGTGCATCTTTTCACATGATAGGAGATCGAGATTTGTTTACTGATCTAGATGAGAAAGATCTTGGAGTGCACATCGAGATGGGCGATGATGGTAGATATAGTGCGACCAGTATCGGTACCATTTCCTTTGAGAGGGAGTCTAGTAAACCCTTCGTATTGAAGGAAGTGATGCATGTTCCAAGATTGAAGAAGAATCTTATCTCTGTGGCGATGTTAGAAGACAAGGGATATGATGTTGTCTTTAGCGAGGGAAAGGCTTTCCTGCGCAGTAAGGCAACTGGTGAGACCCGAAGGATAGGGGTTTGAGTTAAGAACCTTTATCAATTGCAGGTAGATGGCTATGCAGCAATGGCAGGCAAGGCAGAAGGAGTGGTGAGCCAGGATGATGGCGAGTTGTGGCACCGGAGATTGGGCCACCTTCACCATGGAGCTTTGAGAATCTTGCAAGCATGTTCTGCGACCTAAAGGTGCTCTTGCGCGATCGAATCGATGCAAGGGATCTACCTTGGGAAAATTTGTGAAAGCCACCTTTCACGAGAAGGATAGTCGCACCACGGCAGTCCTTGGTGCACGGACATGTGTGGACGCTTTCTCGATGACTTCGACGACCAAAGCACGAATGTTATGTGATATGTGTTGATGATTTTTCTCGTAAGTCTTTCGGATCTTCTTCATCCAAAAGAAAGGCAGACATACTCAGAGTTACGCCATTCAAGGCTGCGGTTTGAAAAAGAATCGGGGAAGCGGTGAAGGCTCTAAGGAGAACGCTTGATGGTGGTAGTTACATCTCTTGTGGAATTCAAGGACTTTTGCGGCGCGAAGGAGGTCGAAGAGAGCTCATAGCACCTCATAACCACGATGGAAACGGGGTTATTTCGGCGGAAGAACAGAATGATCGTGGGTGCTGCACGGGCGATGTTGCATGATCAGAGCCTACCCATACACTTGTGGGCGGAAACATGCAATACTGCAGTATATGTGCATAACCGTTGTCCTCACAGGATACTTGGCATGAGTACACCCGATGAGGCGTTTTCTGGTAAGAAGCTTGATATTTCCCATTTGATGATTTTTGGTCCACCTGTTTACATTCATGTGACGAAGGATGCCAGGAAGAAGCCCCTCTGATAGCAGCCAGGGTTGGGATTCGGTGCAACGTGTGCCCCACAATTTATGGTGTGTGTTTTCCGGACGATCGCCATTTGTTGTGCGATGGGATATCAAATTTCAGGAGGAGAAAGCCATGAAGTGTTCGCTTGAGAGCGAGCCACACTTGCATGCAGATGAGGAGCTATTAGTTCCTAAGGATGAGTCTCAGGATGTGGATCAGCCACAAGATGAGGTTCATGGAGTGGAAGAGACCACTCATGCAGCACCAACCATCAGAGGGCAGAAGCGCACTACAGAAGCTGAGCGACTGGCTCAAGATGCAGAGAAGGTTGTAGGAGCACCTACATCACAGCGCAGACAGAGACAGTCACCTGATCGGTACACTGGATACATGGCTCTTGTGAGCAAGTGTATTGTGACAGAGCCATCCTCTTTCGAGGAAGCTGTGGAGGATCCCGCATGGGTAGATGCAATGGTGGAAGAGTATGATTCGATTGTCAGAAACAATGCATGGGAGATTGTCCCAAGGACGAAAGGGAAATCAGTGGTGGGTTTGAGATGGATCTACAAAGTGAAGCAAGAAGCTGACGGGAGTGTGGAGAAGTACAAGGCAAGATTTTTTGCCCAAGGCTTCTCACAGATTGAGGGGATCGATTATGAGGAAACCTTTTCACCTGTCGCAAGGTATTCTTCCATACTTACGATTCTTGCTCTCTCAGTGCAGATGGAGTGGCACATTCATTAGATGGATGTGAAGGCGCATTGAACGAACAAGACAAGGAGGAGGTGTACATGAGCCGGCTTTGAATGTTTCGAGATCTTGACAAGTACCATGTGTGCGGAGGCTCAGAGAGGGTTTTGTAGGTTGAAACAAGCACCTCGTGCTTGGTACACATGGAGGGGGGCAGTTCTTCACCAAACTTGGATTCTCCAAGAGTGAGGTGGATCATAACCTATACCAGATTGTGGTGGAGGGTAAGTTGCTGATCATTGTACTTTATGTAGATGATTTGATTTTGACAGGTGATGAGCTGTTGATACTCTCATGCAAGGAGGATCTTGCAAAATAATTTGAGATGAAGGACTTGGGCCTCCATTATTTCCTGGGATTGGAAATTTGGCAGCGCAGTGGTGGATTGTTTGTTTCTCAGGGTAAGTATGCCCAGGAGATACTGGAGAAGTTCAACATGCATGGCTGCAAGCCTGTTGCTACTCCTCTTCCTGCTATCTAGAGGAAGGAGGATGCTACTTCGGCGGAGGTAGTGGATGCCACTGTTTATCGACAGTTGGTGGGGTCGCTTATGTATCTGGTCAATACATGACCCGACATATGCTATGTTGTTAACCAGCTTTCACAAGCTATGGTTAAGCCAACCAAGCTCTTTTGGAAGGCAGGCAAGCATGTAGTGAGATATCTTAGAGACACATATCTCAGAGGCACATTGGGATATGGATCATGGTATAGATAGGAGGATGAGTTGAGGTGGCATGGCTTCACGGATCGGTATCATCATATCATAGATTGTGTGCAGCGGAGAATAATGTTACTTTCATACATTCCTACGGAGGATCAGGATGTTGATATCTTGACGAATGCGCTCACCAGGAGAAAATTCGAATACCACAGGGGCAGGATAGGCGTTGCAGATAATACTTATCTTGTTGAGAGGGAGTGTTGAGATTGCAACAATATGAGGAGCTTAGTGGAAAGGAGTCGCCTTCACTAAGTGGGCCCGCAGGGTATTTTTGGCGCAAAGTCTATTTTTAAACTATGTCTATTTTTAGACATATGGATCATGTTCTATGAGTTACAGGATGCTATTTGTGGATGGTTGGTCAAGTCGGAAGAAATATATGGACTTCTATTTTTAGACATACTGGGCAGAATCTATTTTTAGATTTCCAGTCTAAAAATAGATATGTCGAATATTATTAGCTCTTAATAATATTTGGACTCTAAACATTATCTTATCCTCTTGGAGCACTTCAGTTGATGCTGAATGTGGAACATGCGGTCGCGGAAAAATTACGCTATTCTAGAGTTTAGTGGAAGCTATTGCATGGTCGCTTGATTTAGAACTCATGTAGCAAGTTTGGTAGGTTGATGGAATGCAGTTAATGGAGTTGTGTTCGATTTAACTTGGTTGAGCTAGTTGTATCTAGTCTAAGCTGATTGATACAATTAGTGGTGGTGTGAATTAATTATTAATTAATTCACTAATTATTAACTCATAAATCAACTAATGAACACATCAGTTAACTCAAGTGCATGGACAGTTTCAGTGGAGATCAATGATGGAGGTAGGTGAAAGAGCAGGTTGACTATCAGTTGTGACTATACTGGTGCATGAGATTTGCACACACATTGATTGAGAAGCCAATGAGGATTGCGCAGTACATACTGGTGGGATTTGAACCTTTATCTCATGATTATCCATATTGGATTTCGCAGTAGAGGCTGGCTAACAGGTGGAGCAGATTGGAGCAAGTGTTTTTTATGATCTGAGCTTGTGTAGTGTGTAACAATTGGAGATAGTGCTGAGAGCATGTGAGGAGTTTTTACTATGATTGTTACATGATCTCTATCATTATAATATACAGATAGTTGGGGGTTTTCAACTTTAAGCTTTCCCATAAATACTTGGTTTATATGTGTGATTGTTTATGGTTTTAATGTGCGCATCTAATTGTTTTAATTTCCGCAAATTGATGATCAATAGTAGAAGAGGTTATGTATTATGCATGAAGCTCAAATAGTGTGTGATCAGGATAATCTCGCTGAATAATTGAAAAATTATTCAAATTTCTACATAAGCCGTCATGGTCAGTTTACATCTTGAGACATAGAATTTGACTGAATAAGAAGCTTTAAAACTCATCTATCCTCCCACAGAAAAGAAAACCCGAGTGCCATAGAGACCTGATTCAGAGGGGGTTAAGATAAGGCCCAGTGAGTGCGATATTATTTGGGGCTACCTAACCCATCTAATACTCGGTAATGGTAGATTATTTACCAAGAAGCTCAAGAATCGAATGCTCACGTGGGAAGATGGTACTTAGTGGCCAAATCTAGGGCATACTTCCCTATAGGTGACGGTTCAAGCAGCACTAGATCATCTACCCATTATCTTGGTCGATTCTTCAGCTGCTGGAAGGCTTCGCCAGTTCTTTCAGGACGTTAGCCCCAGTACCCATAAGAAGATATATTCATAAGGCCCAGTTACAATTGAGAGTGTGAGGACATTTAGGTCTCTAGGATTTTGAGTATCATGTACAAAAACTACCAAGACCAATTTTTTATTGATTGATCACATAGAAATAATTTAAAGGAAAATCAACTTTTGTTTTAACTTTTTTTTATGTATGTGGTCACCATTTTTTCTTTGATACTTCACCTCTCATAGAACTGAATATTTTTTCCAAAACCATACCTAGTCGACACCATAACGGACCCAATGGTACCTCGTTGATCTAGACGTCTTTTGGACCTCTCCCCATTACCGAGAGGAGTTACAGGTATTTTTCTATTTAGGCATAAAATAAGGAACACTTCCACCCTTATTGGTTCATCATTTATTGGGGCATATTTATTTGGGAACCCCTGAGAGTCGCCCAATGCCACACCAATGGAAACCCCCACAGTTTCACCACATACCACTCCTCCCACAACCCCTAGGGGGAAGAGGAGCGCTACCCATTCAGGGAGCCAAGTGAACACACAGCTAGGTACGTCACAGATAAACCCCATATCTAACCAGAACATTGTGTCTTCACAATCTACAATGGCTCTCAAACCATAGTCATCGTTCTTAGCATCATTTAACTTCCCCGATCTAACCAAGTTAACGAATGACCCTATTGCACACAAACCTACATGGCCCCCCATGCCCACTAAGCTCCCTTTTGAAATTCCAAAATTTGAAGGGAAGCAAGCGAAAGACCCCGGAAATCACATAATGACTTTCCACTTGTGGTGTTCGTCAGACAGCATCACTGAAAATACTGTTCGGCAAAGACTATTTCAGCGCACCCTAATCGGACCAGCTGCAAAATGTTATGTGGAGCAACCTTCTGCTACACATGGAACCTTTAGCACCCTAACTACTGCATTCCTCACATATTTTGATTACCCATCCACCATGATTCAAGGATGGAATTACTGACACATTTTAGACAGACACTAGCCATACATATCTCAGACCATCTCCATGAATGGTGGCGACATTGTAGTTTGTGGAAAGCCAAACTCGACGATTGAGTTTTGTTGGACCTGCTCCTGAAAACTCTCACTTCAGATATTTCAAAAGACGTAGCAACCCAAAAACCTACATCTGAAAAGGACACTCAGTCCCAGCATCTCAAGATTATTTACACACAGTCAGGATACATTTATAACATGTTTCTTAATGCTCCGTGCCTAAAAAATTATAAATAATTTCCAAGCTTGTCAAACACTGTAGATGGATTGATTGGGTCACTAACCCAAAATCACCTAGGCAGCAGTAGTCAGTACCCCGGTTACACGTATGATCCTAACCAAAACATCCTACAGCCCGATTACCAAAATCATCATGCACCTTTGCAGAATATGACCAATAGGGCGCAGTCGTAGCATCATCAGCAAGGAGGTCCATACCCTCTGGCTCAAGGGACTCAGTACGTAGCTAAAAATGTTGAAAGAAGAGTTTTCCCCAACAGTCATTCACGAACCAGGGACAGGGGAACCTGGTTGCCTCACTCTCTTGAGTTGTCAAACTTTCCACACAGGCAGTTTCTGGGT
The DNA here is from genome assembly GCA_034641835.2 of Pinus albicaulis. Taxonomy (NCBI): domain Eukaryota; kingdom Viridiplantae; phylum Streptophyta; class Pinopsida; order Pinales; family Pinaceae; genus Pinus; species Pinus albicaulis. The sequence goes on along the minus strand of CM076584.1, from coordinate 115,236,335 downwards.
ACGTCAAATACTACATACGTTTTGATCGAGTCTTTGGCCCAAGATCACCTAGGTAGTATTAGTACCCATGATACTCAGGGATTTATCACGCGCATCGACACTGTAGATGGTTTGATCTGGTATTTGGCCCAAGATTACCTAGGCATCAGTACTACCCATGATACTCAAGGAGTTTCCAGGGACGTTAAATACTGCAGACGTTTTGATCGGATCTTTGGCCTAAGATCACCTAGGTAGTAGCAGTAGCCATGATACTCAGAGATTTACCATACATGTCAATACTACAGATGGTTTTATTGGGTCTTTAGCCCAAGATCACCTAGACAGTAGTAGTACCATGTGCGTCGATACTACAGATGATTTGATCTGGTTTGTGGCCCAAGATCACCTAGGTAGTAGTAGTACCATTTGCGTCGATACTTCAGACAGTTTGATAGGGTTTTTGGCCCAAGGACACCTAGGCTGAAGTAATAAGTACCCTAAATACTCATATGATTCTACTCAGGACGTATCACAACTTGGCTATCATGAAAGTCACCCCAACACTCATATACCAACCAGGTACAAGGGAACCAATACCCCCCATCCCCCGCACAGAATAGACCACCACCACAGCGTAATGCACCAGTCAATCTAGTGCAACCTTCCCAAGCTCACCAGCAACCATACAACCAGGAGAATTATGATAATCCTCCAAATAATACAAAAATAATCCAAGGAGCAAAAAAAAGGGAGATCATGGAAAGGGGGCAGTAACCAATAACGCCCTTCGCAATATCAGTCTGGGGGCAACCCCAACCAAAATAAAAACTAGGAGCCAAGTAACAATTCCCAAGGGAAAACTAGAGCTTAGAGTATCTGATCATAAAACCCAAAGTAACACAATGATCATCACCTCATAATGCCCAAAAGAAGCTTCACCCATGCATGCCTTCGAAAAAATAATTTTTCAATGCCGATAGGTATCCCTCTCTTATATTTTGTTCATTCATCACATGTTTTCAATAAAATTCCAATGAGAATATGCTTTCACTTGGGGTATTTTGTTGCAGGTATCGTACAAACCATCCATCATCCCATGTACTGAAGGTTCCAGAGAAGGTATCAATCTACCCTTAGCATGATAGAGTCCCTAAAAACTCTTCATATCCTAACATCATTTCTCCACAATAAATTAACCATAGGTTCTAAACACCTAACCATTTTTATCATCTCCCCACCTTGCACGTGATAAACATCCTTGTTGGTCGGTAGAGCCTCCCCCACCCCCCCATGGAATTCGCCACTCAAAGTAGACCGCACTTCAAAAAATCATGATTTCATGGCCATACCACTTCAGTCTAGGAAGCACTTCATGCCCATTCATCCATCATGCATCAAGTCAAGTTCTACCATATCGAAATAAAAACCCTTTCTTGGACTACCATTTCTTGCAAGAAGATCAAATACGCACCACCGTGTCTTGCATTTTTCCTACCATCCCTCCATTATCATAGCCCATCTACGATATCTTCCATCCACTCCATCATCCTCACATGGAGACCAACCAATGGGGCACCCCACCCTCAGCAAAACACCATCCTCACATAATCAGTGAGTGAAAATTTTCATGTTTTAGGGTACCCATCTCTGTGTTTTGTACAATTCCAATACCATTGTTTCATTCTTTTGGTAAGTGTACAAAGACCTAAAATGGAGAAAAATCCACCACTCATCCATCCATTTTTCCCCCATGGTCGCAGTCCCTAGTCACCCTTGGTCAAAGCATCTCACCCTTCACGCAAAAGCCACCACAACATTCATAACCAACATATACCCACCCTGGACATCCTACCAACTCCAGGGATTTTCCTCATCTGAAATAGTTATGACTGCCGCCAAGCTCCCTTTTCATGCTCCGACCTTGGGCCACTAAACTCTCATCACCAGTTTTCAGTCACCCCTCACCATCATGCCTATGTTAAACCTATCAAGTAAAATACCCTGGTCCCTTGCATCAGTAGCTCTCTCATTCGGTTGAGGCTTCCTTTTTGTCGACTTCAAAACCCATTCTAAAAAAAGGAAGTAGTACCCTGGATGGCTCCTCATCACACTAGGGGCATCCTCGGATGGCACTATGGGAATCATCATTGCCCATAGATGTCATCAATCCTCCTGATATTGGACTACAACATAAGCTTTCATGTAAAGATGGTATCGTACTTTAAAACCATTTTGAATTTCTCAAATTCGTCAAAGACCCATGCCATTATAAGCATCTCTCAACAATGCTTACATGAGAAGTTCTCAGTCATACACTCATGTGTATAATGAGCAGTTATAGTCCATACCAATATTAGGCATGTGGGTACCACATTCCACCTATTTGTCAACAAAAAAACACCCCGGAGGGCGTCAGTAATCATCGACATCAACCAAACCAATAGATCACCACCATATTAGTGACATAGACAGAACCTTTATCTATTAGATATATTTGTTTAGCTAGCCAAAGAATTAGGAGCATGGGACATGCCCGCCTCGTAGAAAAAGTGTATTTATTGTATCATACTATTTTCTTGCAGGTTTCTGACAAAACATGGTCACTCTTCAATCCACTGTAAGGGGTTTCCAACCTTCAGTTATACGCGGGTCTCTCTCTCTCTCCAAACACTACACAGAAAATAATCTATAATGTATTTTGGCTATACAATTCTTCCTAGACCTCACACATTAGGGGGTAATTGTTATCATTGGAAAATCAGAAAATCAAATATGACATTATCAAATGTCAGGCAGAAGGATTTAAAAGGTTGAGGAACATTAGAGGATTTGAAAAAAATTAAAAACCTCTTACTTTAAGAGGCAAAAATCAAATTGCGCACTAGGAACACAGGTGAAATATACCTTTGCATGCATTTTCCTTCGATAGGAGCATTGGTCTGCGTGGATTTCCCTCAAAAAGCCGCGTGGTCCTGGGAGTGGTGGAAGTCATTTTCCAGAACCACTTGACACACTTCAAGAAATGATCCCACACTTGAGGCCGCCCAAGGACAACCACCTTGGGACCTCAAGGGAGCACACAAAGGAATCAACCCTCTCTCTTGGGTCACCATCCACCAATGTACCAAGAGAGGGAAGGAGAATTTGACTTCGCCTATAAACTTCCACCAAGAGATGAGAAAAATGGGAGCACATTGTTATGTTGGCCAAATTTCCCATGAGAAATCCAACAGTGTGCAATCCAGAGTAGTATTAGAGTGAGTATTCGATTGTTGGCCATCCAACCACTTCAATCCTTTGGAGTAGTGAGAGAGACCTTATGACAGTAGCTAAAGGGTAAAAATGTCGTTGCATTGGGTCTTATAACTCCATAGTTCTAAGAGTCCTTTGTCAAGAGTGTAACATAGTATCTTTCTTCCTAACCACGAGAAATAAGATGGTACTTCGACTCCACTGTTCGCATTATTGTTATTTTTGACTCTTTATGAGATTTTTTTATGTTTAGTTTAGTTGTGTTTACTCTCTATATATGCATATCTACTTTCCTATATTATAAATGAAACATAGATCGAAAGAGATGGCCAACCTCGACCTAATTCTGCGATGTTGTTCTTTATTGAAGCTCCTTGATCCTTCACTTTTCCAAAGTTTGATCTTCACTGCTACCAGCATTAAATTACATGCACAAGTGACTAAGAAACAACAAGAAGCATACAAGTAAAACATGCATATACAAATATAACCTATCTAACTCATCAAGGAATACTAGAATTCTTGTCTTGAGTCAAGGACACGAATGGAAAATAAATATCACGTGTATCATATTATTAATAAAAGAGGAGTTACAACCTGCGCCTTGATGTCGAATCTCTCCTTCAGTAGGTCTGAATCTGAGCACGTCTCCAAACAACTCATTTTCAACTTAGTGTGAGAAGGCTAAGGGCTCAACGCTCTCCTTCAAAGCTTATGACAATCTTCAAACCTCTATCTTCTATTCCCTTCTACTTTCTTCTAACTGGCAGAGACATTGGAGAATGATGAATTTATAGGGATGGAGGATGGGACATGGATCCACTTATGATAGGAAAATGGCTTATCTATTTGGGAGGTTCCTCTTTTGTAGGAAAATGAGGCCTACGAGAGGAATCTCGGCCATATCCTGACCAAAAAACACCCAGCTCTCTGCTCTTGAAGCTTCTAAGCCATGTAGCTTTGATTCCATTTTTAAAAATCTTCTAGAAGTAGATCAGCGATGGTGTGAGGTCCATACTAGTGCCGATTAGCACTGTTAAAAATATTAGGATGGTCCATCAGCACTGGTGAGACACATAATGGTCACGCTTCTCCAAAAAAATGGTTATTTAGGGAGCTACTCCAGGAATGATCAACTGAGAGTTTTTTCTTCAGACTGAAAGGGATGCAATGGAATATTATGGAAAAGGTACAGAGGGATCACTATTATGGTCCTCCAACATTTGGGAATAGGGAGTATACTGACAGTTACAAAATCTTGTGTAACGGATGACCCTAAATCATGAAGGAAGAACGAGAGTGAGGGGTGAAATTCTTTACAAGAACGTGCCAAGACCAAGACGTTGTCGTCAGAAAACCTGCGAATCAAGTACATATATACAACTGAAATCTCAGATATAAATACATGACTACAAGGCATGGATGAAGTCATCTGTAAAAGATATCATGTAATAGGATCAGTCGTATGGTCACAACCATCCAACAATAAGAAGGATCAAAAATATGGACTCAAGTATGGTCACAGCCATCCAGCTAGGAGAGTCATATATATAGTCATGAATAACTCATATCCCTTACAACCTGGACTTTATCAAAAAAATTCCAGGGTCTTCCGCTCCGTCATGACTCGATCATGTACAAATTCAGGCATGTGAATGAGTGAGCCGAATTCGAACATGCAAGAATATCGCCTGATTACCATTCAATGATGTAAACTATTAACAGGTGCGATAGAGACCACCAATAATGATGATGGCCCTCAAGGTACTAACACTACAATCCATGAGATGTGAATAAGGTATTGAAGTTGAACACTCGTGAAATCATCTGATCGAAGGCTAATGAGGTAGACTTGTTGTCGAATGCAAAAAACCTACCATTAAGGCATGCAGGCTCTAAGGTACTGAAAGGAGTCTCTAAATCAACTTTTCAGATAATGAGTTGAATTCAAAAAGAAGTGATCCATCGAAGAAGGGCCATGTTGTATCCCACATCATCGAAACGAGACAAAGGAACAAGATGGTTGTGAATCAAGACTGTACATAAAATCATGGATTGAAAAAATGCAGGAGGAACTACTCTTGAACATATCAGCGACAGGACTCCGGAGTTCGGCAATATTTGACTCAAATTAAATTAGAGGTCATGTTGACAAGATTGGTAATTGAATGAGAGGCAAACAGATTTCCCAAACCCATGGAATAAAAGTGACGAATGTAGGATGTCCCCAACTCAACACGATTTACAGACAAGTTTTTATAGGTCAATTTGGACACCATTCCCAATGAATTGTTTAATTGGGCATCATCTCCAGGACCAATGATCAAGGGTCTATCATTACCTATCATTTTAGTTGCTACATGCCCTAAGATAAGAAACAAGACAAATCAAGCAAGACTTTGAAGCTTATTATTTAGCATATGAGAGTTCACCAACGAAGGCTCTAAGGGGCCTAAGTTTGTTTCATATGCAGGTAGCCCCATGCAAGGCTGCTCTGTAAAGCACTTCCCGACATTCACAAGTGCGTTGGTCACATTGGGAGAGAAATTCTCATTGTTCTGGAATCTCCACTTGGCCAGTGCCTTCTAGAAGAGTTCACATGTGTCAAGCTTCAGATCCAGGTGTCCATTTGACATCTACATGAATAAAAACATGTCTTGCCTATTTTTGGAAAGATACTGATTGCAAAAAAACCTACAGTTCATCTATAAATTGAACACGGATCTAAGTGTTTGAGAAGGAAGAATTTGAGTAGAGAAATGCTAGAGAATTTTCAATTGAGAGCTTGGTTTGTGAAGCTACTGCTGGAGAGATTTATACTGTGATGAGACTTCATAACTTTGCTGGAAGGTCACTTCAAATTAGTCACTAGGTTGTAACCTCTCCTTCTATCATCAATAAAGAGCACTTCTTATTTTCCCCTACATGCATCTATGTTAACTTTGATTTTCCATATTGTAAGATCTTGGTTGATGAATGTAGTTTATGATTTAATGATTTAGCTAACTAGCTTTAATAGATATCTATATTATTGCATCTTCTGTTGTTTCAGTGTTCTTTCTTGCAAGAAGCATTCAGCTCACAAACCGCTTGAATTTGAAGCTGCAACAGAAGCGATAGAAGGATCCATTTGGAAGCGACTGAAAAAGTAAGCCTCCAATCCTCTCTGTGTATCTATTCTGAGTTAGGATAAATAGTAGTATAGTCTCTCACATGTTGTTCTAGACTAGCACCTGTCTAGGGAAGCGTATTTTATCCGTAGATTAAAATTATAGCCCAACACAAGTGTAATGTTCATGAGCGACATACTACCGACGCAACTGATAAATACTTTCATTTTTCCCCCACCATTTCTGGCAAGTACCCAAATTTTTTTTTAATACAAGCTTGAAGGGGATAACATATTCTTGTCGTATAAGTTTTTCCTTTGGAAAAATCCATCCTACTACATTTTACAAGCCCTAGGAAGGATGAACTCGGTAGCATCATGGTGACAATTCCAATGTCGTTAAATTTTAATGAGTCCCACAAAGGTGAAACTCGGCACCTTTTCATGTTTAGAGAGTTTGAAAAGAGGCTAAAAAGAAAACTCAATAGGTCCCTTTTCGTAGATAGTCCCTCAAATCCGAAAAGGTAGAAAACAAAGTTCAAGAGAACCTCTTAGTCATGATTGACTAAGGTATTCATTCTTCGTAAATATTTTATCCTGGCTTGAAAAGGGGTAAACGTATACTAGTTAAACGACATTTTTTTTACTTTAACGAGTTCAAAACGACAAATACTTGACAATATTTTCATTTTTCGAGAATCTGAAAAGGGCTTAAACATGACTCCAAGTGGGCGAATTTTTCATTTGTTTTTACAGAGTCTGAAAAAGTAATAAAATAGAACTCGTTCTCTTATCATCCGTCAAAAATTTTACCCTGTTGCTACATAAGAGTGAACACATTATCTATTTTCAACGAAAAATTAATTAAAATATTGAAAAAACCCTAATAATGACTTAGACATTTATAAAAATCAAAAAATTAAAACATTTTCACTTTTCACTTTCACAAGTCATTGGAGAGGTTTTTTTACCCTTTCTACCTTGATTCTATAGGAGCTAACTATGGGTGATCCAAGGATTCAATCGATGAATCATTGGTGCCAGGCAAGAGCCATGCTTATTACCTCTGATTTCAAACCTGTTTTAGCAATTTTTATGATGTATAGTGATTTTTGCGAAAGAGTTTCAAACTCAGTTTCATCATGGATTAGCGTGGGAATGCCCTATCAGGATCGCGCCAATCGCAGAGATCAAAAAAATACGACAAATTTCTCAAAGACCACCACCCAAATTTGATTTTCATGGTCGTATTTTTAACAAAATGTCGTTCAATTTCTATGACAGGAAGAAATCATCAATAAAAATAGTGATTGATTGGAGAGTAAGAGAACACGAGGACATGAACATAGAAGCCTTGGAAGATAGAGATTGTCTTGTTTCCATTGAGGAACTAAGGACTCCTCAAGTTATTCTTAACGCCATGCCTAATATCTCAGCCAGATTTGCTACAATACCTAGTGAGTATATCAGACACCAAATGAGAGAGATTCATTATCGATGACCAAGAGTTGGAAATTGAGGTTTCCAACATCTATTTCATCATTGGTTTATCATGGAGAGGGGAACAAGCTCATCTGGTAGGAAGTCGGATGATGGTTGAGAGCATGGATATGCTAATAAGGAGGTAGTGTCCAGCGGAAAACAAGTCTTTCAGTGGAAAGGTGGACATAAGAACTGTAAAAAATATGCCTCTCAAGGTAGTCTTGTACACTATAACACGTGTCGTTGGGGCACAAGCACCACATGAGGCTACCAAGTCTCAACTCCAAACTTCCATAGATTGTATGGCACCCACGGTTTTTAACTAGGCAGGAGCATTTTTGGCTAATATGAAGAAATAGCTTTCCAAATGAAAAAATGACCGACTTAATCAATTTGGGTATGGTTCAATCTTAGCAGCATTATTTTTTGAACGAGTTTCTTCATTCTAGTTTCATTGGGCGAAATTGGTCGTGCTGGCACCACGAGATCCATGCATGATCAGATGGAGTGAGTCAATGCCTCGCGTAGGAGGCGGGCAACAAATGTTATACAAACCTACTTTCTTTGTGTGGTTGGGGCGTGAGCTCATCTACATGGATGATTAGCCGTATTCTAGGATTGATTTCAGAGGTGACCCAAACCTTCCACTTCCAGAGGATGATCAGTGGGATGACAGAGGTAAAAAAATGTTTTTTTTTGTTAAGTTTTGCATGTTTATGTGTTTTTTTGGTATATGTGTTTTGATGTTTAAACTTGTATGCTGCAGATGTTGGACCGTGAAGACCTACTGGAATTTCCCCCATAACTAGAAGAGTGGCGAGGGAATTCAAAGATGTTCCTTATGAGGAAGGAGTAGATGTTGAAGAGGAAATCGCCTGGAACCTAGACGCATTGAGCACTGAGATTTTGGAATATGCTCATGTTCATGATATCCCCCACCAATACCAGAGGCACATTGTAGGGGTGTCAAACCGCATCCATCGGTTGTTGACTCGAGTCATTCGAGTAGTGAATTGTTACCATGAGCACCATGTTGATTAGTTTATTTTATCTTTTATTTATGCAGTTGTTTTTTTTGGGACCTGAGAGTCTCTTATGTACCAGAACACATATTTTTTGGATTATGATGTACTAAAAATTTTTGCAAACATTACCAACACATATATGTTATATATTTTCCTATTTAATGTTTGATGTAATGATGATCATGGTTTTACAAATTCTGCAAATGTCTATCTAAAACATAATTATCCAATGCATATGTTAATGTATTCATGTGTCTTGGAATATGCTGATACGTAATGTAATCAAAATTTATTTCTTAGAGACGAACACGTAGATACATTCTCAAAATTTGAGGGTTTCTGACACAATATTGCACATTAAGTTGAAGGACAACAAGATTTGAATCAAGTTTTACAACCAGTTCTCTAATGCCAAGATTAATCGCTTCTGAAAGAAGTTCAATGACTGCACTGTACTCAGCAATATTGTTGGTCATACAACCTAAAAAGATACCTTTTATATCCACTAACTCACCATTAGGGTCATAGATAACCCATGCCACAGAGGATAAGTTTCGAGTACTATCTCAATCATCATCAAAAAACCGATATAAGGAGTTAAATACATCTACAAATCAAGTAAAACAAGGTGAGGAAAACTACTCACAAAAACACGCCAAAACCAAACTGTACAAAAATGAAAACATACTAATGTACAAAAGTAATTATATGAAAGAAATTACGCATAATACTTCTTGAGATAAAGTCCATTCCGAGGCTTATCCAAAGGGTTTCCTTCATACTCAATTAACTCATAGGCCTCTTTTTGCAAAACATGTTTTACAATGTATGGCCCATGCCACATAGGTTCGAATTTCCCTACCCCCATCTTATCATGAGCTTGGTCATATAGAAGAACCAAGCCTCCTTCAGAGAAGTCACATGGAGAAACATTCTGATCAAAATGGGCTTTGACTCGTTTCTTCTGAGCTTCAGTGACTAAAGTGATGAGTTTAGTTAAGCTTTTCCGGATATAGAAGATTTTCCTCTTCTGGTGAGGTATTGGGGAGTAACTCAACAGCTAATTTGAGCGAAGGGATCTCACATTCAATAGGTAGAGTTTCTTCCATACCATATACTAGCTAGAAAGGATTAAATCTAGTATCACTCTTGGCTGAGGTTCGGTAAGCCCAAAGAGCTGAAGAGAGCATGAGATGTTATTTTGACTTGTGCATCCCAATGGTGTGTTGAAGCATAGTAACTAAGACTTTTTTGACTGCTTCAAGTTGGTCGTTGGCCTGAGGGTAATAAGGAGTTGAGTTGTCGTGTCATAGACCCAACTGAGTGTCAACTCAACCATCATGTAATGGTGAAAATGGGAGCCATGGTCAGTGATGATGGCTTGAGGAACTCCAAACCAGGCGATAATGTGATTGAATAGAAATTGAGCATTAGTTTTACCATCAACGGCATATGTAGGCATCGCCTCAACCCATTTGGTAAATTAATCGATGGCGACAATAATATAGGCATGCCCCCCAGTCGAGTGAGGGTTAAATGTCATAAAATCAATGCCTCATTTAATGAAAGGGCCGACGGCAATAACTGGGTGTAAGGGTGCAGGTGGGGTGCGCATTTTCCGTTGATAACTTTGGCAAGGGTGACATTTTTGAACGAAAAGAATGAAATCCTTGAATATGTAAGGCCAAAAATAACCAGCGTGAAGGATCTTCTGATCAGTGGCATATCCAGACATATGACTGCCACATGCCCTAGAGTGGCAATCATTGAGTGCTCTCTCAGCCTCTTCAAAATTTAAACATCGACAAAGAATTGAGTCAATGTTGACATGGTATAAAGTATCTCCTATGATGTGATAAGGTTGAGAGTGATGTCAAATGCATTGACAATGAGATTTAGTCAACTCATATCAAAAATTTTGAGTTTGGAGATACACAATGATATCACCATACCAAGGGTCGATATTGCTAAAGAAAGAGAGTATCTTCCAGAATCTTCTCATCAAAACTGGAAGATATAGATGTAGAGGGAAGGGAGCATACTAACTCAGCAAAGACCAGTGATTTCTTATATTTGGCAGTAGTAAATTCCAAATCAAATTCTTGTAGGATGACAATCCATTTAGAATACTTTCCCCCTAGTAACTGGCATGTCAAAATGTAGGTCATGGGGTTGCAATCGGATATCATTGTAGTCGTGCAGAGTAAAAAGTAATGCTGAAAACATTGAACATCCTGAACCGCAGTTAAAGCTAGTTTCTCAACATGGGCATATCGAGTCTCAGTATCCATGAGATTATGGCTGAGGTAGTAAACAACGTGTTTAGTACCTTCATCGTCATATTGGACCATTACCATACCAATAGTACTGGAATCAGCGGCTAGGTAAAGGAAATAATCATGATGGTAATTTGAGGGATGCAGTAAAGGAGCATTGTTAAGAACATCATTTAAGGCATCGAAGGACTTTTGAGCTATCTAATCCCATAGGAATGGGTTTCCTTTGTTAATAAATTGTGTAAAACCTTTAGAATGGCCTTCCCTTGTAAGCTCTACAGATGATGTAAAGATGAAGGAGGGGGTAAGTTAAAAATAGCCTCGATGATGTAGGAGAATCCTACTTAAATGTCAAAAGTATTGGGAGACTTAAGAGGTCTTATGGTTTTTTTAGAGAGATGGTTCTCTAAATATAATTTTAAATGCTTTAAGTGATTTAGAATAGGATTTAAATTAATATTTTGAGCATAATTGTAAATGTTCTCGAATGTTAGAGAACATGAGAGAATTAGGAATTATTTCTTGAATTTATGGGATTGAGAGGATCCTTAGGGATAAAAGAGAGATTTTAGGAATTAATGAGGACTTAGAAGAATTAGAGATTTGTTGAGTAAATTAAGGATCTAAACTAATTTTGGTTTGGAATCCATTTGTATATAATTATACACCTAAAATATATAACAAGAGGTAGGAGATAGATAAGAGACAAGAAGTATAGAGAAAAATGGCCAAGTGAATGAAAATCAGGCCTAAAAGGGAGTAGACAGAACACGAGATGTTCTGAGATTATGTAAGTTTTTGAAAAATAGATTTTAGCTTGATGGGTGATTCCGGTTCTAATTGGTCTGAAATTCTTTGAATTTCGAATTTGTATATATATTGGTGGTGTTTTTCTGTTCCGAGTTAATTTTGGCATATTCACTGTTATGTGTTATTTGCAAAAACGATTATATGAGATTTTGAGTCAACAGTTAACCTTCGTGGTAAATCTGTGTTTGATTTTAAAGGGAAATTCCGGAAATTAATACTAAATAGGATTGTTGTGGAAGGAATTATGAATGTTGAGACTGCGTGAAGGATTTCTAGGTTGTTTTGATTCAATTCAAACTCAGTTTAATTTTATTTCTGTGGGAAACACAGTCCAATTGTATTGTTAAAGGAAAGGACTGTAAATTTGTTGAAATCGAAAGAATCAAAGGCGTAGCAGAATCTTGCTGGAGTCATATAAAATTGAGCCACACCGAGTGGAATGCCCTCTATCTCTATGTTTTAATCAGAATGATGAATTCTTGGGGGTTTTGAATAAATCAGAAGGCTTTAGAGCTTTATATCTTTCATAAGCGGAAGTAATTGGTGTTGAATCTGAATTATCCGTTTGGTAATAATTTGTGTTAGTTCAGTGAATCGATTGTTGCAGTGGAATGTCATCGAATGAAGATGGATAGAATTAGGCATTATGGAACCTGAATTAAGGTTGGAACCTCATATTTTGATTTGAAACATGAGTCAATGGCACGCAGAAATGGTGAAGCGGATTTGATAAACAGCCGGTTGTTTTCGCACAGGGTTGAAGTAGTAAGCGAAAATTGTTAAAGGAGTGCGATAAAGGTCTAGATATGACACGTTGCATTTGAATACCACCCATTTCACATATTATAAAAATTCTAAATGTTGTGCATGATGGGTTTCGAAACCCGTCGGATTTATGTCTGTATCGATGGTGAGGTGCGAACTCCGTTCGATTTGACGCAGCAGATAGACTATGGGGCTTTAACATTTATATTTGTTGGCACTGGGGTTTTAAGCCAAAGTCACAACCTTGGACATATATTTCATTAACTGGAGACAATATAAAAATTTCCGGCATAATTTTTTAATCTAAGATCACAACCATTGAGTTATATCTCAAAATTTGAATATTTTATATGATTATAACCATAGGTTTGTTAAGGGAGATAAGTTCCGCTTAAAAGGTTAGTTCGATAATTGATGAAATCTTGAGCTAAAAGATATATGTATTTAAGAAGCAGATTGTGGGTAAGGTGCAACTTGGGATGCACCATTAGTGGTATTAAAGCAAACACTCTTTGAAATTGAGAAATAAATACATAAATTATTTTTCTCATTTAAACAGAGATTGATAATTCCAACAGTGAATTTAATGAGTTGCAGAAAGGGAATTTGCATGTAGTTGAGCGAGGATATTGTATTGTTGAAATTCAAGCTATGAATTGTGTTATGATTGAATGTTGCTGGAATGATATCCTAATTGATGTGGCTTTGTTGAAATCCCAAGATTGATTTTTGTGACAGTAGCTGCATATTGAAAGAATGCACAGTGGAAGCATGGAGACAGAACTACAGAAGCAAAGTCATAGGAATGGTAAAGGCCAGCAAATAAGGAGATCCTAAAGACAGGTGATGTTGAAAGATGGTATGCATAAGTTTTTAATTGATGATATTTTACAGATTGAATAGATCAAGGGAATGCAAAAGTTGCATGTTTGTAGGATACAACCAGCCGAGACATAAATTAATTACAGAGGTATGAAATTTTGTAGCAGGTTAATGAATGACAAAATTTGGCACAAGACTACAGCAGTAAAAATGTAGAAATAATTTTTGAAAGTTCTTAAGATTGTAGCAGAACCTTATTCCAGCTAAGGCTTGGAATAGATAAGGACAAAAGAGTCCTTAAAAGAAGTGAGTGTAGCAACCAAAGAGAGATAAATATTGCTCAATGTGTTGGAAATATTGTCATTGATGGCAAAGGAGACAGCATAGAAGAAGAGAGATAGCAAAAGAAGACTGACAAGGAGAACATTAGGCAGCAGAGACCTACATAGAGCTAGAGATATCTGAAGAGATACAGAGGGTCAAGCAGCTGTGAAAAGGGCCATTTGAAGAAGCAACTCAGCAGAGAAAAGACCATTTTATTGGAGATCTGGAGTTTTACAGTAGTGAGGTTGAAAGGGCCATTTAAGTTGAAGGGGTTGTTTATATATCCTTGGAAAGACTGAGTAAATGTACAAACGAATTGATGGGACAGAGAGATCTAATTTTATGGTTGATTATATGGTGGATTATGTGATTTGAGATGAAGATTGGAGTTTTACAGAAATGGCGCATCAAAGGATAACTTAATTGCAGAAAGGCAGGAATAAATAAGGCGGAACTATGAACTGAAATGCAACATCACCATGAATAGAGAATAAGTATGTTGGAAGGTTTTAACTAGGATGCAAAATCGTGAAGGGAAGAAACAAGTAGCATTGAAGAACTGAAGAAATGTTGTGGTGAAGGGTAAGACCGAGCCAGTTAATAAAACAAAGTTGAAGGCGGAGTTATGAAGAAAAAGGCGGGTTTCAATAGAACTATGCAAAGGAACATTGCGCGAAGTTTAGGAATGGAACTTGGAGCGAATAAGATAAATGGAACCATGTCTTGTGAACAGTAACAGCGGTTTGGAAAATCAAAACCAGCGGGTTCACGTTTTTTGAAAGTGGTAAATGAAATTCGAAATAAAAGTGTGATACACCTCCGCACTCGACATGTGGCGTTGATTGGTTTTACAAATGCACCCATTTCACATTATTTTTCCAAGTTAAAGTTCATCTCAATAAAAAACACGATATTTCTTTTTGGTTGTTGGATCACTGAAGCGGGCGCGACAACTCCTCAACCATCGAATGAGAAGGACGATTTATGTACTGGGGCCCAGTTCATCGCGTGGATTTGGAGAGATAGACTCCGTGCAAGTTGAGCGCGCAACTATCGTTGGATTATTGTATGGTAGCGTGATAGCATTACAGCTGTTGGATGGCGCGATGGTTAATGAAGGTATGACTGACATTATTTATATTAATCAGTGGCTATTAGTTATCCAATAGGTGGGCCCAAAAACGGTTATATATGTTATCACTTGGGTAATTCCAAAGGCATGGTTTTGTTATAACGTTCTAACATTGGTGAATGGATGTAACATATGTTCATATATTATAGTTAGTATGCAATGTCACAAAGGGTGCGCAATGTATGAGGTTAATGTAAGCAAATAATGTGGGCCCAAGTGTTATCATATAAAGTCGGGGTTGGATATCAATTGAAATGTTGATGTATTACGGTTATATAATGCCATACATTGTGTATTAGTGGGACCAAGCCAACCTTTGACCTCCCATACGAACTTTAATGTTTGTCAATGAAGTCTAAGGCTTATCAATTATTTCTTAAAATTTTATTTGGGGAACACATATATATGTGGACATATGTATTATGGTTGGACCATATGCATAAACAGATACGAAGTTTGGTTGATAAGTGTGGAGAGTGAATATATATGCGCATATAACGCGTTAGCATGTAAAAAGGTTTTATGTGTTAACCTAAGTTTATACCTCGGGCTTATGATATAATATATGAAAGGTAAATTGCTATTAGGTTTAAACCACAGAGTTAAGATTGATGAGGCAGTTGGATTAACCATTGGGGTTATAGATTATAAGGGCGAACATTAAAGATATAAGGCCAAGATTAATTTTTTCGGAATAAATGAAGGAGAGAACCATTGGTTGGTTTTTATTAAATGAACATATATATGTTTCATGGGTTTCATAACCATGGGAAAATGAAGCTTCTGCATTAATTCAATTAGCCCAGTTCAGAAAATAAGAAGTGCTTACGCATGTAACGATTGTCAGACTTTGAGATTTTTTTGGGGCTAAACTTGTAAAGTAGTTATATATGCAGCAGATACACAATTACAGTGAGCTTGGAGAATGTGGGTCTGACAGAGATAAACAGAGATTGCAGATTTGAAGAGGTGTGCAGAAACTGAAAAAGGCAGTGAACAATAGAGGTATGCATAATAGTTACATGACAGTAGCAGAAAAGACAAAAACAGCAAGCCAAGGGCCAGAAAAAGGGCTTAGTGAAATTGTTTTATGTAACTGAAAATGTGAATGTAAATGTTTTAATTTATTTCATATTGTTTATGATGCAAATTCAAGTCTCCGGTAGGAAAAAAAAACTCTACTAGAGAACTGAAATTTGTATAAATTGCTATATTCCTCTGAATGAGCTGGACAAAGAAATGAGCAGGCAGAAGTCAAAGTGTCATGGCTATTCACTTAAAATTCCCTGTGGAATGAAAACAGTCATGTGATGAACTCTATAAATTATATCTCATATATATGCTTAAAGAGGTTAGAGAATGCAGAAATGAAGCAGTGAGATAGAGAATAAGGTGGAGCTGATAGAGAATTTGAGAAGTTGCAGAGATGATACAGGGCAGATATGAGGACTGATGGACAGCAGAAATGAAGGAACAGAACAAAGCTAATATCTAGGTAAATCAACAAGTTTTTTCTTTTGAAAGAGTGAGGAAGTTGGAGCTTCCCTATCAAGTTGTAGCTTGATATAAGTCAGTTATGGTTGGCTGAGATAGGAGCCTCCTGTAGGTTGGTGCCTACAGAAAATTGATGGGAGTTGGAGCTTCCTTGCAAGTTGTAGCTTGAAGAATTGAGGTAGGAGCCTCTTGTAGGTTAGAGCCTACAGAAAATCAGTGGTGAGAGGGAATTGGAGCTTGCTTTTGCATCACAACAATAATAAGATGTGGTTTTCTCCCTTTATGGGTTTCCACTTATACCTGTTGTCTATATGCATGATGATAATGTGTTGATTTTCTGTATTTATTCTGCTTAATACCTGCTACTCATTTATTATGATTGTTGTTCCATTGTTTATTAAGCTGATCACAACATGATGATGTGAAGAGTATAAAAAAGTGTAAATTAGTTTAAAAAGAAAAGTTTTAAAAGTACAGGAATGTGTTAAACTGATTCACCCCCCCCCCCCTCTCAGTTTAACCAAGGGTTCAACACAGTGCAAGTTCTAAGGAAAGGGAACTTTGAAAACCAGACAGAGGAGAGGTTTGGTGATCAAATCAAAAGAAAGTTGATTGGTTGTAGGTGTGGAATCTCACACATAAGTGAAGATGACTGTGGAAGGTTCAAAATAAGGCTACAAAATGAAGGAAAAGGGTGCTAAAATAATCCATAGAAACTGGATGAGTCAAGAGGAGCTTGACAAGGAGTTAGCTGAGATAAGCAAAGAACTTGATGAGTTAACAATGTTGCTAGAGGAAAACGAAAGACAAGGTTGGTTCTTGAAGAAAAAGACAGTGAAGTGGTCTAAGTTACAAAGAAGGCTACGACATAGACAAGTGAAGTGATTGGTTGAAAAAATCAGAGAATCAGAAATGGAAGTTTCCATTTGTGGGTCGGAATAAGGTGAAATTCTGGGTGAAGAGGATAATGAGAAAGATTCCATGGACTATTGGAATAGTCTAAAACAATTTGAATATATGCTGACAAGGGGAACAAATGAGGCTATGGGGCCTTGTGTTTTTAAATCTCATAATTTGTATGTGTTTGCAGGATGTGCAGAAGATGATGGACAGTCTGCTGAAATTGTCACAAAATTGGGAAAATCTCTTGAGGTAAAGTATTGTCGAGAATGCATTTTAGAGGAGGAAGATACTGATTTAATGCAGTAGAAAGAATTCATAGATGAATTTTTGTTTGGTGTAAGACAACCAGTTAAAGTTGTTATGGATCAGAAGCATAATGAAAATACAGCAATGATATTCCAAGGAGGTAAAAAAATGAAACTTTTTATTGAAATTGATGAAAGAATTTTGCAATGTGATGATACAGAAAACAGGATAACTTAGGAGGACTACCAAAAGAAGAGTGAAACTGAGAATGAATATTGTGAAGAAATGTTGGGAAAAATTCACTTAGAAATGGACTTCTTGGAAAGATGGCTCAAGGAACCAGAAGGAATAATGAAGCTTGAAGAACCTAATAAAGAAGAAATTGTAGAGTTAAGTAAATTTTTAACTCTTCAGATAATAATATGGTTGTAGGTACAAAATACAATGTTGAAATCAGAGAAATTATGCAGAAGATATTTAATATTAGAGATAAGACTGATATAAATTTTGAACTGGCATTGTTGATAGAAATGTTCCACAAAAGTAAAGGAGATCAAAGATACAACTACATAATGGGAAAGAAGGAGAAGTGG
Organism: Pinus albicaulis; assembly: GCA_034641835.2. NCBI lineage: Eukaryota > Viridiplantae > Streptophyta > Pinopsida > Pinales > Pinaceae > Pinus > Pinus albicaulis. The sequence continues at coordinate 115,218,120 of CM076584.1, read as the reverse complement.
TATAAGCTACAAGAGCAGCAAGTGGATATGTAGTTAATAGAGGAGTTGAGGAAGCTTGGACAAATTATAGATGTTCAATTGAGGACAGAAAATCTCAAAGGAGTGAAGCTACAACAACATGAAGTTGCTGGAGAAAGACAAGTTTCTTTTGAATTTGAAGATGGAGCAGTGATGTTTGAATCATCAATTGAGGAAACTAAGATTTATGATTTTGAAATTGACAATTTGTGTATGTTTTCAGATAATGTCATGGCAGAGAGAGAGAATTTGAGTTTTGAGAAAGTTCATACACAATTAGAGGAACATATAATTTTTCATCATAATGCTAAATTTGAAAATATAGGAAGTTTGGCTCAAAATGATGATCAAAAGCAAGAAGAATGTTGAATATTGCAACAAGAAACAGTGAAGGAGGCATCCTGAAACATCATTCTTGATCCTATTTGGAAAATAATCACCTAAACTAGGTGGGGCCCACACAGGTGATTTTTGGTGCAAAGTCTATTTTTAGACATGTCGATCATATTCTATGAGTTGCGGGATACTATTTGTGGATGGTTGGTCAAGTTGGAAAAATAGATGGACTTCTATTTTTAGACATATTGGGCGGAGTCTATTTTTAGACTGTCAGTCTAAAAATAGGTATGTCGAATATTATTAGCTCTTAATAATATTTGGACTCTAAACATTATTTTATTCTCTTGGAGCACTTCAGTTAAGTGCACAGATGTGGCACAGGAGCTGATAGAAGGAATTACGCAATTCCTAAGGGTTTACTAGAGTTCATGCATGGAGGACTCAGTTAGAACTAAAGTGGCAAAGTTATGACAAAGTTGGAAGAGTAGTTCATGGAGTTGTATTCAGTTTAACTCAGTTAGACTCAGTTGAGCTAGTTGTATCTAATCTAACTGAATGATACACTAGTGAGAGTGGAGTGAATTAATTAGTTAATTAATTCACTAAATAATAACTCATTAATCAACTGAAGAATACATCATTTAACTACAGTGCATGGACAGTTTCAGTGGACACCAGTGGAGAGATAGGTGAAAGAGCACGTGTGACTATACTGATGTATTGATTGCATCCAACACTCAGTGGAGATGCCAATGAGGATTTCACATTGTAATATTGGTGAATTCGAGTTCATTCAGAGCCATTCTTCAACAAGGATTGTGCAGTAGAGGCAGGCTAGCAGGTAGCAAAGATCAGTGCATGGATTTGCTAGATCAGGGCCTAATTAGTGTGTAGCGATTGGATTGTACTGAGAGCTTGTGATAAGCTTTGTATGAGGATTGTTACATGATCTCTATGACCTATATTAAATACAAATAGTTGGGGTTTTTAGCTTCAGGCTTTCTCGTTAAATCATTGTTTTAATGTGTGTGAATTTTTATTATTTCATGTGTGCATTGTAATTGATTTAATTTCCACATGTGATGATCAATGGAGGAATAGATTATGTATTGTGCATGAAGTTAAAATAGTGTGTGATAAGGAGAATATTGGACATATGCATGTGTAGTGCATATAATTTCTACATGGTATCAGAGCGATATTGATCAAAGAAATTGCAATTATTTGTGCTGGTAGAATTCGAATTTGCTGCAGTGTTTTCTTGGTGTCGAAGTTGAGCATTCATTGAAATGTCTTTTAGCGGATTGCGATTGAAGTATGCCCTTGAGGGCAGCTTGAATTAAATTTCATGGAAGGACAGGATGGAGGCGGTGCTGGAGGATAATGGGTTGAAGGAGTTCATAGATGTTGATATTCCTAAACCGGGTTCTAGCAATGCAACCGCACTTGATGCATGGAAAAATAAGGTAGCAAAGTGTCGAAGGATTCTGTTGGAAGGTGAGAAGGACCACATTGTGTCCATAATTCAAGTTAAATCCACTCCATTCTTAATGTGGAAGGCTTTGACAGACTTGTTCCAAAGCAAAAGTGACCAGAGGAAGTTGGCACTTAAAGACAAGCTCAGAAAAATAAAAATGGAGAAGAATGACACTATTCCAGTATACTTGACAAAGTTTTTCAACTGTAAGGATGAGCTTGGGAGTGTAGGAGTCAGTGTGGATGAAGAAGACTTGTTGAGCTTGGCTCTCCTTGGGCTTCTAAAGAGTTGGCATAGCTATGAGGACTCTGTCAATGGATGGGAGAAACTGCCAGGATGGGAGCGACTTTGGTCGGATCTTGTGCAGGAGGAGATAAGGTGGAGTACCAGGGATGACTCTTCATCAAAGAATGATGATGAAGAGGATTGTGATGTGGCTGCCAAAGAAAGGAAAGGGAAGGGGAAGAAAAATCCTTCTCAATCCGGTGCGGATGGTAAAGAGCGTGACATGTCCAAAGTGAAGTGTTTTCATTGTCACGAACATGGGCATTTCACCACAAATTGTCCACAGAAGAAGAAGAACAAGAAGGCTACTAGAGCTGCAACTGGTGAGGCCCTTGCCTCGTAATTTGATCTTGAATTCTCATTGATCGCATGCATGGTTTCTAGTGCATTGGGATCAGGGTGGTACTTTGATAGTGGTGCTTCCTTTCACATGACGGGAGATGTGAATATTTTCAGTGACTTGGTGGAGAAAGATCTCCAGTTGCATGTTGAGTTGGGCGAAAATGGATGATACAATGTGACCGGCATTGGTACCATTACCTTTTATATGGAATCAGGTAAACCCATTCTTTTACAATATGTAGTGCATGTTCCAGGTTTAAAGAAGAATTTAATCTCAGTTGCAATATTAGAGGATAAAGGGTATGATGTTGTCTTTAGTGAAGGAAAAATTTTCCTTCACTACAAAGCAACAGGATAAGTTAAGAAGGTTGGGATTCAAGCCAAGAATCTCTACAGACTTGAAGTATGGGATTTCTACGGAGCTTCCTACTGTTGGGAAGTGCAAGAAAGACATGCAATTGAAGCTTGAGAGGGAGTAGGATTTCCATGCAGGTAAGAGTGAACCTCTGGATGTGGAGCAGACACAAGATGAGGATCATGGAGTGGGAGCCACCACTCATGCAGAGAAATTTCGCGCTAGATGGGCAGAGGGAGTGCATGCAGCTATACCACCAGGTGAGAGGTGGGGCGACATGCATGGATAATCCCAAGAGGAGATTTCTGGGTAGGATTCATTGAGATGGTGTGGATCTCATGAATTGAACCTGGCTATGAGGTGCCCATAGAGCAGTAGTAGCATGATCATTTGGATTTATGCGAGCAGATCAAAGTGACAGTGTCAGATACTGGAGCGCGGTTCAGAGTTGATAGCAAGTGCAGAGCGCATGGGTGTAGAGTTCAATAGCGCAGTGGTTCCTGAAGACATGTGCAGTTGGTACCAGTAGAAGTCGAAGTCTTTGATGATAGATGCATTCAGACTAATTGAGTTTTTTGGAGCCTATTCAGTTTCGGAAGAGTTGCAGAGCAGATGCATGGAGTTGCAAGGCACTTGCAAAGGTTGTAGGGCGAATGCATGGAGTTGCATGTCGCATGCAAAGACAGTCCTTTCTTTTTGAGAGGGAGTGTTGAATATTGCAATAAGAAATAGTGAAGTAGGCATCCTGAAACATCATCCTTGATCCTAGTTGGAAAATAATCACCTACACTAGGTGGGGCCCACACAGGTGATTTTTGGCGCAAAGTCTACTTTTAGACTATGTCTATTTTTAGACATGTCGATCATATTCTATGAGTTGCGGGATGATATTTGTGGATGGTTGGTCAAGTTGGAAAAATAGATGGACTTCTATTTTTAGACATATTGGGCGGAATCTATTTTTAGATTGCCAGTCTAAAAATAGATATGTCGAATATTATTAGCTCTTAATAATATTTGGACTCTAAACATTGTCTTATTCTCTTGGAGCACTTCAGTTGGAAGGTGCAAAAATAGCACGGTGACGGAAGGTGCTTGATTCCTGAGGTTCTTGAGTTCATGCATCGAGACTCGATTTAGAACTAAGTGGCAAAGTTATGTGGAAGAGTAGTTCGTAGAGTTGTGATAGGTTTAACTCGATTGAACTGGGTTGAGCTAATTGTATCCTAATCTGTTGAATGACCTGGTAGCCGGATGAGTGAATTAATTATTTAATTAATTCACTAAATAATAACTCATTAATCCACTGAAGAATACATCAGTTAGCTACAGTGCATGGACAGTTTCAGTGGAGACCAGTGGAGAGATAGGTGAAAGAGCAAGTGTGAATATCAGTTGTGACTATAGTGATGCTTGATTGCATCCAACACTCACTGGAGATGCCAATGATGATTTCACAGTGCAATCTTGGTGAATTCGAGTTCATTCAGAGCCATTCTTCAATAGGGATTGCGCAATAGAGGTAGGCTAGCGGGTGGCAAAGATCGGTGCATGGATTTGATAGAAAAGGGCCTGATTAGTGTGTATCGATTGGATTGTACTGAGAGCTTGTGATAAGATTTGTATGAGGATTGTTACATGATCTCTATGACATATATTATATACAGATATTTGGGGTTTTTTGCTTCAGGATTTCCCGTTAAATCATTGTGTTAATTTGTGTGAATTTTTATTGTTTCATGTGTGCATTGCAATTGATTTAATTTCCGCATGTGAGGATCAATGGTGGAATAGATTTTGTATTGTGCATGAAGTTAAAATAGCATGTGATCAGGAGAATCTTGGACATATGCATGCGTAGTGCATATAATTTCTACAAAGAAGCAGAAAAAGATGTCAAGTATTCAAATGATATTCTTGAGAAAGTTGAGATGGGGACCATTGAAGATTTTCTAATTCATATAGAAGAGTTGGAACAGAACAAGGAATTGATGAAAAAATCATCAAAAAAAACTATTTAGTCAGGTGATTTTAAAACTGACATTTTGGGGGTGATTGCAGGTTTTGAAAACTTTTCAGGTGATAGACAGTCACTGGAAGCTGTCATAAAGATGAAGAAAGAAAGAAAAATGTACATAGACATTTCAAAGAAGCAAGATCATAATTGTATTCTGATGAAGGATAAGGCTATGATATCTGATGAAGACTACAAAGGATTTGCAGCAGCGGAAGAAAATGTTACTACAGTCAAAGAATTGAAGAACAATTTACTTTTTGAAAGTAAATTTGCAAAACACAAATTCGATATTGCAGAGGGAAATATCTTTAAATATATTTAGAAATTTTGGGAAGCAGCAATATCTACAATGATAATTGGATCAATCTCAAAAATGATAGCAGAAGTTGAAGAAAAACAAGGCAACAATAATTTTGAAAAAGGACAACAGCAGCAAAATAATTTGGACAGAGAAATAGAAAATTTGATGAAGCTGACAAAAAATGAACATAAGGGAAAGAGCTCCAGATAGAGAATCAGGTGGATAAAAAGCTGGATTGTAACAAACATTGAAGGAAAATCCAATGGATTTTTTCAAACGAAGATATGGCAACCAGGAGAAGCAAGGAAAGACAACAGGATCCTTAAATAGCAGTTGAAAGAAGCAAGGAAATCACTGAAGAATAGAGTTTGGAATCCTGGAGGTATCAAGTCACTAAGACTTGTGGTTGTTTCATTATTACAAAAAATCAACAAACCTTAGAGGGAGGAGTCTATGAAAATTTTCTACATGGGGAGTCTGATGCAGGAACATCTACTTAAATTTCAAAAGTATTGGGAGATTTAAGAGGTCTTATGTTTTTTTTAGAGATTTGGTTCTCTAAATATAATTTTAGATGCTTTGAGTGATTTAGAATAAGATTTAAATTAATATTTTGAGCATAATTGTAAATGTTCTTGAATTTTAGAGAACATGAGAGAATTAGAAATTAGTTCATGAATTTATGGGATTGAGAGGATCCTTAGGGATAAAAGAGAGAATTTAGGAATTAATGAGGACTTAGAAGAATTAGGGATTTGTTGAGTAAATTAAGGATCTAAACTAATTTTGGTTTGGAATCCATTTGTATATAATTATACACCTAAAAGACATAAGAGGAGGTAGGAGATAGACAGGAGACGAGAAGTATAGAGAAAAATGGCCAAGTGAATGAAAATCAGGCCTAAAAGGGAGTAGACAGAGCACGAGATGTTCTGAGATTATGTAAGTTTTTGAAAAATAGATTTTAGCTTGATGGGCAATTCTGGTTCTGGTTGGTCTGAAATTCTTTGAATTTAGAATTTGTATATATATTGGTGGTGTTTTTCTGTTTCGAGTTAATTTGGGCATATTTACTGTTATGTGCTATTTGCAAAAATGATTATATGAGATTTTGAGTCAACAGTTAACCTTCATGGTAAATCTGTGTTTGATTTTAAAGGGAAATTCCAAAAACTAATACTAAATAGGATTGTTGTGGAACGAATTATGAATTTGAGATTGCGTGAAGGATTTCTAGGTTGTTTTGATTCAATTCAAGCTCATTTTAATTTTATTTCTTTGGGAAACACAGTCCAATTGTATTGTTAAAGGAAAGGACTGTAAATTTGTTGAAACCAAAAGAATCAAGGCATAACAGAATCTTGTTGGAGTCATACAAAATTGAGCCACACCGAGTGGAAAACCCTCTATCTCTACATTTTAATCATAATGATGAATTCTTGAGCGTTTCGAATAAATCAGAAGGCTTCAGTGCTTTATATCTTTCATAAGCAGAAATAATTGATGTTGAATCCGAATTATCCGTTTGGTAATAATTTATGTTGGTTTAGTGAATCGATTGTTGCAGTGGAATGTTATCGAATGAAGACGGACAAAATTAGGCATTATGGAACCTGAATGAAGGTTGGAACCTCATATTTTGATTTGAAATGTGAGTCAATGGCGCATAGAAATGGTGAAGTGGATTTGATAAACAGTCAGTTGCTTTCGCATGGGGTTGAAGTAGTAAGCGGAAATTGTTGAACGAGTGTGATAAAGGTCTGTAGATGACACGTTGCATTTGAATGCCATCCATTTCGCATATTATAAAAATTATAAATGTCATGCATGATGGGTTTCCAAATCCGTTGGATTTATGTTTGTATCGATGGTGAGGTGTGAACTCCATCCGATTTGACGCAACGGATAGACTATGGGGCCTAAACATTTATATTTTTTGGCACAAGGGTTTCAAGCCAAAGTCGCAACCTTGGACAGATAGTTCATTAAGTGGAGACGATATAAAAATTGTCGGCATAAGGTTTTAATATAAGATCACAACCATTGAGTTATATCTCAAAAATTGAATATTTTATATGATTATAACCATAGGTTTGTTAAGGGAGATAAGTTCCGCTTAAAAGGTTAGTTCGATAATTGATGAAATATTGAGGTAAAATATATATGTATTTAAGATGCAGATTGTGGGTAAGGTGCGACTTGGGCTGCACCACTCTACTTTAAGAGGATCAAGATGGATGCCTTCCTTGGAGACGAAAAACCTTAGGATTCTTTCAGATTCAACGCAAAAGATACATTTATGCGGATTAAGTTAGATATTATAATGTCTACTATTAGAGTCGGTCTCTTCATCCCTCCGTCAGAGACCAAAATCTCTTTTGTTGCATTTCATTTTAGGTGTCTCATTCAGTTCAATCAGCTACATTCCATTAGGAGCATAGATCATCTGACAGAAGGGTCTAGTCACTCATATCCCTCATGTCTTGTACCTGTTGGCTTAGGGCTATTCATCAAAGTCAATTTTACAGTCATTTACAGTCATGTTTGGTCTCTTGGTCAGCAAAGAGTCATTTCAGTCATTAGGTCTAGGATTTTGTCTTCAGAATGTCTAATAATGTCAGAAGGCACATGAGGGAGGTTTGAAATAAGTTTTCATCGCAAAAATTTCATCGTCATAATACTTGATCATGACTTTTCTTTAAAACTCTATTTTGAAGAAAAATCGTCAATTTCATCCTTCGTAATAAATGTAATGTGATTTTCAAAGTTGTTTCAGTCATGAATTTCTTCAGGCACAGCCCTGGTCACCTTTGCCAAAATCCTATGTCAGCTATCCCTGCAAAAAATAGACAAGAGATTCATCATCAATTCAAAAATCAAAGGAAACAAAAAAAAAACAGAGTTTATTTTAAAAAGTGCAAAGTGCCAAAGTATGCAACATTAGAAAGTGGGTTTGTCAAAGAAAAATCAAATTCCATGATATATAAGATATTTTCGTGTTTAAAAAATCCATTTTCATGCCAAAGACAACAGTGAAGTCAAGAAAAATCATGGAGGAAGCGAAACAGTGGTTTGAGGACGGACTATGTGTGAATTTAGTTGCGCGGCGCACTGGGCAACTGGCGCGGCGCACTGGAGGAGCGCGGCGCATAGGACCGTTTTTCACTGTGTGTTTTTGTTCCAGCGTGGCGCATAAGGAAGGCATGGCACACTGGGTTGTGCGCGCGGCGCACAGGGCCGACACCTAAAATTTGGTCATTCCATCCAACAAATTCCAAATTTCTCGGTCCCATTTGCTCCATGTAAGTTCGATTGATCTTGCAATTGCCATTAAATAATGTTTGGTGTTGTTTGAAGGGAATAATATAAGAGTTTGAATGAAAAAATTATAAACCCTCTCATTTTGTTAAAAACTGCTCCTTAGGGTTTGAAATTGGTGTTTTGAAATAGTTTTGTGCCACATATTCCATTCCCTCCCTTGTTGTTTCTCTCTCGTCACTGTTATTTCATCAATACACCATCCTCTTACATATCTAAGAGTCACTCACTCCTAAAGTCCTATTTCCCCATCCCAAGCCATTTCATTTCACCTTCATTTCCCCTTTCCCATTTCACTTATAAAAATCCCCAAACCCCAATAATTCCGAAATAGTCAGTGGTTGTCGCTACACCTCTAATATCACTTGATTGAAGTTCATTATCCCCACTGTCCTATTTTTCTCCACAGTCCCTTCCCTTTGACACATTTGGAAATCAAGACAAAGACACCAAATTCTCATTTTCATCTCATACAAATCAGCATATACTTGGCATATACTTTCAGAACAATGGAGACGGATACAGATACATCATATGACAGAGACAGTGATTCCACCACTGAAATGCATGCACCAAAAAGGCACTAAAGCGTCACAAAAGGCATGATAGGCTCCAAATTTTGGCCGAAGCTTCTTTGGCCCAACATAGTGCTTGATGAGGGACCTTCAGCCCAAATTTCAAGAAATTTGGGAAAATTTTTGTCAATTTTGAATTTTTTGGCCTAAACACAGATTTTCCTGCCCGACGCGTAGCGCCACTTGGCGTGCGCTTATAATTGGCAGCTATTCAAGAGGAAAACTTTGCATTTTTTTATTTTTCATCAAAATTTATGCATGCCTATGGATTACCTAAGGATTTCATCAAGTTATGGGTTGCCTAAAGGGTCAAAAACACCCTAAAAATGGCCTTTCTGCCACTTTTTGCACACACAGGAAGCAGTGTTGGGAGATTGAACTTTTGGAGGGGCAAATGGAAACTAAATCCAGAAATTCCACTTTTTTTGAAAATTAGACAGGCAGGGCTTTCCAACGAGCTATCCTACACTTAATTTGGACTTCGGGAAGGCCCTCGAAATCAGCCTCAAACTTGTGCTACGCATAGAGATTTCAGGCGCGGCGCATTGGGAAATTTGGCCTATTTTTCACTCAGTAGCTCAGAATTTCGCCTAGTTTTGGCTAGTGTGACTTTTTCATGTAACTCTTGATGTAACTTGATGTAATTTCATGACTTTTATGTAATTTTGGCACATTTTTACTCATCATAGTAGATTCACTCACCAAAAGGTGAAATGTAAGTGAATGAATCAGTTTCCTAGCATATAGAGGCAAGTTGTTTCATTGCCTATTTTTCAGTTCCTAGTTTAGATATGGTTGAAACAGCTCCTAGAATGGTGAGCTCGACCCCTAGAGGCATGGGGATGAGTTAGGCTTGTCTATATCTTGTAATTCTTCAGTAATTTTCAGAGGTTGGACACTTTGGATTGCTTGGCACTTCATTGTACATTTCATCTCTGCATTTTTGGCAAAGGAATAAACCAGGGTTTGCAGCACTCTTTGGGATCCATGTGGCTCTGTGTTTTGATGGTGTTTTTCTCTATTTAATTTTAAGTTCACTGATTTTCATGTGTATCATTTCTCTTCTCATTTCTTCTTAAATTAAACAAATGAGTGATAAAGGTGGAATTCATTAGCTTGCTTTGCTCTGCCTTCAGTTTTGTTTAATTTTCCATGTTTTCATCTATTTGAAGAGGATTCTTGAAAGCCTCTTGCCCTATTCATCTCCTCACCGGTCTGAACCATCCATTCATTCAATCTAAAGCATCAAAACAATTGCCTTCCTTGCCCCAATCAGAACTCTGCAAAAACTAGGCCTCATCCCTGCACCCAAAACTGCCTTTCCCTTTGATCCAAAAAAAACCCCCAAAATCAAAATCAAATCCTTTCACCTATATACCTAGCCTAAAATTAGCCTTTATTTCAAGTCATATCAAGCCCTATTGATTATTTTTGCTGAGATTGACCTGGAGAGAGCCCTCTCCTGTTCTGGTAGGACTAGCTACCAGACTGAGCATGGTTTGACGTTACCCTAAACTCTGCCTTCTTTCAGCCTAAGGTAGATTTAGGCAATAACATCTACAGTGGAGAAAAATTTCTTGAAGGTGAGCAGGATGGTAACGGCCCTTAGCTGAATGAGCGGGTAAATCATTAAGATAAGGTTGAATGATGTGTTTGATATCATGAAATTCATATGACATCGCTCGTTGAAAAGTAGTGTTGGCATTTTTTAGGCCAAAAGGGAGCTTCTTGTAGGAAAATTTTCCCCAAGGATAGATGAAAGTCGTCATATGTTTATTAGCTGGAAGGATGTTAATCTGGTTATACCCAGAAAAACCATCCATAAAAGAAAAGATCTCGCTCTGATCACACTCATCAAAGATTTGATCAATGAAAGGAGTGGGATAGTTATCTTTAGGGAAATCATGATTGATGTCGAGATCATAAACACAGACACGGATATTACCCTACTTTGTATCAACAGGGACGATATTAGAAACCCATTATGTCAAAGGGATCAGATATATGAAACCAGCTTTAAGAATATTTTCAAATTCTCCCTTTATAGTGGCTGCCTTTCTAGGATGTATGGGATGAAGTCACTAAAAAACAGGATTTGCATTAGGATAACTGGGTATCTCATGCACCACTATACTAGGATCGAAGCCATTCATTTCTTCATATGACCATGCAAATCCATCCTGAAACTCTTGAAAAATACTAGTGTAAATCTTGATCTCATATGGAGAGAAATTTACCCCCATATGGATGTTCTCGATGATTCCTGGTTTGACAGAAACATCGATATGCATCATAACAGTGATGTTTCCCATGTTTCCTTCAGAAAATAACCCATGTATTAAGATGGGTGTCTTAAGAGGACAAGTCGGAGCATGGGAAGAAAAATTTTCAAGACATGAAGGAATTACTCCAAGACTTAGAATAAATGAAGAATTATGATGGGTATCTTCCTAGGGTGTTTCCTTGAGAGACGTGGTTTCCACGATACTTTTTTCAGAAGGAAAAATCCCATTCAAGGGATCAAAAGAATCTGAAGAACCAAGCCAAGGAGATTGAGGGTACGCTTCGAAATGCATACTAGGAGTAGTATTATCAGGATCAGGCGCCGAAGCCGATATAATTTCACAATAATTGATTTCAACAAGCTCAATGGCATAACATCGTTGAAGGAATCAATTTGATCAGGAGAAGGAATAATCCAAGGATCAGACGAAGTATATATCATATTGACTTGAGTAGTGTTTGATGGTGGGAGAGAAAAAAGACCCATTAAGGAAGAATCTTTAAAAATTCCTGCCCCCACACTCTCATATGGTGCAGTGGTATGCTCCACATATGGCACATTGCTTTATGAGGAAGTAGAATCAAAAAATGAAAATTGTTCGACAGTCACTATCTTCCCTTGATGTGGGAAATGAAAGACACGAAATAGAGTGGATGGCACACAAATCATGGTGTGATTCCAATTGCGACCGAGCCGAAGATTGTAATTGAGTTTATCATAACAACCTCTACTTCTACATTGACTATTTTTCCTTCCAAAGTGATAGGCAAGTTAGGGAGAATACCAAAAGGATGGGAATCTCTTCCATCGAAAGCCTCCAAGGTGTTCAGAGACTGGTTAAGAGTCAGAGAGCCAATGGTTTTCCAACAAGACACAGACATGATGTAAGTGGATGCACCCTCATCCACGACTGACCGATGAATGGCATTTTAATTAATGATGATTTGAATAAGGAAAGAAAGTTGATGGGGAAGACATGGGATGTGGTTTTCTAGATCAATAGTAATGAGACTTGAATCAATCGGATCAATTCCTCCAATTGCAGATAGTAGTGATTTCCATTGTGAAGGACAGCTCTAAAGAACCTTTAATACAGACATAGTGGAAGGTTCCTGAGCCAAATCCTCAATGATATTTTAATGTTTAGCACACCTTTGGAAGGTGCTGGATAATGGGATCGGTATTAGGTCTTTCGATATGAAGAGGACCGGAAGTGGGCAGAGTAGAGGTAGTAGCATCGGAAATTTATTTTTCCACCAACTAATGAGGATGAGTTGAATAATCTTTGGACCTGGTGGCCAAGGAAATGGGTGTTATTCCATTCATTATAAAAACTTGGGAACCAAACGAGGAATAATATGGGGGTTGTTCTACCATATGATTTTGCTGATATGGAAATGGTTCTTTAAGGACAGCCGGATTTCCTTGAGTACCTTTGAGTAAATGACTAACTTCAGCCCGTCATGGGCAGTTTTTAGTGTAGTGTTCATCATCGCAGATTAGGCAAGGGTACTTGCGGCTTGCACTTAGTTCCATCCTCAACACGAGATTTGGGAGAATCCTGTTTCGGGGAATTATATTTGGATTTTCCTTTGCCCTTCTTTTTACCTTTGGAATATTTTCTGTTGTGATAGACTAGACGGAATTAACCTTCACAGTTTTACCAGGATTTGAAGGATTTTGTAGAACAGAATCGAAGGAGGAAGTGGATTTTTTCTTACCAAAATAAGACTTTCAAGAAGTCTAGGTAACTGACCCAATGATGTCTTCGGCAGGTGGTGTCGTCTGAGCTTTCAAAGTTTCAGGTTTGGTAGAAGCACGCGAAGCATTAGGAAAGAGATCAGACAACATGCCAGACTGGTAATAAACTAGATTAAGATACTGTGCACGAGAAATGGATTTTTCTTCTGTGACACATGCCCCCATAGAAATGTCCTTATAAATCTCATCGATGAAGGATTTGGTGAACCATTTGGTCAAGAGCTGATCAGGAATTTTGAATTTGATCAAACGGTGCCACTGTCTCCATTCATGAATATGATCGAAGATGTGTGTAGCAGTATCTTGTTTCAAGGACGTGACGAGGCGAGTTCTTGTTTCATAGAGAACATGTAACTGGAAGTGCATGAGAAAAGCCATAGCTAGATAATTTAAATCTTGGAAGGTTTCGCGAGGAAGCTTGATGTACCACTTTGTAGCAACACCATTCAATGTTCTCTGGAAAAGATGCAGATAGATGGAGTCATCAAACCAAGATTTAGAAGAACACCAGAGATGGTAGGTCATGAGGTGTGCCTGGGGATCTTCTTCAGACTTCCCTTAAAATTTGGGGCAATCACTTGGGATTTTAGTAGAAACAGGAATCCAATATGGATTATGAATAAATTGATCATTAGTCAATCTCGACACATCGGGTAGTTCCAACATTGAAAGAAAAGGAAATTGTCGATTAAAAGGCATAATCGACCTTTGATAAAGCCCCATTTGATGATTCCAACCAGGTTGGGAGAAATTATTCCCCCATGGGTTTTGTCCAGAAAGATTTTTCCCATAAGGATTGAAACCTTGGGGATGTTTACCATATCCTAGTTGTATACCAAAGAATGTATTTTGACCTACAATAGACCACTGAGGTATATCTTGAGCATAATTTGCAGCATATGGATTTTTTTGTTGTTGAAATTTTTGGAACACGGTGCCTTGAGGTTGACTTTGTGAACCCAAAAGGTAATCTTGTGAACCTAAAGGCTGACCTTGTGAGCCCAAAGGTTGACCTTGAGGCTGTTGAGGCTTAGACATCATGGTACCTCTAGGATTTGACATCATGATACCTTGCACCTGTTGAGGTTGGACAGGTTGACCCTGAGACCCAGGTTGACTTGGCTGAACAAATATCTAACTTTGTTGAGATGAGGGTTGTCCTTGTTGGACAAAAGGTTGGCCTTGATGAACGTAAGGTTGTCCTTGTTGACCAAAAGGTTGTCCTTTTTATAATAGGAAAAATGACTCTGATGGGAAAAATTTTGGTCTGAATTGAACATAAGGCGGTGCTTGTTGCACATAGGGTTGATCTTGTTTCCTATAGGGTTTTTTTTGACCAAAAATAGGCCCCTGCTGATATGCATAAGCCCCTGACTGAATTCCATACTGTCCTTGAAATCCTTGCGAATTCTGGAATAGATTCTGCAACTACTAATAACCAAAAGGGACATATTGGGCTATTATTGAGTATCTGGTTTTACAAAGCTTGCTTATATTGATCCTAAGTTAACCCTGCTGGAATAGATGATCCGAAAGGCATAGGGATACTACCAACAGGCTTACTAGTCCTCGAAATGTGAGTTTATAATCCACTCATGGACGGTCCAGCTGAATATTGAGAGACATTCGATAGGGATGGCTTCCCCCCAACAATTGGGATCGATGGAATCGATATGGGAACACTGATGGGAGTTGTCGAAACACTGATTCAAATAGTTGCCTGTGTTGGAAAAAACATAACTGTAATTTGAGCAGGGATAGTAGCGGATGCACCAGAGACAAACGGACCAAATGTAGGTATCGTGGTAGTTTTCCAAATGGTGTTGTGATATAAATACATGGCAATCGAAACACCTGAAACTAGATGTCCCAAGGATGTGTAACTAGATGGAATTGATGGTTGGGTAAAAGGCTGAGAGGCCTTCCCCCCAAAGGTAAAGTGTTTAGGAGGGAACTGATATCCCTCATACAAAAACTCTTCCATACCACTAATGGAGCTTGAATGTAATATTCCCAATTAGCCCAAGCTAATGGGAATGTACAATTTTGTTTCATTTTTCTTGTTGCATGAATAAAATGGTAAAGGAGGATCAATAAACTCCTAAAACAGAAAAATAACTCAATGCCCCATGTGAACAAGGCTAAATCTGGGTTGCCTTAGAAAAACACCCTTATGTGTGAAAGGGATTAAGTCATTTGACTGGGTCAACTAGACCAAATCAACAATGTTGTCTAGATACATTGAATCACCTAGATGCATAGCGAAGTTTTAGTTGGAGGCTAATCATGTGAATGCAGCTAAATCATTAAGATGGTTTAGGGTTTGGCAAGGTTTCCATCTTATTTAAGGAGGAGGAGGACAGCATGAAGAAGGTTGTTGATGATATTATTTCTGAAGGATCTGTCTGCTTAGAAAATTCTCATTATCTTGTTGTTTAGTTGAGAATAGTGTTGTTTAGAACTAGGGTGTTCCTGATCGGGAATCCTACCTCTTCCCTGAGAGGCCTCTTGGAGGAGTCTTGCATTTCTTGACCACTATCAGGAATTTGGCCAAGCTCTTCTTCCAAATACAATGTAGATCCTGTTGATGGTTTGGTTGTCTTTATAAGTTGTAGCAAGTGGAGGCTAGATCTATTCAGATCTAAGCCATTATAGTGCCTCTTTTCAGTGGGAAAACCTTCTATCCCTCTGGAAAGAAGGTATTGGATGAGGAGAGCTAAATTTTAGATCTTGGCTTGAGGCCACATCATGCTCTAGAGCCTATAGCGTGGTCCATCTTCTAGAACTGTGTTATTTGCAAGGAGAAAGTTGCAGGGTCTTTTGGCACTTCAAAGAGGAGAGATCTCTAGTGTTGGGAATCTGCCCTTCACTATGGTGATCTGTGGATTACAGATCTAATCCATGTTCCATTTGGATCTGATTTGAATACTGATTTATTTGCTTCAGAAATTCTGAATCATTCTGCAGATCAACTGCATTAGATCTCAAATCTACTCCATGTACATCATTTTCTGCTAAAAACCCCAAGGGGCTTTTGAAGAGGAGACTCTATAGTGCACAGATCTGATATAGATCAATATTTTTGTACACAGATTTTCTCTAGATCTAAAGTGTAACTTATAGCTCTTTTCAGCTAATAAAATAACCCAGTCAAGCTTGTACAATCATATCATATGGTTGCAAGCTCTTATTTTGAGAAAATATTCATGTAAAGTCTATTTCTTTCTATTCTATAATGAAATGGCCTCAATATAACTCTGATTTACTATTATAAACAATCATATTGAGCCTCCATATTGGCCTCTTGCATATATTTGGCTGAACTACATTGTTTTCTGAGCAGTTTTGTCACATAGTGTTGCAGTCACATTCTTGGGTATTTTCCAAATGTACTAGGTGTGGGAGATCTGTTTAACCCACCTATAAAGATTTTTTTTTCGATCTCCTCTTGGAATTGGGTCTTATATTATCATATATAAGGGATCCAAGGGCTGATTTCAAGTGTTGTAGCATACATTCCTGAAAAATACGTTTTTCATGCATGCCTTGCTAGCAGTCCCAATTTGGGGATATTACAGTGGGATTAGAGCAACTATCTTGACACAGCCTGTGCTTTGCTTATTGAAGAGCCAATATGTCTTTTCATGGAAATAAAATATTGTTTAAGAAGTGTGGTTACACTGAAGACATAGAAGTAAAGGGTCTGTTAGCCCCCCTATAATTTTTTGACAAGCAAACAGGGAGCTAAAATGTTTCTGAGCCTTCAATGAATGCATTTCCTTCGAAAACACATCATCCTTGAAGCATCCTTGTGCCTTCTGTTAGTGTCAGTCTGGTCATTGCCTTCAGTCACTATTCAAAAGCTATTATCTTTACAAAGTGATGTCCCTACCTTCTGAGGCGTTTTCCATAGCATGTTCAGCACCAAATCATCCTCAAAGCAGAGCCATCAGAAAGAGCCTGAAAAGAGCTTTCCCATGGTATGCTACACTCTCAAAACTGACTTCTGGATTGAATTCTATGCCTAAGTGAAGTAAAAGCCCTTATATCCCCTATTTCCCATGTTTCCTTTTTAACTTTAGGTTTAAAGTTTTAATATTCCCTTTTTAAAAACCCCTTTTTCCCCCTTTTCCAATTATAAATCGCATTTTAAATCATTTTAAAACAAAAATATGCGATTTAAGTTATAAAACCACTTCCCCGACCATACCTCATAGAACTTTATAATAAAACGTTATATTATAAAGTCCCGCCCTTTAAACCACTTCCACTTTCCATCCCCGCCATGCATCGTAATAAAACTTTATAATAAAGTTTATATTGTATATAACCTCGCCGCATTACAATCGCAATCGCAAACTCTTATCAATCGCATATTCTATTTTGAATGCTACGATCACTCATCGCAAATATTTGCGATGCGATTGATCGCGTTGCAAATATTTGTGATGCGATTGATCGCGACTTCGCTCCATTCCCTCCAATCGCTCCATTCCCTCCGATCCTCCGATCGCAAGTCCTCCCCGCGGTCACAGAGAGGCCATTGCGGTCGCCAGTGAAGCAGCAGAGACGGTTTTTGAAGGGATTCAATCCTGTTAATTAAATATTTAGCACTTAGATCCCGCATTCAAAGGAAAAGGACGCAGTCGAAGACTAGAGCACACGAAACAAAGCTGCATCCATGTTTAATTATCAGCATAACGTTTTCTCCAAACAGTACACCATTCCTACAGTGCCCTCCGTGCCCCCTCGAGCCCAGGAAAGTTAAGGACATTGACAGGAGCTTCTTAAAAGACTATCAGGTCGCAGTTATGAAGTATGGAGTGGCCTGTGGATCCTTCCGTCCAGTTCACTTATTCTAGAAGGCAGCGCAGAGTCTCCTAGAACAGCTTACAGAGTACACACAGCGCTTCTGAGCCATTAAGCAGTATGGGCATTCGACCTACCTCCCCTCTGTCTTAATGAGATCCATTCAATATTCATCTACCTCTGTTTTTCTCTTCCCCAATAAGAAATCCCCGAGAACATATTGAAAAGGTTGTTGTTCGACTGCTGTCGTTGCTCTTAGAGGGATTCATTCTGACTATTAGAACAGTTTTGGGAGGGATTAGCAGAGTAGTTGTATGTAGTAGGCTGGGAGGAGAAGTTTGGATTGTAACAGCCATTGAGCTCAGTGTTTTTGACTGGTTTTGTATCAATTAATCAAAGAAAATTTCACAGGATCCTGGTCTATTACTATTGGTGATGTTTTTCTAACTCTGTTTATTACATTTTCATATTGTTTCATTTTCTGCTGACTTGCATCAAAAATATGGCATAGGATTTACCCTTGATAGGTACCCTATGTCTCTGCTCTCATTGCCTTTAATTTTTCTCTGCTAAATTTGTTTTCTGAGGATTGGTTTCAGTTAATTTAACCAGTGTAGCAGTTCCCTATGCTGCTAGCTGATGTATAAGTTAAATGAATCTGTTCTTAGATGTTCTTGTTGGGTTTGAGCTGGAAGATTTGGGAACACTGGGGATCAGAGTTAGCCCTGTCCACTAGGATCCTTGTGCAACCAGCTGGCCTTTATAAGATCTCTTGTTAAACTTATCTCTATTTTCCCTGGAGCATGCTAAAGCTGACCTGGAGTTAAATGACCTCTGGTCCGATCTATAAGCCGCCCCCTTTTTCCCTCCTTTGAGAGTTGTCTATGAGTATGTCTAAGCAGGTCTGGAGTTAAATGACCTCTGACCTGATCTATAGACAGAAACTGGGTGTCTTTCCTTCTTTCACTTTCAATCCTTAATGTTCCATTCCACCATCTATCTAAAAGATCCTTTAGTGTAGATGACTTGCCCTATGAAAGTTGTTTGTGCTCAACCTAGTCTCCTAAATTGAGTTCATTTAATTGTCAACCAGGGTTGGTAAACTGCTGAAGTGAAGTGCACTGTATGTGCCTAGGTGTTTGTCTCCTAATGCATTGTGTTTAGTGTTTTATGATGTTTTTGGTCTTTTATGATGATTTATGATGTTTTTGGTCTTTTGATGGTTTTTATGTTCACAAGGAAAATAACTAAAAAGCTAGTGGAAAGAAGCTACTGGTTAAAACAGAGTGAAGCTTAATTGGTTGATGACAAATGACAAATGCAAATGAAAATACTGAAACAAAATCAAACCTAAACTATGACTAAGCAGAATACAAAGCTTGATAATGACTTCAAGAAAATGAATCACAACATAAACTTAACTTGTCCAATTCTTTCATCAAAGGTATTTTGGGAGAGCTTGAGAAATGGTCAGCTAAGTATACAAATTCTCCTAACTAAACAATTAAACAATCAGCTTATAATGATACAACATTTTGTCCATGGTTAAAGATTTGTTGAAACACATTTGGAGAAAAATATTGTTAGCATCATAAGATCTCTACTCTAAGACTAGCTCCTAATTCTATTCTGCAACTTAGTTTAACATCACTAAACCTTATTCAAAAGTTATGGATTTCTTTTTAAAGTAGTCTTTTGAGGAAAGGTTTTGTTTATGAAGAAGTTGCAAAAGTACTTCAGGCCTTGAGATGATATTGTCTTCTGTTCTGATGGTTATGAGTCAATTATGGATTTGGAACAAAAGAGATTTTGTAAATAATGAAGGCCGTATTGTTTAAGTTTAACAACTAATGTAATCTAATATGCAATGGATGACAACTAAATGTGGAATGAAAATACAATGAGCTAAGCTAAAACTGAACTAAGATGTCACTAGTCTAAAACAGTGTTGAACTAACAAGCCATTATCAAACTTAAAACAAAATGACAGAGCATGAATTGAATGCAATTTGACTCCGGAGTACCCTAACTAAGTTATCATGCATTAATCTATGGGATTCTACAGCCTGTTTTGTCCATCATGAATGGTGTTTTGGAAGAGCTTCTTAGAATAATCCTGGCTGTACAATTCAGTGCAAATGCAAACATAAAGACTGAAAGCAATTTAAAAACTAAGACATCACAGCTATCTCCTACCCATCATTATGATATTTTGGAAGAGTGTTTTAAGAGTAAGATCAGCTATGCTAATTAGTGCAAACAAACAACTGAAACATTCAGTATCACAGTCATGCCTTAGACATCATAAGGATTTTTTGGAAGAGTTTGCTTAGTATAAGTTCAACTGTGATAATGAACAAAAGAAATTACAAATAAATCCTACAACACTACAGCCATTTCCCATTCATTATCATGATCTTTTGGAAGATTTTCTTCTTTTGGAAGAGTTTCTTAGAACAAGTATAGCTATAGTGGCTAATGAAATTAACTATGAACTCAAACTTCAAAAATGTGAAAACGACTAAGATACTTATCTAGATTACGAAAGTAAAGCCGTGCAGGAGGCAGGGGCCCTCTACCACCAGAAGGAATCTAACTCAAAATCAACTCAACGCGTTCAAAGCAATTCTTTCTTCTTCATTAAAGGAAAATAACTTGAAACAGAGTAGTCTCGGTCTTCAAAAATATAGCAGTCAATACATGAAATCTAAGCAAAATCTAGAGCCTGTCTCTCGGTTTCCCGAGTGCTTTTATAACAAATTTACATAACAGAACTTGCAAAAATACGAGGATCATTGTCTTTCCTTATCAAAATCATACTAGGACTCTAAAGATGGCAGCGTAAAGGGAAAAAGGACATCTAGACTAGGACAGTCCTATTAGAAGTCTGCCTCCTTGAATGAGTTCCCACGTACCAAAACCACGTCCAGAATTCGGTTCAGCCTTCATGGTGAGCAACGAACAATGAGGACATAATGTGGAATATACCCATGTGTGGATTTTCCTGAGAGGACACCTGGAACATGCTTGAACGTGAAGACAGCTGCAGAATTGCCGGTTAGCTACGGAATTTCTGCATTCTGCAGCTAGTTCCGGTCAAAATGCATTACAATGACAAAATCACAAAACTTAGCAAGTTAGCCATGTTAATCATTCTAAAAGTAATTTTAACTAATTTCATTGATCATTTGGGTCTGGGATAACAATGGAAAAAGGAAAATGAGGTAAAGTAAGATGAAATAAAGCACAATCTTGGGGCTCAACATACCCCCACTGCTAACTTCTTGCATGTCCTCATGCAACTTATTCCATAAACTCAGAGACTTCTGCAAGAACATCTAACCCCCTCCTTCTTCTTTGCCTGGAAATTAAAGGTCTTTTGGGTTTTCTGATGACGAGTTTGAACCTTAAGTTGATAAGTGCCCTGATTAGCTTCTTGTTCCTCTTTTTCAACTTTTCATTAGCCTTTTCCACTTTGTCCATTTGTAGAGATAAGGTTGAGTTCATACTGGTTTTGAGTTTGACTTGTTCCTTCAGAATATCATTCTCATTTTTGATATGTCTATTAAGTATTTCCAACTCATACCTATCCCTTCTTAACACATCTATTTCGGACAGTGGAGGAATAGGGGTTCTATCTCTACTCTCTGAAGCTTTCCTTTCCAATGTTTCAACATAGTCATAAACTTCTTGCTGAGCAGGGTCAATTTCAGGGGTTTCTTCATTAAAACCTTCTTCAACATCTTCAATAGATGTTTCCTCATCTTCTATATTTATCACCCCTGTTTGTTTGATCTATGTTTTCCTTATTTTCCCCCTGAGTCTATGGCTTCTTCTTGGCTGGGATGATCCCTCTCCTTTTTCTGTGGCAGATTTCCTGATTACCCTCTCTTTCTTAAGCTGTCTCTTAATTTGAGTCAACTTCTCAGAGATTATTTCTTCACTACTTTCCTGTACTGTTTTGTCAATTTCAATTTTAGAGGCTCTCCATTTTCTGCTTCTCCTTGTAGGATGATGTTCAGGTGAGGGCTCTTTTGGTTCCTCAAAGTGGTTTCTTACCAAGAAATTACCCCAGGTGTATTTTGTTTTGGCTAAAAGGTGTTCAATTAAAATCTTAACCAAGCCATGATGGTATAGAGTTGTCTCTAGGAATTGGACTCTCCTTTAAACACCAGAAGCCATCTCTTTCAAACTTTGAAGCAAGAAATAGGGAAAATTTAGCTCTTCCTCCAGAAAATGCATTATCAATCTAATATGGTAAACATAAAATGTGCCATATCTACCTTCACATGTGATAAATTTTTGTAGAATAAGCAATATGTTTCTCCATTTATTTTTTAATGCAGAATTTAGAATTCCCTTTTTAAACACAGTGACATCCATACTTGGTGATTTTAGGATTTGCTTCCATGATTCATTATGGCATTCTCTGTTTTTAAACCATCTCTCTCCATGTCTAAGCAATCCTGTTGCCTCTGCAATAAAAACCTCTGTGACAGTGAATTTAACATCTCCAACTTCGACCTCGGCTCTTTTGAATGACCTTGCAAATGTTTTAGTGACTTCTTTGTGGAATCCATTAAATTTCTCAAGAAATTGTAGCCATCCTACCTGTTGCAACATTTCTCTACTTTGAGGGTATCCTTCCAGGTATTTTATGCCCACTGGTTCAGTTCTTACAATGAGGCCCATAATTCCTTCTTCAATCTTCAGATTAGTACTCTTTCTGCTCACGAAAACAATAACTTTTACCTTCAAATTGATATACCTCTGGTTCACAGAGATAGTGCTTCAATCTTCAAAACTGATATATCTCTGCTT
Organism: Pinus albicaulis; assembly: GCA_034641835.2. Lineage (NCBI taxonomy): Eukaryota > Viridiplantae > Streptophyta > Pinopsida > Pinales > Pinaceae > Pinus > Pinus albicaulis. Next base: position 115,195,418 of record CM076584.1, on the reverse strand, counting down.
CTCGGTGACAATGGCTTCAAATTCCACACTGATATACCTCTGCTTTTCGGTGACAATGCTTCAAATTCCACACTGATAAACCTCTGCTTCACGGTGATAATGCTTCAATCTCTGCTCACGGTGATAATGCTTCAATCTCTGCTCACGGTGATAGTGGTTTGATATTTCAAACTAATATACCTCTGCTCACGGTGATAGGTATATCTCTGTTTTGCAGAATGAAATAATGAAGAGCTGGCTACGGAATGGAGTGATGGAGGTAGTTACGGAATGAGTTAATGAAGTGAGGTGAAGAAAACAAATTAATGAGTGAAAAGACTGCGGAGATTTTTTTACAACGGATTCAAAAAAAATCATCATTAAATGATTTGGCTGGGTGACGTGAGGAAATCAAACACTTCAGCCTTTTTAACCGCTTAAATGATGGTCGGGTATAGAATTTGAAATGAAAGATTTTTATCCAAGGTTTTGTGGAGGGTATATTTGGTATGATCAATAAAAATAATCAAAACAACTTTTTCGAATGATTCATAACTAGACTATACTATAGTTTTTATGAAATGCCATTATAACCAGAACTTTTTACCTTTTCTTTTCATTTATTTTTTTGTGGTCTTTGTACACTTTGTTCTCCTCTGGAAGAGTCTTCATAATCCTTCTTGATTCTTCTTGTTCATGGATATACTGGATCATCTTGTTGCAATTCAAATGTTTGTTGATCAATGCCTTCAGGATCTGTAGCTGCAGAATGACTGTCTGGCTGCGGAAAGTCTAATTAGCTGCAGAATATCTGTTTAGCTGCAGAATGTACCTGTGGAGAATTTTTAATCATGGAATGGAGTGGTTTGGAATATACATAGAATATTTTATGGAATGAGTGAAGATAGGTGATAAAACATGGTATAATGGAATATGTATGGGGTGAATGATGGAATGGGATGATGGAATGGAATGGATTCAATTTATGAAATGGAGTGGAAGAATATAGGAAATGGCCTGCAATCCATGACATGTGTTATTCATTTTGCAGAAAAACATCAAACTTTAAATTTTGATATGGAAATGAGGTGGATGAAGTATGGAATGAGATGAATGAAATATGGAATGAAGTGAAGTATGAATGAATGAATGAAATGGAGTATGGATGAATAAGTGAATGGAATGAAATGAAATGAGATGGATCATAAGTACAATGGATCTGAACTTATGATTTTGTAACAGCTTCTTGCAAAAACAAAATGGAAAAGTTAGAGTGTCAGAAAGACTCTGATTTTCACCCTATCTTTTTTGTATAAACATGCCAATCAATGATTGGTTTTCATGTTTATACCTTTTTTTTTCTTTTCTTTTTTTCAAAAGAAATGCTTCAGAAAATTCAATCAAGTTGATGAAGAAGAAAGATTCTTCTTCATTAACTTCACATCACTGTTTTCCTGGAACTTCTTGACAAATTCTTCTCTTGAGAGTGGTTTGTGATACGGCTTCAATCTATGACCATTCACAAGAAAAGTGACCTCTTCTTCATCTATTGTCCTGATTTTTACTGCTCCATTGTCAAAAATTTCAACAATTTCATATGGCCCAAGACAATGTGTTTGAAATTTACCTTGAAAATCCTTGAATTTTGAATCAAACAAGAGAGCCCAGTCACCTTCTTTGAATTTCTTCTCTTTGATGTACTTATCATGCCATCTAGTCCTTTGATGTTGAACTAGACTTGTTTTTTGAACTGCATCTTGTCTGATCTCGTCCAATTCATTAATTTGCTCCAATCTATGCTTTTGTGCCTCCGTTAAATCAAGTCCTAGCTGAACTGCCATTTTGAAAGTTTGAATCTAGAACTCTATGGGAAACAAAACTTGCTTTCCATAAACAAGTTTATAAGGATTATGGTCTGTTGTGTTTCTCCATGTAGTTCTATAGGCCCACAAGGCTTCAGGAAGCCTATCTACCCAATCTCTTCTATGTAAATGAACAGTCTTTGTTAGGATTCCTTCAATGACCTTATTAGTAGATTCCACTTGACCATTTGCTTGTGGATGATAAGGAGTAGATTTTCTATGTCTGATTTTGTATCTCTCCATCATCTGTTCCACTAGCCTTGATGTAAATTTAGCTCCTTGATCTGTAACAATTTCCCTTGGGACACCAAAACGAGTAAAAATATCCTCAAAAAGAAAAGTAACTACAGATGCTTCGTTAGCAAAAAGTAATGGCTTGGCTTCTACCCATTTGGTAACATAATTAGTGCAAAATAATATATATCTCTTTTGTCTTGATGGAGGACTAATAGGTCCTACAAAATCCAAAGCCCATTTTTCAAAAGGTTCAATATGTACCTGAGGTTGTAATGGCATCTCACATGAAGGAGAAGGTTTCCCTACCCTTTGGCAACTGTCACACCTTTTGACATACTCTTTAGCATCTTTAAACAAGGATGGCCAATAATATCCTAAATTAAGGATCTTATAGGCTGTCCTCTTATCAGCAAAGTGTCCACCACAAGGTTCATCATGACATGCTTTGAGAATCTCGGGCATCTCATCTTCACGAACACATCTCCTAATGATCAAATCTGGACCTGTCTTGTACAACTCATTAACAACCCATGAATATTTTGCACTGTCATAAATGATTTTTCTTTTATCCCTTGCATTCATTATTGAAGGAAATTTTCCTGAAACTAAATAATTAGCAATGTCAGCAAACCAAGGAGTTTGAGTAGAAATTGCAAAAAGATATTCATCAGGAAATTGATCTTCAACTGGAGTGTCATCTTTGATGTTTTAGAGTCTAGATAGGAAATCAGCTACTGTGTTTTGTTTTCCAGGCCTATCTAGAATGGTAATGTTGAATTCTTGTAAAAGCAATAACCATCTTATGACTCTGCCATTAGTAATTGATTTGTTCATTAAGTATCTAATTGCGGAATGATCAGTGTGAACAAAAGTTTCATAGCCTGTTATATAGTGTCTGAATTTGTTTATGGCATGAACAACAGCTAAAAACTCTTTTTCAGTTACAGTATAGTTTAACTCTGCAGGAGTCAAATTTTTACTGGTATAGTAGATGGCATAAGGAATCAGGTCTTTTTGTCCCAATACTGCTCCTAGAGCTGTATCAGAAGCATCTGTTGAGATGTGAAAAGGTAACTTCCAGTTAGGTCCCCTTAAAATAGGTGCTTCAGAAATTTTGGTTTTCAGGGTCTCAAAGGCTAACTGGCAATCAGAATTCCACTTGAATTCACAGTCTTTGGTAAGCAATTTGAAGAGTGGAGATGCTATCTTGGTGAAGTTTTCTATAAACCTCCGATAATATCTTGTAAATCCTAGAAAACTCCTAACATATTTTTGACAACTTGGAATAGATAAGTTAGAGATGACTTCAACTTTTGACTCATCAACTCTAATCCCATCCCTTGAAATGTGATGCCCCAAAACAATACCTTCAGTAAACATCATGAAACATTTCTAATGACTAAGTGAAAGATTTTCTTCCTGACATCTCTTTAAAACTTTTTCCAAGTTTTCTAAAGATTCTTCAAATGTGTTTCCATAAACTGTGAAATCATCCATGTATACCTCTACACAATCATGTATTAGATTTGAAAAAATTCCTAATACTGCCCTTTGGAATGTTGCAGGTGCATTGCATAATCCAAATGGAAATACTCGGTAAGCATAGGTACCCCAAGGACCGGTAAATGTGGTTTTGTCTTGATCTTCAAGTGCTACTTGGATTTGGTTGTAACCACTAAACCCATCTAGGAATGAGAAGTACTTTTTGCCAGCTAATGTATCTAACACTTGATCTATGAAAGGTAAGGGAAAATGGTATTTAAGAGTAGCTTTGTTTAGTTCCCGGTAGTCAACACATACCCTCCATTTACCATTTTTCTTTGGCACAATTACCAAAGGAGAAACCCACTGACTATCTAAAATAGGATAGATGAAATTGACATTTAACAATTTTTGCAATTCTTCTTTAACAATCTCCCTAAGATTTGGATTCATCCGTCTTTGAGGTTGTCTAATTGGTTTACAATTTTCCTCTATATAGATGTGATTAGTGCAAGTCTTGGGGCTTATCCCTTTCATGTCAGTGTATTCCCATGCATATGTAGAAGAATGTCTCTGTAATACTTTGACTAACTCTTCTTGTTGAGATTTTTATAGGTTCTTGTTTATGTTCAAAGTTTTGCCTGGAAATATCTCACTTGTAGAACTGCCAAATTTATACATAGAATGAAGAGACATCTGCCTTGATGACAAAAACTCAATATTGGATCCCTCTTTAAATGATTCATGTTTGTGTTCTGGAGAGGATTCAAAGTTTTCTAGAGTATTCAGAATTTGATTATCTTCACTAATTTCTGAAATTGTGAAGAGTGGTTGTAAATATTCTTCATCCTCTATCCATTTAGTGTCATCTAGATCTGTAATTGTCCTAGCTGGAGGATATAAAGTGAATTTCTTAGTTGAACTACCATCAGAAATATACATATCACCGGACCTACAACTAATAAAAGCATCAGCTATAGCCAACCAAGGTCTTCCTAATATAACAGGATGGCCTCCTAGATTATTCTTAGGAGTTAGGATCATGAAATCCACAGGGTACTACCAAGAATCTAGGGACACTGGAATGTCTTCTATTACCCCATCTGGTTTGATCACAGATCTGTCTGCTAATTGTAATAGTGTGGGTGTAAAGAGAAGATTAGGAAGTTTCAGTTTATCCATGATTTGTCTACTCATGATATTGATTGCTGATCCTAAATCAATGAGTGTGTTTTGGATTTCAATTCCATTGATGTGAATTTTAACAACTGGATTTCCTGGGTCAAGATACTTTGGAATAGCAAGCTTGCCCATCATAATGTCTGCTATTTTTCCTGCCAGTTGAATTTTCTTTGTTTCTCTTATTCTTTTTCTTGTTTTCTTCATACTCAACTCCTTTATTGTTTTGGCTAAAATTGGAATTTCCTTGATGGCTTGTAATAATGAAATTTTAATGCAAACATTTCTCAGCTCATCTAGGAAATCATAATTAGGCACCATAATTTTTTTTTCTACACCTCTATCAATTTGTAATCTTTCTGGAAAGGGAGGTGTAGGAGTGGATGTTGATGGCTGCTCTAATACAGGAGTTGAAATTATTGGTTCTTTTTGTTTTGATTTTTCAATGTTTGGTTCTTGAAAAGATGTGTCTTCCTCAAGAATTTTATTCACCTGTAGAGAATCTTCCTCAGAGTTTTCTTGTTCTTGTATGATCACGGAAGGTTTCCTCTTTTCAAGTATTCTTCCAGACCTAAGTTGAACATCACTAAGGTCTAGAGGAGTAATTAAATAAGTTGGAAACTGTTGGCCTTCTATCATGTATGTATTCTGAGGATTTTTATTATTGGGGTTTGGTATGGGTTGAGTAGGAAATTGATTTGATTTTTGAGGAAATGGTAATGGGAGTGGTTGATTTTGATGTGGTAGGTTCTGATGATGTTGTTGAGGATTTTGTTGAAAATTTTGTTGAAGATTTTGAGGAAAATTTTGTTGAGGATTTTGAGGATAAAAATGTGGGTATGGTGGATAGGATGGTGGATACTGATAGTATGAGAGTATCTTCCATAGGGACTTTGTGTTCCTTGTGCCCAAGATTGAGATTGATTTTGAAATTGGGGCCAAGGTTGCTGCCAAGAATTTCAAGGTGGAGGTTGATTATACATTTGATCATTGAATCCTTGTGTTTGAGGTCCCTGCCAAGGCCTTCTAGATACAAAGTTAAGAGATTCTGTGGAGTCTGTAGGAGTTTCTTCCTGAAAGACAGCTTTGAGACCAAGAAGAGAAGGACAATTCTTGGTCTCATGTTTTTCAGAACAAATGACACAGGTCTCTACAACTTTTACATCCAATGGACACTCTCTTAAGGCATGTTTATTTCTACATTTGGGACAAAAGATTGCCAAGGCATCAGATTCAGCTTTTTGCTTGTTTTGTATCTTAAGGGTGTCTATTTGTTCACTAAGACTCCCTAAGATGTCAGATTTTAAATCATCAAGCATGTGTCCTATTTCTGATCTACTTACTGTCCCAGAAGCAGACTTACTTGCCCTTGCAAGAGCAGGATCTCTTGGACCTTTTATAGTTTTAGATTTCCCTCTTGAAAGGTTGATACATAACTCAGATATTTCAGGTAATGTGAGCTGTGATATATCCCCTTTTCCCATCATGTTAAGGATATGCAACCATTCATCCCTAATTGTTTTCAACAAAAGAGCTTTTAAGGTGTCTTGATCTAGGTTTTCCATTTTTTCTCTTTTGATGTTGTAATGAAATCTCTCCAACAAATATTCCAAGTTTTTATCTTCTTTTTGTACCATCTTAAACACTTCTTCCTTATGATTGACTGGCATAAAATAATCCAAATACCTCTCTAGAAATGCTTGTTTCATGTCTTCCCATGTCCTAATAGAACTGTTGATAAAACTCATAAACCATTTCAATGCTGCTCCTTTCAATGTTGAAGGAAATAATTTAAGTTTTTGAGCATCTTGTAAGTAGTCATAAGTTCTACACAGGATCTCAAATTCAAATAGGAAGGTTTCAGGATCTTCAGTTTTAAGTCCATAGAAGTTTGGAAGGATAGAGGGTGAAATGTTTTTCATGGTTGTATTGGTTTCTTCATCAATTATAGGGAACCCAAAAGAGTTTCCTATTTCTCTTCTACCTCTTCCTCCATCTGCACCTCTACCTCCTTCTCCTCTACCTCCAAATAATGTGTGTTCTCCATTAAAGACTCCTCCTCGCCCTTCTTCTGCCATGTTTGACTCTCCTGTGGAAGTGGAAAAGTTTGTATCCCTGACAGGAGTCTTTAGATCTTCTTCTAAGGCAGGTTCAGTGGATGAAGTGGAAGGTTTCTCTAATGGAATATCTGATCTTAGGTCTTCTAGAATTCCAGGATCAGTAAAGGATGGAATGTGGGTCTGAGTTGAAGGTGTACTAGCTCTTGGTCTAGGTGAAACAAGTGGTGTTCTAGGAATCAAATTTATGTTTCTGCTGCTTATGAATCTACCCCTTGAGTCTCTCTCTCTACGCATATAATTGTTTTTTTTTTTTTTTTTTTGGAATTAAGAAACAAAGGTTACCTAGTTTTCACTTCCCCGGCAATGGCGCCAAAATGTTTGTGCTCAACCTAGTCTCGTAAATTGAGTTCATTTAATTGTCAACCAGGGTTGGTAAACTGCTGAAGTGAAGTGCACTGTATGTGCCTAGGTGTTTGTTTCCTAATGCGTTGTGTTTAGTGTTTTATGATTTTTTTGGTCTTTTATGATGATTTATGATTTTTTTGGTCTTTTGATGGTTTTTATGTTCACAAGGAAAATGACTAAAAAGCTAGTGGAAAGAAGCTACTGGTTAAAATAGAGTGAAGCTTAATTGGTTGATGACAAATGACAAATGCAAATGCAAATACTGAAACAGAATCAAACCTAAACTATGACTAAGTAGAATACAAAGCTTGATAATGACTTCAAGAAAATGAATCACAACATAAACTTAACTTGTCCAATTCTTTCATCAAAGGTATTTTGGGAGAGCTTGAGAAATGGTCAGCTAAGTATACAAATTCTCCTAACTAAACAATTAAACAATCAGCTTATAATGATACAATATTTTATCCATGGTTAAAGATTTGTTGAAACACATTTGGAGAAAAATATTGTTAGCATCATAAGATCTCTACTCTAAGACTAGCCCCTAATTCTATTCTGCAACTTAGTTAACATCACTAAACCTTATTCAAAAGTTATGGATTTCTTTTTAAAGTAGTCTTTTGAGGAAAGGTTTTGTTTATGAAGAAGTTGCAAAAGTACTTCAGGCCTTGAGATGATACTGTCTTCTGTTCAGATGGTTATGAGTCAATTATGGATTTGGAACAAAAGAGATTTTGTAAATAATGAAGGCCGTATTGTTTAAGTTTAACAACTAATGTAATCTAATATGCAATGGATGACAACTATATGTGGAATGAAAATACAATGAGATAAGCTAAAACTGAACTAAGATATCACTAGTCTAAAACAGTGCTGAACTAACAAGCCATTATCAAACTTAAAACAAAATAACAGAGCATGAATTGAGTGAAATTTGACTCCGGAGTACCCTAACTAAGTTATCATGCATTAATCTATGGGATTCTACAGCCTGTTTTGTCCATCATGAATGGTATTTTGGAAGAGCTTGCTAGAACAATCTTGGCTGTACAATTAAGTGCAAATGCAAACATAAAGACTGAAAGCAATTTAAAAACTAAGACATCACAGCTATCTCCTACCCATCATTATGATATTTTGGAAGAGCGTTTTAAGAGTAAGATCAGCTATGCTACTTAGTGCAAACAAACAACTGAAACATTCAGTATCACATTCATGCCTTAGACATCATAAGGATTTTTTGGAAGAGTTTGCTTAGTATAAGTTCAACTGTGATAATGAACAAAAGAAATTACAAATAAATCCTACAACACTACAGCCATTTCCCATTCATTATTATGATCTTTTGGAAGAGTCTCTTAGAACAAGTATAGCTATAGTGGCTAGTGAAATTAACTATGAACTCAAACTTCAAAAACGTGAAAACGACTAAGATACTTATCTAGATTACGAAAGTAAAGCCGTGCAGGAGGCAGGGGCCCTCTACCACCAGACGGAATCTAACTCAAAATCAACTCAACGCGTTCAAAGCAATGTTGTCTTCTTCATTAAAGGAAAATAACTTGAAACAAAGTAGTCTCGGTCTTCAGAAATATAGCAGTCAATACATGAAATCTAAGCAAAATCTAGAGCCTGTCTCTCGGTTTCCCGAGTGCTTTTATAACAAATTTACATAACAGAACTTGCAACAATACGAGGATCATTGTCTTTACTTATCAAAATCGTACTAGGACTCTAAAGATGGCAGCGTAAAGGGAAAAAGGACATCTGGACTAGGACAGTCCTATTAGAAGTCTGCCTCCTTGAATGAGTTCCCACGTACCAAAACCACGTCCAGAATTCGGTTCAGCCTTCATGGTGAGCAACGAACAATGAGGACATAATGTGGAATATACCCCTGTGTGGATTTTCCTGAGAGGACACCTGGAACATGCTTGAATGTGAAGACAGCTGCAGAATTTCCGGTTAGCTACGGAATGTCTGCATTCTGCAGCTAGTTCCGGTCAAAATGCATTACAATGACAAAATCACAAAACTTAGCAAGTTAGCCATGTTAATCATTATAAAAGTAATTTTAACTAATTTCATTGATCATTTGGGTCTGGGATAACAATGGACAAAGGAAAATGAGGTAAAGTAAGATGAAAGAAAGCACAATCTTGGGGCTCAACAAAAGCCTTGGCTAGTTGTTGCATGTAATTACCTTTCATGACTCCATAGCCCAACGGATGGCACTTTCTTGACCTATTCCCATTGCTGAAACATCTTGTTTCTTTGTCCCTTTCCTCCCATTACTTTCTCAGTCTATGATCTCATGACCAACCCAGAAACCAGCCAACCAAATCATTTTAAACCTACCTTTGTGCTTCATACCTAGCCTAACATCTCGTTTAAGCTTCAAAGATATATACCATTCTTTGTTATTTGGAGATATCCCTCTCCGGGTCCAGGAGGGCTAGATCCTAGGGCCCCAAAGTGGTTATGATGTTGTCTCATCTTTTGGTCTTTCCAATCTGGCCAAAACATGGGAACCCCAACATAATGGCGACTCCACTGGGGAATTGAGTGCATTTCACCTTAAACATTCTTAGGCACTCAAAGACCCAAGATCTCTGGTTAGATTGGAATTCTATTGCTGATGGTGGAAAGAATCCTACTTCAACATTCATATACATCCACCTGGCGACTCCACACTTCATAACTCTCAAAGACTCCACTGGAGGAAGAACCTAAAATATGGCCAGACCTCATAGAAGGGTAGAACACATGGGTTGGATTTGGTTTATAGAATTCATTGTCTTTTTCTACCATTATGTTCTATCCTACTTTAAGCCTAATCAGTTGTACAAATATGGGACCCACAATGAATGTGGGAAATATCTCAAGTCTCAGTCTTCAGACCATGAGAAAACCTGTACTCCTGTGAAGGACCTGGTGGAACAAGAGCCGCATGTAGTATCCCCCACTCCTAAAGAAACTGCAAGCAGTCACGAGCCTCCTGTTACACTACCCACACCCACAAAGGTCATAGAAAGATACAAGCCTCTAGTTTTACCTCTTCTCTTCCAACCCCTTCCTGTAGAACTTATAAACCAACTGCCTCTTTTCGATGGAGAAAATAAAAGGACCACTGCTAAAGAACATGTTCAAAACCTTGAGGATTTACTTGAACTATATGAAATAAAAGATGATGATGTGTGCATCGGAATGTTTGCCTTGTCATTACAAGGAAATGTTAAGAGTTGGTTCAAAGGCCTGCCAGAGGCAAGCATTTGCAGATTTCATCAATTTTTTCAAGTTTTCCTTGATAAGTGGGCAGCCCCAAAGAGTGCTCTCCTCATCCTAAAATAGTATCAAAATTTGAAAAGGCAGCCAGGTGAGTCGGTGCAAGAATTTTTAGCCAAGTTCAATAAGGTATATCATGCAATACCTTCTGACATAAAACCACCTCTAGGATGGGCCCTAGTGGATTATCCGAGTTCTTTTGACCCTGAGGTGGAATTCCATATAAGAGAAAGAGAACCTTCGAGCCTGGAGGAAATGCAGAATATAGCAGTCACTGTCGAATACAACATAAAGTGCAGGGAGGAAAGATTAAAAGCAACAGAGAAAGACCGGGCAGAGCAAATAGCGCAGATCTCGTTAGAGAATAAGTTGGAAAGATTGATAGAGACTGCCAATACCCTGCTGAGCACAGAAAAGGAAGAATATGAGGCTGAAACCAGAAATGATGATTGGGAGAGACCCATTCCTTGTCCTTAAGAAAGATGAATCAGATCACTGCAAGATAGAAGCAGCATGCCAAGCATATATGATGAACAAGAGTTGGAATCAGAAAATGAACTTGCAGACTATTTTGAGGAAAGACTTGCTGAGAGTCCCGAAGATTTGATGGGTGACAATGCTTATAATTATGATTTCTCTGATTTTGATATATCTGATGATAATTTTTTCCAAGGGGAAACTGAGCTTGCAGGGCCATCATCAGTAGATTCATGGGAGGAATATTACGACCATCAACTTCAAGAAAATGATGAGCCAACGAAGGCCATCTATGATACTGATGAAGAAAGCATTAAAAGCATGATAGCAGACGAAGATTCGTTGAATCTTCTCTCTACTTTTTATCCGAACATCATTTATACTTGCCAAGAGGACGGAAGCCGGCAGCTCTTCAGTGCAGGGGACAAAGAAGAAAGGGGTGAAGAAAATCTTGAGCGGAATGAATATCCGGAGCCTTATCTCGAAAGGATTAAGGTCATCAAAGAAGCCCCCACTCAAGAATATGTTAATTTTTTCACGGAGTTCAGTCTGTTTCAGAAGAACCAGCCTGCACTACTAGAGGACAGCACTGTCGAATATAATGAGCCCTCTAACTCAGGCTACAATGAAGACGAGCGAGATCTTCTTTCCCACAGGCATCTTTGTCTCGATCCAGAGGAAGAAGAGGTATTCCTGGTTTATGCTCATCCACAAAATGCTACCAACCAGAAAGAGGAGGAGTGTAATTATGAAGGCCTCACTACAGATGTAGTGATTGAAGCTACCTAGGACACAGACAGCCTACCAGCCATGGTAGGTTTTAAAAAATAAATTTTATATCATGTGCTGATTGATCCTGTGGCAGAATACATGGAGGCCCTGATTGGCTCAGCTCCTCAAGCATCAATATTTTGCAAGAGCCAAGTATATCAGAATTGGTCACCACTGCGGGTGGCCTCAGTTTTGAAGATCCACATGCAGAGCATCCTACGGTTGTCTCTGATGAGCAGTCAGTTCTTCTTCCCCTTTTTGCTATTACTTGACTGGCTGCATTGGCATTATTGTATCACCTAGAGCATCGAATATTTCCAGTTAGAGTAGGGTAGGTAGGAAGTCTAAAATAAATCTCAACCTGTGAGCCTATAGTTGGTTTTTTTAATTTCTGCAAGGTCCAGCAAGCTAGACAGTCTAATCCTGGCTTGACTTTTTTTTCAATTTTTGTCTTAGAATTTAGAGAAGAAATATGCTAGACAGTTTAATCCTAGAAGATATTATATTAGGTAGAGAAGCTATGAGGCCAACAGTCTAATCTGGTCTCATGGAGTAATAATGGTAGAAGTAGAATAGGTTTATTTTCCTGTTTGTAAAAATTGATGATGTAAAGGGTCTGCAAGTCCAAATGCACCCAGAAGAAAAAATGCTAGGACTATAGTGTGGGTAGGTAGTTGTGTAGGAAATTTTACTACTGATACGATGTCTTCATGAGTTGTGGTAGCTTATCAAAGAAAGAAAAGAATGAGTCAAGTACCAGGCATCTGGCCTACACCAAAGATCGCTATCTGAATTCTTGACTCCTTCAAGAAGAAGCCATCCCCATGTGGAGCCACTGTTAGCCCCTCTATAAATTTTTGACAAGAAAACGAGGGGCTAAAATGTTTCTGAGCCTTCAAGGAATGCATTTACTCCGAAAACACGTCATCCTTGAAGCCTCCTTGTGCCTTATGTTAGTGTCAGTCTGGTCATTGCCTTCAGTCACTATTCAAAAGTTGTTATCTCCACAAAGTGATGTCCTTGCCTTCTGAGGAGTTTTCTGCAGCATGTTCAGAGCCAAATCATCCTCCAAGCAGAACCATCAGAAAGAGCCCGAAAATAGCTTTCCAACGGTATGCTACACTCTCAAAACTGACTTCTGGATTGAATTCTATGCCTAAGTGAAGTAAAAGCCCTTATATCCCCTATTTCCCATGTTTCCCTTTTAACTTTATGTTTAAAGTTTTAATATTCCCTTTTTTAAAACCCCTTTTTCCCCCTTTCCGATTATAAATCGCATTGTAAATCATTTTAAAACAAAAATATGCGATTTAAGTTATAAAACCACTTCCCCGACCATACCTCGTAGAACTTTATAATAAAACATTATATTATAAAGTCCCGCCCTTTAAACCACTTCCCCTTTCCATCCCCGCCATGCATCATAATAAAACTTTATAATAAATTTTATATTGTGTATAACCCCGCCGCATTACAATTGCAATCACAAACTCTTATCAATCAAATTTTCTATTTTGAATGCTCCAATCACTCATTGCAAATATTTGCGATGCGATTGATCGTGACTTCGCTCCATTCCCTCCGATTGCTCCATTCCCTCCTATCCTCCGATCGCAAGTCCTCCCCGCCAATTCCCTGATCGCATCCCCCTCCGATCGCACCCCCCTTCGATCTCATGTTCGCTCCGATCCCAGATTGTGTCGGTCTTCCGATCCACTTCCCTCGATCAATCGCGTCGCAACTGTTGAAATATGTGTTGTGATTATGCCCACTCTCGATCTCCGATTGCGATTAGACCTGCCGGGCCCACCATACCATTCTTCCGCCCCGTTCATATAATAAATTGGTTTTCCCTTTGTAAATCAGAAATTCGTATTATTTTCGGTTTTACAAAGGGTTTTCCCCAATCGCATTGAAAGTTTTGTGTGTGTCATTCCATCCCGCCCGTCTCCCGTTTCCGATTTGCGATTGCGATTCGTACCCCTGGTCCCACCATTTCATTCCTCCGCCCATTCCTTATAAAACCCCTTTTTCCTTTGTAAAATCCATAAATTCACTTGTTTTATTTTTACAAAGGCCCTTCTCCAATCGCATCGGAAGTTTTGTGTTACTCCTCATGCCCCGCTCCTCGATCCCGATTGTGATTTCACTGTTATCTCTCCGCTTCCGCCCGATCCCGATTGCGATTTGTATGTGGGTCCCGCCTACTCCCCTTCCCTTTTTCCCATGCTAAATTAATTTTTCCCTTCACTAAAGGCAAAGTTCGTTCAAAAGCAATGTTTATTAAAAAGTTGGTTTTATTCAACAGCAAATGGAAAGTCTGAAAGTCTGAGGTCTGAAAACTCAAAAGTAGGGGCACAGAGAGGCCATTGCGGCTGCCAGTGAAGCAGAAGAGACGGTTTTTGAAGGGATTCAAGCCTGTTTATTAAATATTTAGCACTTAAATCCCGCATTCAAAGGAAAAGGACGCAGTCGAAGACCAGAGCACACGAAACAAATCTTCATCCGTGTTTGATTATCAGCAGAATGTTTTCTCCAGACAGTACACCATTCCTACAGTGCCCTTTGTGCCCCCTCAAGCCCAAGAAAGTTAAAGACATTGACAGTAGCTTCTTAAAAGACTGTTAGGTCACAGTTATGAAGTATGGAGTGGCCTGCGGATCCTTCCGTCCAGTTCACTTATTCTAGAAGGCAGCGTAGAGTCTCCCAGAACAGCCTACAGAGTACACACAGTGCTTCTAATCCATTAATCAGTATGGGCATTCGACCTACCTCCCCTCTGTCTTAATGAGATCCATTCAATATTCATCTACCTCTGTTTTTCTCTTCCCCTATAAGAAATCCCCGAGAACATATTGAAAAGGTTGTTGTTCGGCTGCTGCCATTGCTGTTAGAGGGATTCATTCTGACTGTTAGAACAGTTTTGGGAGGGATTAGCAGAGTAGTTGTATGTAGTAGGCTGGGAGGAGAAGTTTGGATTGTAACAGCCATTGAGCTCAGTGTTTGTGACTGGTTTTGTATCAATTAATGAAAGCACATTTCACAGGATCCTGGTCTATTACTATTGGTGATGTTTTCTTAACTCTGTTTATTACATTTTCATATTGTTTCATTTTCTGTTGGCTTGCATCAGAAATATGGCATAGGATTTACCCTTGATAGGTACCCTATGTCTCTGCTCTCCTTGCCTTTAATTTTTCTCTGCTAAATGTGTTGTCTGAGGATTGGTTTCAGTTAATTTAACTAGTGTAGCAGTTCCCTATGCTGCTAGTTGATGTATGAGTTAAATGAATCTGTTCTTAGATGTTCTTGTTGGGTTTGAGCTGGAAGATTTGGGAACACTAGGGATCAGAGTTAGCCCTGTCCACTAGGATCCTTGTGCAACCAGCTGGCCTTTATAAGATCTCTTTTTAAAATTATCTCAGTTTTCCCTGGAGCATGCTAAAGCTGACCTGGAGTTAAATGACCTCTGGTCCGATCTATAAGTTGCCCCCTTTGTCCCTCCTTTGAGAGTTGTCTATGAGTATGTCCAAGCAGGTCTGGAGTTAAATGACCTCTGACCTGATCTATAAACAGAAACCGGGTGTCTTTCCTTCTTTCACTTTCAATCCTTAATGTTCCATTCCACCATCTATCTAAAAGATCCTTTATTGTAGATGACTTGCCCTCTGAAAGCCTTGGCTATTTTTTGCATGTAATTACCTTTCATGACTCCATAGCCCAACGGATGGCACTTTCTTGACCTATTCCCATTGCTGAAACATCATGTTTCTTTGTTCCTTTCCTCCCATTACTTTCTCAGTCTATGATCTCTCGACCAACCCAGCAACCAGCCAACCAAATCATTTTAAACCTACCTTTGTGCTTCATACCTAGCCTAACATCTCATTTAAGCTTCAAAGATATATACCATTATTTGTTATTTGGAGAGATCCCTCTCCAGGTCCAGGAGGGCTAGATCTTAGGGCCCCAAAGCGGTTATGATGTTGTCTCATCTTTTGGTCTTTCCAATCTGGCCAAAACATGGGAACCCCAACAGGGTCCAAACCCCTTATCTGGAAAATTGAAAGGGAAAGAGTTCTCAAAAACTCTGTTCCAAACTATGCATGAGCTGAAGAATTAAATCAAGGGAATGAGGAATGAAAGACTAGTAGATATTTTGGAGATTTTTTCACATGAAGAAATCCCCACTACTTCATATGATGTGTGTGAGCATTCAACCACTCAATCTGATCTACAACGTTGTAGCATGCCTACATTCCTTGCAAGAGGAGAAGAAGAAGGAGAGACACCAAAAGAGGAGACTCTTGGTAAATATCTCCAAGAATATGAATCTCAGTCTAAAAGATTCAAAGAATATCTAAGCTTCCCAGAGTTTTTTCAACTCAAAGAAGAGAGAAGATTCAGCAGAAATATGAGAAGAAGAGGGTGCATGCAGCACACCTTGGGTAGAACTTTTCTGCCTAGTTTTGATGGGTCACCTGAGAACTCAGCCAAGTCTTGGGTAAAGAATCTGGACACATATTTTCAGTTGCAGAAAGCTTCTGAAGAAGAAGCCATAAGAGTTTCAGCATTGCACCTCCAAGGTAAAGCTTATGCCTGGTGGTTATTTGAGTCTTCTTCATTGAAAAATGTAAACATCTCTACTTATGAAAAGTTCACTAGGAGGTTAGTGAAAAGATTTGATTTTATGCCATCTAAAATTTCTGTGGGTAAAAAAACTAAGCCCAATAAATCATATCCTTTGCATGAGATGGAAATATCCATGAAGATAACTCCATTTCAGAGCATTGTTGACGGGGTTAAAGATTTGCTACATGATTTTCCAAGGGCAAAGGCCCCACTTCAGCAAGAACCTTCTTCTCAAGTAGAAGACATGACTGTTCCTTTTTGAAGGAGAGATTAGGAGAAAGGATCTCTTATTGATGAGGCATACTCCATTTATGAGGAGAAGAAAGAAGAAGAACTGAAAGGTTCCTCCAGCGATGTGACAACAGGAGGAGATCTATCTTTATTGAGAGATGGAGATGAAGCCATTGCTTCCACTAAGAGGGATCTTGTATCTTTGCAAGAAGGCCCCAAGGATCATATACATGAAGAGGATGAGAAGCATGTGTCTATGATGATAGACAAAGAGACAAAACAATGGAGAAAATGTGTTCCAACACTGCATCCAATTTTTGGAACACACACTATGATGGACCAGTTCTTTGTGATCAAGACTCTTAACACCAAGGATATGATGGGTGTTCATGAGTTAACTGCATATAAAGGGAGCACCTTATACTGTGAGATCTTGCAAAATGTGGGTGATGAATAAGAATATGGGAGAGTTGCTCCAACTTCTCCTTATCATGATACTTCCACATATTAATCAGAGATAGATTTGCGCAGTGGAAGCAGCCATAATATGTTCCCATCTATTGTTCACATGGGAATGAGCCATGAGACATCATTATCTTGTGGTATACCACCTGGGAGACCACCTAATTCAGATTTGATGAAATATGTTTGATGCATTGATGCTCCTTTCATAAATCCAAGGAGGGAGGGAGCATTAGAAGACCATGCTTCAGCACTGAGAGTATGGGGAAATTACAAGGAGAGGGAAATAATTTTTCCCTTAACATCACTATCCATTCTCTCATCTCATACTACACTAATAAAATATGCTACAAGAATGAAGGATGACACCATCATGAAGCAAGGAAAGCAATCCTTGAATCAGAAGACAAACTTGTTCGGAGGATCCTCTTCCATACATTATGAGATTTGGTGGTCACAAATGCATACTTTAGCAAAACCAAGGAGGTTTTGGATAGATGACAGCCTTCCATCGGAGACTAACTTCCAAGAACCTCCATTTTCTTTTGAGCATGTGCATGTGCAAGGAGGGCAACAAGGAAGGACTGGAAACCTTCCACCTTGTACCTTTGGCATGGGATATGTCAAGGAGGAGAAAAATGGGAAGCTTGGCTTTTCAACATACACCCTTGACATGGGAGATGTCAGATGACACATTATCAGCATTTTCATTGTTGGGCACATTAGATCCCTATTGGAAATCCCAACTGCTGGTGGAATATTCTAAGGATCTTCATACTTGCATGGTTCTTGATGACTGGCTGCATGAAGAGAGCTATTCAATCCTTGATGGAGTCATCTATAATCATGGTAGGATCTTCTTGTCTAGAGCTTCCAAGCTCAAGGAGAAGTTACTACAGAGGGCTTATGAAGAGTTCTATTTCAGCCACACATATTCTATGAAGCTCAACAATATCATTTTGAGGAGCTATTATTGGGAGGGTTTTGAAAGAGAACTATATTCGAGTAGCAACATGACTCTAAGGAAGAGTTAAATCAGCCCTTTCTTTCTTCCTTTGAAGGAGAGAGTAGATCTATGCACCACTCCATTGTTAGGAGGAGGATTGTTGGTGAAGAGCATGCTCTTAGTACATATGTTTTCTATTATATTTTCATGCATTCTTACACCATGTTTTTGCAAGCCATGACTCCAAGGAGGAGTAATATATTTTGTAAGCCTCATGGCCAATATTGGGTCCCAAAAATTTCTGAATTGGGCCACTCCCTTGGAAGAAAAAGGGATATTTTTCATCATGATGGGTGCTTCCCAAAGGCACCAAATATATCTCACACTTTCAGCTATGGTGAGATTGTATGGGTAGCAAGTAAGTGGTGGGAAAACCACTTACCACATATTGGTTTGATGCAGGCAGGGGATGCTCTGCGCTGGTTCCACATTTGGGACTATGATCCACCTCCATGTGCACACATTTATGTCTGTTTGTACATTTTTTTGATTCCCTATATTGATGGTGTACTTGTACTGTTCATGGGGATGTATGGAGGAAGAGGGGAAGGCATGAATGTGACCTATGGGATGACTACATTCCATATACTTTATGTCTTATATTTCAGGGAGGGAATTGGGCAAACCATGATTGTTTCATGTGATTCATTATTTCCTTATGGGATGAGCTGTTTGCATCTCATGAGAAAATTGTTGAAACAAGTCATGGATGGATGGATTGGTGATGACTTAGCTTATGGGAGAGGCTTATCATTTGTTTGTGTTACCAATGGAGGGGGAAAGGATTTGCAGCACTCACCTTATCAGTTGCTTGAGGACAAGCAACATTTTGGAGGGGAGGACTGTAATATTCCCAATTAGCCCAAGCTAATGGGAATGTACAATTTTGATTCATTTTTCTTGATGCATGAATAAAATTGTAAAGGAGGATCAATCATCTCCTAAAAAAACAAAATAAATCAATGCCCCATGTGAACAAGGCTAAATCTGGGATGCCTTATCAAAACACCCTTATGTGTGAAAGGGATTATGTCATTTTACTGGGTCAACTGGCCCAAATCAACAGCGTTGTCTAGATACATTGAATCACCTAGATGCACAATGCAGTTTTAGTTGGAGGCTAATCATGTGAATGCAACTAAATCATTGAGATGGTTTAGGGTTTGGAAAGGTTGCCATCTTATTTAAGGAGGAGGAGGACAACATGAAGAAGGTTTTTGATGATATTATTTCTGAAGGATCTGTCTGCTTAGACACTTCTCATTATCTATTTGTTTAGCTGAGAATAGTGTTGTTTAGCACTAGGGTTTTCCTGATCGGGAATCCCACCTCTTCCCTGAGAGCATTCTTGAATTTCTTGACCACTATTAGGCATTTGGCCAAGATATTCTTTCAACTACAATGCAGATCCTATTGATGGTTTGGTTGTCTTTGTAAGTTACAGCAGGTGGAGGCTAGATCTATTCAGATCTAAGCCATTCTAGTGCCTTTTTTCAGTGGGAAAGCCTTCTATCCCCCTGGAAAGAGAGTATTGGATGAGGAGAGCTCAATTTCAGATCTTGGCTTGAGGACACGTCATGCTCTAGAGCCTACATCATAGTCCATCTTCCAAAATTGC
The DNA here is from genome assembly GCA_034641835.2 of Pinus albicaulis. Lineage (NCBI taxonomy): Eukaryota > Viridiplantae > Streptophyta > Pinopsida > Pinales > Pinaceae > Pinus > Pinus albicaulis. The sequence goes on along the minus strand of CM076584.1, from coordinate 115,175,729 downwards.
ATTATTTGCAAGGAGAAAGTTGCAGGGTCTTTTGGCACTTCAAAGAGGAGAGATCTCTAGTGTTGGGAACCTGCCCTTCACTGTGGTGATCTATGGATTACAGATCTAATCCATGTTCCATTAAAATCTTATCTGAATACTGATGTATTTTCTTCAGAAATTCTGAATCATTCTACAGATCATCTGCATTAGATCTCAGATCTACTCCATGTACATAATTTTCTACTAAAAACACCAAGGGGATTTTGAAGAGGAGACTCTATAGTGTACAGATCTTATATCTATATATATATATATATATTTGTACACATATCTGCTCTATATTTGAAGTGTAACTTACAACTCTTTTCAGCTAATAAAATAATGTTGTCAAGCTTGTACAGTCATATCATATGGTTGCAGCCTCTTATTTTGAGCAAATCTTCATGTAAAGTCTATTGCTTTCTGTTATATAATGAAAGGGCTTCAATATAACTCTGATTTACTGTTACAAACAATCATATTGAGCCTCCATATTGGCCTCCTGCATATATTTGGCTGAACTGCATTATTTTCTGAGCAGTTTTGTCACATGGTGTTGCAGTCCCATTCTTGGGTATTTTCCAGTTGTACTAGGTGTGGGAGATCTGTTTAACCCACCTAGAAAGATTTTTTTTTGATATCCTCTTGGATTTGGGTCTTAGATTATCAGATCTAATGGATCCAAGGGTTGATTTCCAGTGTTGTAGCATACATTCCTAAAAAAATTGTTTTTCAGGCATGCCTTGCTAGCAGTCCAAAGTTGGGGATATAAAATTGAAACTTCAAGGGGAGATGACACCTCTCCTTCCGAAGCCATGGGTGGAAATAACTAATGAGCTCCATCATTAGAAATATTTGGAGGGGTTAATAGTCACATTTTTTCCTTATTAGATCTCTTTTTCTTGCATTTTTATTATTATTTGGGTTTATGATGCTAGTATAGGTGGTGATTAAGGCTAACATACTCTGAGTGCTTAATATAAGGTTGAGTGCAGAAAATCATGATTTATTAAGAATTTTTATAAATATTTTATCACAAAGACTTAGAGGACGCAGCAAGGAGAAATTATAGAAGAATTTTCCACCCTCAAAGGCAGCCGAAGGATCCTCTCTCTAGCAATTCGAATTCTAGACTAGAGCACTCAGTCTTGGTTTACTTGGAGTCCAGTGGACTCAATCACCATTTTCTAGGGAGCTATTGGTAGTTTCCCTATAGAATAAATAGAGCAGAGCTAGAGCTAGGAAGAGTCAGTCTATCCTAGTCTTGCTTCCATTCAAAATTATTGTTGTGAACTATTAAAGCTTCTTTTTTTTATTCAGGGATCGAAACTTTCATATATGTTGTGTTAGCCCCCCTATGAAATTCTTGGCAAGCAAGCTGGGGGCTAGATTGTTTGGGAGCCTTCAAGGAATACCTTTCCCCTGAAAACCCATCCTCCTTGAAGTCTCTGTGTACTGTGCCTAAAATATAGCCCCTTTGCTGATACATTTCTCAAAGGGCCCACTATTGCCCCTTTATACCCCTGCAAATACCCCCATTTTACCCTCCCCTTTCCTTTGTCAAAATCCCTTTTCTTCCTTTTATCCCCACCATCACCCTCTTAAATTCTCCAAAATCCCCTTAAACTCCCCCATCACCCTTTATTTCCCTAATTCTCCACCTCGCCTCCCTATCATTCCTTCCCTTGGGCCAAAAATGATTTAAAATGTGAAAAAATCATATTTCGGGTCCTGGCCCCTTTGGCCATAGCCCCGCGCTCCTTCATCTTCCATATGACCCGACGCCGTGACCAAGGTTTTTTTTTTTCACTGCGGGGGTTTTTCTCTGTCCGTAGAGTCAAACCATGGAGCCCCCGCAATTGACTCCTCGAGATATGGGACGACTCAAATCAACGGTTGTTATTCACTACGGGGGTCGCTCCAAAATTCCCGTGCCCGTACGCCTTGGCCCCCCGTATTCCATCTCCACCATCCGTTAAAGACCAGATCCAACGGCGCGGAGTGTGCCCGAAGCGGTGGTCCCCCCTTGCCCGCTTTCACTGTTCATAAGCAGCCGTGGTTTTTTCCGCACCACCGTTGGGCGCTGAGTGGTTTTCCATGGACACCTAGTGATTCCACTCATCTCCTGCCGTGTGTCCGAGTGTACTATTCGAAAACCGCCCATTTCGCGCATTATCTCCCGGATGAAAGCCAGGCAGCGGAATTCATCTCGACCGTCAGATCTTGGAGCCCTCATCCAACGGCGCTCATTCATCGAACCTGCACACTGCTTAACCTTGTCCATTGTACCCGCCGGCCCACTGTCCGTTACTGCCTGCCGTCGATCTCCTCCCGATCGACGGTCCAAATCTGTCCATGCATTGTTGACCATTCCACGATCTCCCGCCTCACCCCGTCACCCCGTCTCGCCACGTCATTGCCACAAGTACCCTCCGTACATATTCCTAGTCCATTACATAAACTAGTTTATTTACGTGTTTTTCATTCATTTTTCACGTTTATTCTCTTCGTGCTCCGCCAACCATATACCAGAGTTATTTTCACCATTTCTTCCGCAATTTTCTCTTCCAACTCGTCAACATAGCCATGATCGTATTCATCGTCGCCTTCACCGTTCCTGCCCATGTTTTCTCTTCACAATTCGTTGTTTTGCAGGGTTCCCAAAGGTGAAAGACCGCCATGATTCTACATGGCAAAGCTGTGCAGACAGTATTAAATCCAAGAGTTGGTACTGCCATGGGATAGTCAAAGAAAGCGGCTAACAGGATTTTCTTTAAAGAAGAGGATCCAAAACTCTATGGAAAACCTTTCAGCGCTATTAAAAGTTCGAGCTACCCTGTCAGAAGAAAAATGAAAAGGCAGATTCATTCAGTACAAGCAAGAAGATCAAGGCAAGCTAATGAAGATCTCGAGCCCTAAGTCAATGTTTTCAGAGACAAAGCAGCAAATTACAGACCCTGAGGATCGATCAAAGGATCCTGCACACAAGTAAAAGGTACAATCAAGGTTATTTGTCAGCAGAATGTTTCTCTTTATCAAAGTACAGGGCGCCCATACAACTTTTATTATGCATAACATCCCTGAAAGAATTTCCGCCCTAACTACAGCTCAAAAACAGTCAGAAATTTATGAGACAGACCTTCCTAGAAATTTATTTCATTTTTGATCAAATCATCCAGGAGTACTTCAGCCTAAAGATGTCAAGATCATATTCAAAGCAGATCATTCTTTCACAAGGAAGGTGGCAGAGATTAAATACATAGCAGGTCAAGCAGAATGGGTTTCAACCCTGCATTCATTGTTATGTTTAATGATACATTTAATTTTCACCTACTCCTTCAGTCGATCTTAGGTTCATCCTTTGCTATAAAGCACAGAAGAAAAATTTGTAATGGTTGTTGATGAGATATCAGTGAAATGCAGGTATTCTCCTCTTGAGACAAGTTCTCTGTGTATATTGTAAGATAGGCTGAGATTTGATGTATTCAGACTGAATGTTCAAGTTGTGGGCAATGTTGTACCTGATTGGTTTTTTTTTTAATATGACAAGCACATTTCTTTGGATCCTGATCTAAAACAGCTGGTGATGTTTCCTCTTTCTCTGTATTTGTGATTGACTTGCTCTTATTTCATGTTTCATTTCATTTCATTTCTACTGGCTTGCATCAGAAGTTTGGCATAGGATTCACCCTTGTTAGGTGCCCTATGTTGCTGCTCTCCCAGCCCTTAATGTTTTATACTTATATGTGTATCTGAATGTTTATTTCAATTGATTTAACCAGTGTAGTGGATGATATTTCCTGCTCTCTGATGTATGAATTGATGAAGTCCATGTTTATATGTTCTTGATAGGATTTAGCTGGAAGGTTTGGGAACATTGGGGATTAGTGTTAGCCCTGTCCACTAGGATCTTTGCACGACCAGCTAGCCTTTCTAAGATCTCTTGTAATTGCCTCTGGTTTTGTCCAAGCAGGCCTAGAGTTAAATGACCTCTAACCTGATCTATAGACATAATTAGATGGTTCTCCTCCTTTCATTTTTAGTCCCTAATGTTCCATTCCATCTTCTATCCTTTAAGATCCAGATGATTTAGATGACTTGCCCAACTGAAAGCTTGCACATTGAACACAAATAAATCCTTTCTTGACTCCATAGCCCAATGGCCTTGATGTTCTCTGAGTTATCTACCTTTGCCTAGTTTACTCCATGCTCACCCTTGCCTTATATTGGACTCTTCTTTCCAGATTCCCAACAACCAAACTCAATCAAACAAACAACCATGAGCCTACAACTAGCCTAAAATCACAACTTAGAGCTTAAAAGTTATACTTTTGACATATCATAGAGAGATCCCTCTCTGGACCCAGGAGGGCTAGATCCTAAGGTTCCAAAGTGGTTCTATGTTGTATCATCTTTTGGTCTTGCCAACCTGGCCAAAACATGGGAACCCCAACATAATGGCGACTCCATTGGGGAATGAATGAGTTTCATCTCACTACATCTAGAACTTCAGAAACTTAGAACTCTGGTCAGGTTGACAGTAAGTCACCCCTTTCTTGAATCAACCTCCATTATTGAATATCCACCATACTCTTAGACAGAGCCTGGAAAGGGCCAGGTAGCCTCCAGATCTCATCCTCTTTTCAGAGGTGACATATCTGGTAAATGCCCTCCCAGTCAATCTTTGGTTGGAGCTTGCTGATTCAGAGGAGATTCCTGAAAGGTGATAGCACCTGAGCACTGTGGTGGAAAGTGTACTCTCTAGAAATATCCTAAACCCTCCACCTGGCGACTCCATTGTTCCTAAACGAAAAGACTCCACTGGTGATCAGTAGGCCTACTGATCATCTTGGTTTCGCATCAGACTCCACTGGGAGACCAGACCCGAAACATAATGAAGACTTCGTTGGGAGGCCAGTCCCTGAGACAACATTAACCACAGTAGAAATAACAAGTAGGGTTAAGCTTCTTAGTTCAAGAACAACATTCTGGCTCACAGAACCATCCATACGAGAGCTTGCCCTGATCCAAACCCACCTGAAATAGTTGATAATCCTGAGAAAATCCTCAAGAGAACACCTGTAAGTAGGAGATCAACTATTTCCAGCAACATTCATAGAGCTAATTCTACACCAGAAGATCTTGCAGCTCTATTAGACCCTTTCTTCGACCTAGACCTTCAAAACAGATTACCTAGAACTAGGTCATTCAGTGTTTCAGACCAGCCAGACCCTAGGGACAGAGAAACCCCTCCATCTACACCACCTGATATACACTTTGTCCAAAACTCGAGGTTGTCTCACCCTAGATCTGCTCAACAAGCCTCTGCTGGTCTTAACATCCCTGTCATCCAAATACCAGCTGCTCAAGCTAACCCTATACCCCATCAGAACATCATTATGGCAGCCTGGTATGCACCTTTGCTTTTACCTCAACCCTTGTTACCCTTGCCCAATGATTATCAGTCTAAAATCCCACACTTCACTGCTAAAGAGTCCATAATAGCTCAGCAACATGTAGATAAAATGGAGGACTCTTTTGATTATATGGAAATTGATGATGAAACAATCAAAATGAGGATCTTTGCCCAAAGCTTAGGGGGCGAGGTGAAAAAATGGTTTAAGAGTTTACCTCCTGGCAGTATTCAAGATCTCCCTGCATTATACCAGACCTTCATAAACAAATGGGAGGTTAGAGCAAACCCTCGCCAGCTTCTAGCAGAATACATGTCCCTTAAGAGGAATGTAGGAGAGAGTGTTCACAATTACACCACTAGATTCAACAGCATTTATAATGCTCTCCCTCCACACATGAAGCCTCCTCAAGGTATGGCCCTGGCTAAGTATCCTGATGGATTTGATGCTGACCTGGCCTATGAGCTTAGAGACAAAGAATACACCACCCTGGAAGACATGCAGAAAGGAGCAATAACCATAGAGGCAAACCTGATGGAAAAAAGGGCAAGACTAAAAGCTGAAAAAAGGGTAACATATAGGGATGACAACGTAGCTTCCACGTCTGATCCCAAATATGACAAACTTTCAAAAAATGTGGAAGAACTTCAACAAATGATAAAGAGGATGGTTTTCCAAAACAAAAACCAAAACCAGAATCAAAACATTAGAAGAAACAATGTTGCCCCCAACAGACAAAGAGAATCAGATCAACAAATCATTCCCCCATTTCAAGAAAAAATTTTATATGAAGACGAGGGAATAATTGAAGAGTCTGAAGGGAATCCCATAAATATGTTTGAAGTAGAGGACTCAGTCTTTAATTGTGCTTCAGAAGAATATCAGCCCTCACCTTCATATTGGAGTGAGGAATGGTTAGAAACTGAGGATTACAAATTAGGATTTGAAAATGCCATGATGCAGGTTAGGGAACAATATGAACTTAGGAGCAAAAAGGACAAAGAAAATCCCAAAACAAAGTCTCCTGAGGTAACCATCAAGAAAAGACCTGATAAATCCTCTAAAGCATCTGCTGCAAATAACAAAACAGCAGCTGAAAGTTCTGGAAAAGACAAAGAAAAATACAACCAAAACACTGAAAAACAAGGTCAACCAACTAGCAGTACTAGCACTTCAGTTAGTACTCCTGATACAACTATTCCAAACTTTGTACATAGTGAGAAATCACAATCTAATTCGGCTACTAAGGCAGTAGCTAATAAAACATAATTGAGCATTACAAAGGTCCAGTCCACTTTCAATCTAGAGAGTGAGATTGCAAAAATCAAAATCGTTGTACCATTATCTGAGCTGGCCTCTCAGGATGTATATAAAGGCCAAATTTTGAAAGCATTAAATCTGGGAGAAATGAATGATTCTGTAAATTTAAATGATGATCAACCAGCCCTACTCTTTGGTCCCAAAATTGAAGGAAAATTTCAGGAAGGGGTAGTTTCACCTTTTTATATTAGTCTTAACATTCACGACAAGATCCTTCATAATGCCATGCATGATTCTGGAGCGTCTCACATCTTAATGCCCAAGGTAGTGATGGAGAGGCTAGGCCTAGAAATCACCAGAACCTACAAAGACTTATATTCATTTGACTCTAGCAGAGTAAAATGCCTAGGCCTCATCAAGGATTTATGTGTGAGTCTGACCCAGATTCCTGCCAAGTGTATGGTCATGGATGTTGTGGTGGCAGATGTGCCACCAAAGTATGGCATGCTATTGTCAAGATCATGGGGAGCCAAACTGCAAGGAACAATGCAGATGGATGGTTCATATGCCACTATCCCTATATTTGGCCAACTTAGAAGACTGTATAGAGAGTCTCAGACGAAATTCTTAGTCAGTAGCCCCGAGAAACCTCACAACTCACCACTATACTCTGTACATACAGACCTAGACTCTTTCATTCTCTACAATGACCAATCCTCAGAAGAGCCGAGATCAGATAATGGAAATACAAACATATAGCCCATGGATTTCAACATAATGGCTACTCTGGAAGAATACAAAGAAGAAGACCATGGGAAAACTGCTGAAAATATAACTCTGAATGAAACAGAAACAGAACAAAAACAGCAAGCTAGCCACCTCCCTGATCTCCATGCCTATAATGAACCACAAAATGACCCCCCTCCTAGCACAAACCTCACAACTCCACACAATAGCGAATCCCGCTGTAGGAGAGGGGATGAAAATGAATTAAACAAAGAACCCCTGTGGGAAATGGATTTCGATGGGTCCTGTACTAGGCAAAATGCTGGAGCAGGGGTACGGATACGTAACACAGAGAGTAACCACACGGAGAGTCATGCTGTCAATCTGCATTTCAAATGTACAAATAACATTGCAGAATATGAGGCTCTCATTTTGGGCTTTAATCTGTTGAAAAAATTAGGAGCCCGTAGGATAACTGTACAAGGAGACTCAGAGTTAGTTATAAAATAGGTGAATGGTGAGTATTCAGCAAAACACCCCAGGCTTAGGGCATACAGGAATGATACTCTAGATTTGCTGAAAATGTTTGTTGAATATGAGTTAGTATTCATTCCTAGGGGGGAAAACGCAGTTGAAAATGGATTAGCTTGTCTAACTAGCTCATATCCTAAGGCCCCAGTTGACCAAAAAATTATCATTCAGACCAAATTTAGGCCTGCAGTGCCAGACAATGAAAAATGCTGGCAGGTTTTCGAAGGAGACAAACAGATTGAGGATTTCCTGATAGGCAGAAATGAGTTTGAATTTTCTGATTCAGACTCCAAATCTGATAGCTTCTGCCTAGATGAAGATTCCTCAGATGAGGAAGAAACACCCTGTAACGTAGAAACTCCCTGTAACATAGCAATAAATCTTTTTTCTGATGAAACTGGCAATTTTAACGAAGATAGCGAAAACGCAGAAAATGAAGAGGTCGAAGTGCTACAGGCCAAAGACAAGAATATACCCAGAGGCCTGGCACCCTTAGAGGACCTTTTTGACTTTGATGACGTAGCAAAAAAGCCCACAATCGAACATGTTGATTCTGATGTGGAAGAATGCAACATTGGCACTGAAGACAGACCCAAAATGATAAAACTAGCTAAGTCTATACCTACAGACATGAAAAAGAAATACACAGACCTGTTTAAGGAATTCATTGATGTGTTTGCATGGAGCTATGAAGACTTAAAGGCCTATGACACCAACATCATTCAACACAAGATACCACTAAAGGAAAATCATAGGCCTTTCAGACAAAAACTTCGAAGAATCAATCCAAAACAATTGCCTGCAGTAGAGAAAGAGATCAGGAAGATGTATGATGCAGGCATAATAGTCCCTGTAAGGTTCTCTGATTAGGTGTCAAACTTAGTGGCTGTAAGGAAGAAACAGGAGAGATCAGACTCTGCATAGACTTTAGAAACCTCAACAGAGCCTCCCTGAAAGACAACTACCCCTTGCCTAGAATGGAACATATCCTACAGAAGGTAGTAGGCTCTAAAAGGATCTCCCTGCTTGATGGCTTTTCAGGATATAATCAAGTTCTGGTACTCCCAGAAGATCAACTCAAAACAGCCTTTACCACTCCATGGGGCACCTTCATGTATGTGAAAATGCCCTTTGGATTGATGAATGATGGAGCTACCTTCCAGAGAGCAATGGATATTGCTTTCTCAGATGAGATTGGACACTTTATAGTTATCTACTTGGATGACTTGAATGTCTTTTCTAAAACCGAAGAAGAACACTTGAAACATCTGAGGAAAGTCTTTGAAAAATGTAGAAGGTACGGCCTGTCCTTAAATCCTAAGAAAACTGTTTTTGGGCTGCAAGAAGGTAAACTTCTTGGCCACATTATATCTGAGGAAGGGATCAGGATAGACCCACACAGATTTGAGGGAATACTTCAAATTTCACACCCAAGAAACATCAAGGAATTGCAGTCCTTCATAGGTAAGATCAATTTCCTTAGAAGATTTATCCCCAATCTTGCTGAACATCTTAGGAAAATGACTGAAATGCTAAAGAAAGATGCAGGAATTAAGTGGATTGTTGAAGCCAAGAAGTCTTTTGAGTCAGTAAAACTTGCACTCACTCAGGCCCCTGTACTTATCAGCCCTGACTTCTCAAAATATTTTCTGATCTTTTCATTTGCTTCCCAACACACAATAGCTGCATTTTTGCTGCAGAAAAATTCAGAAGGTAATGAACAGCCTATAGCCTTCTTCAGTAGAGCCTTAAGAGATTCACCCTTAAATTACAACATCATGGAAAAGCAGGCCTATGCCTTGATTAAGGCCTTAAAAGACTTTAGGGTGTACATTCTACATTCTCACACCATTGCTTTCGTGCCAAATATAGTGGTCAAAGATATCTTGTCCCAAGACCCAGATGGGAAAAGGGGAAAATGGATTGCTACAATTTTAGAATATGACATTGAAATAAAACCCACCAAGTTGATCAAAGGTCAAGGCCTGGCCCAATTAATGGCTGAATCTAATCTACAGGCTGTTGACATTAATATGCTAAATGCCTTAGATGAGTAGGAAGGATTGCCCCATCCAACTGTTGAGGAGCAGTTTCAGAACTCTCCTTGGTATACTGATATCCTTTATGTGCTCACCAATCTCAATGCCCCTCCAGAACTGTCCAAAACAAAGGCCAGATTCATAAAACTCAAAGCTAGAAACTATTGTATTTTGAATGAGAATCTATATTGGAAAAATCCAAATGGCCTTTTGCTGAAATGTTTGTCTGAAACTGAAGCTGAAAATGTCAAACAGGAGTTTCATGCCGGGGAATGTGGAGGCCACCTGAGTTGGAAAGCCACTGCAAATAAGATACTCAGGGCTGGTTACTATTGGCCTAAACTCTTTAGTGATGTCCATAAAATGATTCTTACCTGCCATAAATGCCAAATCTTTGAGGGCAAAAGAAAGCTCCTTCCCCTCCCTCTGCAACCGATCACCATCGAAGGCCCTTTCATGCAATGGGGCCTAGACTTTATAGGATAAATTCATCCTTCCTCCTCTGAACAACATAAATGGATCCTAACTGCTACAGATTACTTCACTAAATGGATAGAAGCTATACCCACTAGGAATGCCACTGACTTTGTCATCATTAGGTTCCTAGAAGACTTCATCTTATCACGTTTTGGTTGTCCAAGGAAAATAATCACTGACAATGCTACTGCTTTCGGATCCAAAAGAATGGTTGCTTTCTGTCACAGGTACGGAATAGAAATTGGAAATTCAACTGCCTATTACCCCCAGGGTAATGGCCTAGTTGAATCATCAAATAAAAGCCTGGTTACAATCATTAAGAAGCTGCTGGAAGAGAACAAAAGGTCATGGCATAAAAAGTTGATACATGCCTTGTGGGCAGATAGGCTCACTACAAAGAAATCTATTGGCATGTCACCCTTTCAACTGGTTTATGGGACGGAAGCAGTTTTTCCTACTAGTCTTGGAGTTCCAGTGATCAAACTTATCCAAGAGATTCAGTCAAAGGAAAACAGTATGGTAAGGAGAATCAATGAAACTATACATATGCAGCAAACAAGAGATCAGGTTTATAGCAGAGCTGTCAGAGTACAGGAAGGCATAAAAAGGCAGTTTGACAAAATAACCAAAGCTTCAAATTTCAAAATTGGTGACAAGGTTCTAAAATGGGATTCAAGAAGAGAGGACAAGGGAAAACATGGAAAATTTGACAGCTTATGGTAGGGTCCATACATAATCCATGCCACTGTGGGTCCTAATGCATTTTTTCTACAAGAAATTGACGGCACAGAATTGTTTGGGGGCCTTATCAATGGCAGGATGCTCAAACATTACTTCTATTGATTTTCCATTTCCAGTTTCATCTCCATTGTACATACCATTGCAAGTTTTCATTTTCAGAAAAAGAGAATATGTTCCAAAAAACAGAATGAAAGGAGAGGTTCAGACATGCTCAAAACATGAACCTCTGAAGTAAAAAGCATGGCTCAAACCTGATCAAAATCCGAGCCAAAGGAAGCAGAATAGCGGGTCCTAATAAGCTCAAGATCTGGATCAGCAGCGAAAGAAGAATCAGCTCTAATCTGCCCAAAGCCAGAGCTGAAATCAAAGAAAGAGGTGACTCCAATATGCTCAAAACCTGAGTCACGGAAAAAGAAGGATGTTTCAAAGTTGTAGACTTCAAGCCTTCAAAGTTTTGTTTCAATTTTCGGCACTTTCCATTCACAGCAAGTCAGACAACTTGATCCTGGCTTGGCTGTTTTCAATCTCCTGTCTTAGAATGTAGGTGAAGAAACCTGTTGGACAGTTTAATCCCAACAGGTAGTAGATTAGGTAGAGAATTGTATCAGGCCAACAGTCTAATCTGGCCTCATGGAGAAATAAGGGTAGATCTAGAGTAGGGTTGTTTTTGCTTTCAAAATAAAATAATGTAAAGGGTCTGCTAGTTCAAATGCACCCAAGGGGAAATTGTAGAACTGTAGTTTGGGTAGGTAGATTGGTTGA